>VZRV01003008.1:512863-555140 GCA_013398115.1 Falcunculus frontatus
GGGGGGGGGGGTCCTACACACCATCCAAGCTACATCCCCTTTTCTCCCCTTCCCACTTTCTATTATTTAGCAGACAGAAAAGGAATAATTCATACTTTGCATTAAGCAGAGAAGCATTGCCCCCACCGCGGGCCGTGGTTTGGATAGGGCTATGTTTCCGTGCGGGAGGACGGAGCGGGGCTGGAGCGGGGCTGGAGCGGGGACGGAGCGGGGACGGAGCGGGGACGGAGCGAGGATGGAGCGGGAATGGAATGGGGATGGAGCGGGGATGGAATGGGNNNNGGAGCGGGGATGGAATGGGGATGGAGCGGGGATGGAGCGGGGACGGAGCGGGGACGGAGCGGGGATGGAATGGGGATGGAGCGGGGATGGAGCGCGGCCGGAGCGCTCGGGCGCGGCGTAGCCGGGCTCAGAGCACCCTCTGCCGCCCGGCGAGGCTAGCCGGCCGCCCGTGCGGGCTCCCAGCCTTTCCCTGAGCAGGGAGAAAACGGATACGGCTCCTTCCTAATGAAATAACAACAATTACAGAGCGTTTCCCAGCTGAGGGTTTCCATGCCCTCCCTCAGCGGGAGGGCAGGGATGGGATGCAGTCGGTGTTAATCCCCTCTGACAGGTGAAGGCACGGGAAAACAAGGACCAGCTGCCTCCACGATTCTCACCTCTTTATATTACTTTTTCCCAGGAGTCATTATTGCCTTCTCCCTCACCCCCAGGGCAGGGAGAGCCCAGCATTGACCTCTTTCCTCCCCTCCACCCGGCTCCACACTGCCCCGGCTCTCTGCCATTAAACTCCTACTGAGTGTTGAACTACTTTGTCAACACTTCGATTTCTTTCCTTCTCTCAGCTTCTCACACTTTCTCACCCCACTCCCTTCCCAAATCCAGCCACAAAATACTCTACAGCCACAGTGTTCACTGGATATAAGGGGAAAAAGACCCCGGAGCTTTCCTTGAATATTTTCCTTAGCATCTCTGTCCTCAGAGGGAGCATCTCCCTGCAGTTTCCATGTACAGGATGAAACATCCAAGAGGCTCCTTGCTGGACAATTATAAAATGACTCCCTTTAACACCTTTAAGCAGCTTTGAGTGACACCTATACTCCCCAATTCTGCAAACTCAGCTTTTGTCAGGATCGGGGATACAGGAGAGCTGGTGGGTCACAGACTCGGCCCCACTGTGTGTATCAAAAACATGCATCTTTCATACATATAAAGCAGACTTCTATAAATATCTATGTATGCATATATTTATACACAAATATATATAAAATATATATATACAGACACATATTACATATATTACATGTATATACACATATCTGCCCATAAATTAGGTGGGCTGGGAGCTGGGGCAGCCCATGCCAGGAGAAGCCTGGAGGATCCCACACCTCATGACCTTGCACTGCACTCACAAAGCAACTTCATAAACTTACAGAAGAATCCATCCAAGCCTACAAGCCCCCCAAGACAGCAGTTCCCATCTCAGGAATGTGATGTTGGCACTGAGGGGATGAGCTCTCATCTCCTCCATAGCCACTGCTGACCACACTCAACCTTCCCTGCTCCCTGCCTGCTTCTGTTGCCAAGGAGATGGGGATGCTCACACAGACCTGCTTTGTGTTGTGGAGGTACCAGGTTTAGCTATTTTTAGGGTATTTATTTATTTTTTTAATTTATGGGCAGCCCCAGGCACATTCCCACAGGATCAGTGTGCTCAGAGCTTCCAGCTCACCCACCCTGCACTGCCTCACAGCTCAGCTCTCTCCAGGTCTCTCAATTTCCTCCTTCCCAGCCATCAGCTCCTGCCCTCATCCTGCCCACATGAGCTCCTGGGCCTTTTTCCATCAGGAAACTGAGTTTTGGGGAGTTTTTCTGGGATCAAGCTGCAGAGACAGGAGGGACAGGCCTCCCCTGGGTTTGGGGAGAAGAGGTAGGGAATGGTGCCCATCTCCACTGGCACACTCAGGTCCACCAGCACAGCTCATTTAAGGCTGTGTTCTAAATGGAGACCTTCAAATATCTGTATCAAGAATAAGCAAATACGTACAAAATATATTCCCACCACTCGAGTAGGAGTAAGTAGGAAACAGGAATTCGCATCATGCAGGTAGAGTAAAAAGGACAAACAAAAGCTACTACACGAAGGAAACATCCCCCCCCCCAACTTCAAATCACACACCACTGCTGTGCATCAGCATGGAAAGTGAGAATATAATTTTTTTAAGGAACTTAACTCTTATTTCTCAACTATAAACGATCAATCCCACCAATTCCACCTCAAGGTGAAGGGCCTTACCTATGACTTACCCAGATTTTACTCTTGTCCCTCTCAAAGTAGAGCAAAGGAGCTGAACAGTGGCACACTCAACACGACATGAGGATTTTCATTTTCACTGAAAGAGGCTGTGCCTAAACATCAGCACGTTGCACTCCTGGGAAATTAGATATATTGTTCTTCATATTCCAATCTGCCATAATTGGGCAACACTCCAACGTGTTTGCTTGAAATTAGAGCACCAAATGCATCACAGCAAACTAGAAAGCACTCACAACTTTTTTTTTTTTTTTTTTTTGGCAACTTGATTTTGTTATTGGATTGAAAAAGTACGTAAGTGCTCAAGTTAAACCATGCAGTACTTTTACAGAGCAGTAAAAGCCAGATTTGTTATGCATTTATTCAGCACTTCCACAGCAGTGTGGTACCATATCACAGCCCAAACGCTGCTCGTGTTGTTTGTACAAGTCCTCTGTTGACTTCGGAACAGGGAAACTCCCAGGAGGAAACCAAATAGGGTGCAACCCAGCTGCTTCCAGAGAATAACAGTAAATAAACTGAGCAGGGAAACAAAGGGAAAATAAACTGTTTCACAGGAAAGTTATTTCTGAAGGAGCAGAACAAAGTAAGATCAGGCGGTGGCTATGAGGCCTCCCCACAATGTGCCCAGAGCTCCCCTTGTCCTCCCATATCTGCAGCAGCATTGGGCAAGTTTCTCTCAGCTGACACAGGAACACATGCCTAAAATTCCTAAAAGCAAGTTTTAAAGAATGTATTCCCTTTCTCTCATAGCTCTATGGCATCTAATACCACCACACAAAATGAAGGAGCTCTGGCTTGTCCCCGCTGGTCTCTGGTACCACCATTCCCAGGACTCCAGTGGGAGAGGGGAGAGTGCAGCGTTTGGCCACAGATTTGCAGGGGGAGGACAGAGCTAAGCTATTAAAATGCAGTTTTAATCCCCCCAGTTGTCATCCTGTGGGATAGCCTAACTCGGGGAGCTTTTGTGTCGGCAAATAAAAGGCAGGTCAGCATGGCAGAGCAGCCCTTAACGTGCTGCCCTCCCTATTCATCCCTCCAACAAACACCTCCCAAATTCATCAGCCTGGCAACTTCCACAGACGGGGAAATGTCACTTCCTAAAAAACCTCCCCAAATACTGAGGAGCAAGCCTTACACACGGCACTATTGCATGACATTCCCAAAAATCTAAAGATCAGGATCAATCCATGCTACCTAAAACTTTTCCTGCTGGCACTTTACACCACATTTTAACACATCAGGTTGGCCTGTCCTTGCCTAAAGCCCTGCTGGGCAAAAATCCTGGCACAAGCACACCCAAGCACAGGGCTCTGCACTCACCTGGGCAGGTGGATCCGCACTCCCACACTGCAGGGAAATGTCACTGCTGAAAGTTCCACCACCCCAGCACAGCTGACACCCTCCCTCACTTACCCCAAAGGTCAAGACTCTTCTCTGCAGATTGACAAACAGCTGTAAACCTAAGAAAATGGTTAAAATTATCATTGTAGTTCTTGTATCATTATTTGTAATTTAGACAATCTCAGAAATGTGGGGAAACTTCTTGGATCACAGGGAAACCTCCAGTAAAACCTTAATTACTGTGAAATTGGTGATATTTATCATGTATGCATCTCTCACTGTGTGTTAAAAGGTTTCCTGAAAACATATCTATTTAATTATAAACCTGTGAAATAAGAAAACCAAGCTGAATTTAGAGTGCTTTACTATATCCTACTTGTTCTGTTCAATTTTTCTGCACGAAAATGAATGCTATCAACAGTTCACAAACATTACAGCTATGCACTACCCAACAGAGAGACATCAAGACTTCTGTAAAGTAGGGTAGAGAGCCCACTACAAGTCACAGACTTACAGGCAAGAGAGAAGGAACCTGTCCCTGACATGGAGCCTAAAAAGTGTGATAAAATAAAGGTGCAATAAACCCTCACTGACTGGCACATAGAACATCCCAGCTGTGGCAAACCTCAGTTTTGGGGGTGCTTACAACAAAGGTGCATCAGTCTTGGTACAAAGAGACCCAGGGAAAGGGGCAGTAAATTCTCCTCCATGTTCACCCTCACTCTCTGGTGGAGCTGCACAAGCTTTGGGGCCAGGAAAGAATCTCAATTTCTCTCTCTACAGGTCACTAACACACAAGAGGAGTGGTGGTGTACAAGTGCACTGCCCTGTAAACACCACCTCTCCTCAGCTGTGATTTTGAAATGTCAAATTCCTGAGCAGCATCAAAAATAGTTACTGGTTTTATCATTAAAAAAATCAAACCAACAACAAATGAAAAGAAGTCTACAACTGCTCTGCCATGAGAACTCCTCACAAGTGCCAGTGTACTGACAATAATGTGCCAATTTCCCAGTCCAAAACTCCGTGAATTTGAACTACTGGAGGGAGGTGGATGCTACCAGCTTTTCTGACTAACAGAACCAGAACATTCACAAGCTGAGAAAAATTATATGGAGTGAAGGGCTCCCCATGCACTTAAAACCAATGTTATCTAAAACAAAACCAAGAGCTCTCCTCTTACAGGAGATCTTTCCCTCCCCCCTTGGTCTCTCTAGAATATTTCTAAGCTACTACTGAGCACAGAGAGCAAAGTATAGCACACCATGTAATAACTTTAATTTTTCACAGAGTTTCTTCCCCACTTACCTGCCACAGCTTTGCAGACACTGTGCCCAGTCACTGCCCGTGGTGATTAACAATCACAACCAGCTCTTGCTACAATTAAAAGGATGCTCTGACGGTGTTTTGGCCAAAAGTCAAAGGTGTTTCTTTCCACTTAATAACATGACACAATTTAAAGACTCTTTGCAGTTTACAAACAATGAAAGTCTCAGGGTCAGTGTCACACAGGGTGTCAGGTGAGTGCATCCCTTGAGGAGTAATCCTCTTTTTCAGAGACACTGATCTCCCACGGGCCTGCTGCCAGTGCCTGTTCCACAGCAGGGCCTGGGGCAGCAGCCTGTGGACAGATTTCTCTGTATGAAAGTAATAATCATCAAATTAATGTATTAGCGGGATTAGGCCCTCAAAATTATTAGTTTAAGTGGCCCATGAGAGGAGGAATTAAAAGAAATACAACCCAAAAGCTAAATATTCAGTACAGAACATCAGAAATGCTTCTCACTTTCACACTGATAATCAAGTGTCCCTGATTATTTTCTTTTATAATTGTGCTCCAGATTGTGTTTTATGTCCTACCTTCTTCTGCAAACCATTGTAGTTGTGTATGAGGGAGCAGACTGCCCTCAAGGAGAGGGTGTTTTATTAAACCTTCACTAGACAAACACAAAATATTTCAGATGCTTCAGACACCTTTCCCTGCTTAAAAACCGACCAAACCAGTCCACTGATGTCACTCCAAGACCCCTAAGACAACAATCAAATGTCAAGACTCATGAAGTCACATATCTCCAAAATACTGTCAAAACAAAACAAGATAAAAACATCCCAAAGTGCATCTTTAGCAAACAGCATCCCCTCAGGTAGACTCATCTTTTACTGTACCATGAAAAATAAATCCAAGTGGAGAAAAGATTTAGAGAGAAAAATACATTAGCAAATACAGATAAATTTGTTTTTAATAAAGGAGTTAATTTTCTTTCAATCCTATATAAAACAATAGCAATTAAAAACTTCATTTTTGAAAGTAAAATATTTACATATGAACAAGTAACTGTGCAAAATTTACATGAAAAAAAAAATGGAAAGACAGGATTTCCTAAAAGACAAAATAAAAGGGGTGTAACAGTTGTCAGGTGTTGATAAAAATACTGATCAGCATTCAGTTTACACGCAAGAGAGTTAAATTCTACCATGAGAGTTCACACAAAGAAAGCCAAAGTATTTACAGTCATAAAAGTACTATCAATAGACAATTTAATACAATAACCTCTGAAAATATAAAGAACCAATTAGTATATTTGTAATAAAAAAATAGGTACAAAGAAGGGACTTTGCTCTGGACATCTTTAAAGTAGGCCCACAGCTTGCATACAGTCTTTTAGCAAAATAATTATAGTTTACATAGCCATTTTTATGTTATGTGCCAAAAATTATGTACAATTACCGACAAAATACACCAACCATTTTTCAACACTTGATTCACACTGAGAAACAGTCTTTTGATGATTCCTCTCAACTTTTGATTTTATTTAATCTAAGCTTTCACTTTAGCTAAAAAACACAGTGCAAGTAAAATATATTTATGCTGAAAAGGTTTCTCTTTTTTTCCTTTTTTTCCTTTTTTAACTTTACAGCTTTACAAACTATAGCAAATAAAATGCATTTTTACAGATGCTGCTAAAACATTCAGAAGTAACCCTCCTTTATGGGATTTCAGGGCCTCTAATAAGCAATAATGTGATTAAAATTGAGGTTATGTTTAAAATTAACTGTATATCCCTCTAGATTTTGAGCATTTGGGGGAAAGATAAATATTCTTAAAAAATCAGTTTGCTTTGCTAACTGACTGTTTAAAAAAAAAAAGCTAAATGAAATGAGGTCATCTGCTGTAGACATATGCCTATATAATGGATTTAGTTGAATAAAACTGAACTAAAATGAGCAATTAATGTCGAAACTGCTACAGGGCTGACAAAGGGTAGCTAGTTATTTGCTAAACGATTCCATCAGTCTTTATATATGGCTTGTTTGGCAAGAAGGCCACTCAATCAAGAGATGAGTTAAAATTTAATTGTCCTTTTATAGTATCCACAGGCCTTGTAAGTATCCTCACTGTTACAGAAATGCATTTCTCTTATACTGAAGAGTTTATTTATAAACAGGAATATAAAACTGTTCCATGTAAAGAGGTGGTTGTTTTTTAAACAATATCCCATTCGCTTGTTACAAAAAGGCGTCATTTGCAAATATATTAAAAAATGTCCTCAGGCGTCTCTCCGTCAAAAATACCTTGATCTTTTCCATTTTACTTAAGGAATGCTTTGTATAGCAATAGTGAATGGCTTGTCTCTCGCTCATTTTCTAAACAAAATATGAGGTCCCTGAGGTTCACCCGCGTTATCCTTTGTCGCGTAAACTGTCTGGTTGTTCCAACTCCAGAGCTGCCTGGGACTGCTGCACTCGAACCAGATCCCTGGAAAGCAGAAGAACAGGTCAATCAGTCCATGCCCAAAAGCATTTCAGAACTTTTCAGAGAAAACGTGTGACCTAAAAACTGTACATCAGGAAGTTGCATGCTACCAGATAAGAGATTTCCTTTTCAATTCTTATTTATTAACAACAATTGAGCAATCAGGAGTTTTCAGTGACATTCAATATAAACAAAAAAGCCCCAAAGCACTGCTTGTATTTTTAGGAAGGCACTAAGGACAGGCAATCCCAACAACCAGACCAAACAGAAGGGACAGGATTCTTCACAATGTCACCACACAGATGCCAAGGGCAGCCCTGGAGCTGTGGATGACCTGGGGAGCAGTCCTGTTCCCGGGACTGTGAGGCCTTGAATCATGTCCTAGATCCCCCTGATCTCCATGGCAGGGTGCTCTCCTTGTGGTGACAACAGCTGTAACCAAGCTCAGGACCATCTTTAGGAGAAGCTTTCCTAGACACAGTCATGCATTCCCTAATGACCTCGGAATACTTCTCTCAGCATCACTCACTGGGAGCTTCCCGAAGTGGCACGATAAACAAGCAGCATATTATTGCATGTGTCACTTTAAAAAAAGAAAGAAGAAAAAAGCGAAAACCATGAGGAAACAAATGAGCGGCACGGAAGGAGCGGGGAAGGAGCGGGAGGAGGCCCGGGAGCAGCTGCAGCTCCGCGCAGTTCCCGGCAGATGGCGCGCACAGACCGGAATCCAGAGGCTGTTCCCTCAATTTTCAGCCGGGAATTGTTTGGGCAGTCCTCTGCTGCTGCTGCTGCTGACAGGTTATTTACCTAAATAATGAATTCTTTCGGGAACCGGTTATATTTCTGTGGCTCAGCTACGGATTCATTCTCCCCTCCAATTTCAATTGCTAGAATATTGTTATGTTTTCTTTTTTTAATAGAGCTTTGATACTTCATGACACCAAACACACTCCAGTAGTGAGTAAGGACTTATCTGCTTGTGAGCTTTGGAGAATTTTCCAAATTTTTTCTTAATAAAAACACTCCAGACTTGAAAAAAGCCGAAATTTAGAGTGGTGTACGAGCCATGTGAATAAGCTGCTGAGGCTCCCAGTAACACGTGTGAAAATAATGTATTTCATCAGTGAACATTATTGATGATCAAACCAACCTAAACCTGCACTGGAAATGATCACTCTGGTTTACTGGAACTCTGTTCAGTGCAGGTGAACTTGCTTCACCACAGTGCTACCGGTGAAGTCAATTTTTGATTCTCAAGCATTCTGTTGACTCAGCAAATCACCAAATCACCAAAATCTTGTAGTTAGGGGCTGCTTAAAGGCTGGATTTTCAAAGGGGTATTTTAAGGCACTTGCACAATTTAGCCATCTAATTTTCATAAACATCAGTGGAAATTAGAAGATGCAGGAGAGTATTGGATGCTAACTAAATTTTCTCATATACATATGATTGCTAGACAACAGAAAGAATGGTTGGAAGGGGGTTTATTCTTGGTTTTTAAATATTCTTTAGTGAAAGCTCGAGCATGAGCTTTGTTAAGTAGCCCATAGTACTTGAAATGCAAAGGTAAAAATTCAGGAGTCTTTAAAGACACAGAATTATGTATGGAATAAGTTAAGAAGCTTTTTGGTAACTTTCAGTAAAATCACAGGGACATAAAACTCTCAAACTGACAGCAACCTGTTTTGATGAATTTGGAAACAAAACAGTGCAATTACTACTTAGAAGTGATTTTACATGTAATTAAGAGTCAGCATTTGTAGACATCAAAAGCTTCCATTGACAAATCTGCGTCTAAGTAATGACAAACCTTATTTTCCACACTTCTTGTAATATGCCTTAACCACAAACTGCATACAAATGGTGACAAGTGGAGCCCAATTTAAAAATGTCAAGTGACACAGCAGCAAAAGCACAGCTGTGAGTATCAGATCAAAGGCAGCTGGTTCTTAATTAAACAGACAAAAAGATTAGATTTCCAGGGAACCTGGAGTTAATTGGTTAACCAGTGATTAATCCAGGATAACTAAATTAGTCAGATTTAGATGAAATACAAACAAGTGTTCACAGGAGATGCAAAATACATCCCATAACCTAAGTGACATTAACAGACCATTAAGGTGGCACAGCTGAGCATGCAGGAGTAAGCAATGCCAACATTAACTCTGCATGAGGTACTTCAGCATATTCCTCTGAGACAACTTCATTTGTGTACACATCTATCTTTCCAAAGTGCCCCACTCTGCAATTTTCATAATTTTAAACCACATCCATAAACCTTTAATAGAGTAATTTGTCAGCTTATATAAAAACAAGTCTTATTCTCAGTAGCAGACATTTTAGTAAATTTCAAAACTTAAAATTACTTTAAAAGATGCTCAAGAGGCTTGATTTTTTTTTATAAACAAAAATATCATTTACTAGTATTCAGATTTTTCTCTACCATTTTATACAAAGCACATGTAAATTATTGCTTCTAGCAATTCAGTACAAACCAAGGTGACCTCTTTTGAGGCTTTTCTACAGTATAAATGCTTTAGCACTGAAAATTCAGAATGCTCCAGGAGTAATAAACAGAATTATTAAACTATTACTATTCTATCACTTGCTATCAGACACAAAACCCCACGGGGAAAAAACCTCAAAATTATGAAGAGAGCTTTTGGTCCAATAAATGACAATATTCAAGAATTTAAACATTAGAGAAATCCCACATTGAACGCCTCATGCAGAAAGCAATTTTATACCATTTCTTGTTTATTCACTTGTTTAGAAATATAGCAGATAGTCATCTACCAGAATGTAAATTAGCATTAAATGAATCAGACACTGAGCATTCTGGTATTTAGTCTGCAGAGAAGTTTTTAAAAGGCAGATTCAACAGTAGAATATACAAAGAATGTGCAAGAACATCCTGATCAGATGGAACTGGTCAAACTGATCTGCTGTGGAGACACTAAAACTAAGGCAAATCAACTGCTGAAGAAAGAAGTTAGGCAAGCTCCTGCTGCCAAATTTAGCAGTGACTGAATTCTACCACCCCACCTAAGTAAGCAGCCTTACTCTGCACTCCAAGTTAGACTGGTTACAGACAAAAAAACCTCCTTCCAAAACTATGGAAGTCCAAAAAACTGAGACTTGTGAGATCAGAGACGTTTTTTCTAACATCCCTCCAGTTCCATGAATCAGGGAATGACAACTCAGACTCTATTCCCTATGCCACTACACAGGTGCTAAAAATTGATCCTGGCCTTGGAGCGAGCAAATCTGAACTCAAACACCTGTGCTGCTCAGGGAGCTTCCACAAACTGGGGGAAAAGCTCTGAACAGAAAGGTTTGCACAGAGGCTGAGGCAGCAAAACCAAAGGTGACAATGATACTGTACCTCTGTCCCTGATCCAGATCCTGGTGAGTCTACTTTCCTTTTCTTTCTGGGACCGATGGCAGCTAACGCAGTCAGGTTGGCGTCCCTCTGTCTCATCTGTGCTAGCTCTTGCTGCTGCATCTGTGTGTGCCAGAACAAGGACAGTTCATTATTTCTCTTTCAATTTCCAAAATAAAAGTTTATGTCAAGGTCAACACTCACCTCCTTGGCCTTCTGTTTCAATCTAAGCTGTTCTGGATCTTCTTGTCGAGATCGAGACTGTGTCGATGAAGGATGAACATGAGGTGGTTAGGGGAAAAGAAAGAAAAATTAATTCAGTTACAAAAGCAGCTAAAGATTACATATGTAAGCTTTTCATAAACTTCAGCAGGAAGTGGGGAATGCTATCACTCCCAGAGAGGGCAACAGTGGTAAACAACTTCTAGAAATTAAAAGCTTTCCTTCTCTTAGTTTAATGTATCTATTTTTGAAAAGGCATCCCATTTTTCTGCTTTGTTAAAGATAGCAAAGGAATAGCCAGGCAATTATGCCTTAAATGCAACCATTACAAGACACAAATTACACAGACCTGTGAACTGAATTACACATTCTGCATATGAACAAAGGAATCAGACCTGTACTTTTTGGAACAATTCCTCCCCTTGCTGGGTAACTAGGCACTTACTCAGAGCAGATCTTTCTGCTGCACCTACACACACGGGTCAGGCTGCAGTCTGAGCAAAGGATTCCTGAGTGATCCAAGGCCATTTACATCAGCAGCTGCCCATTTCACTGGGCACCTGCAATTCCTTGTGTGTGTCATACTTTCAGAATCACGAAATCATTTAGATTAGAAGAGACCTTTAAGGACATCAAGTCCAGCTGTTCCCCCAGCACTGCCAAGCCCACCACTAAACTGTGTCCCCAAGTGCCACATCTACACAATACTTCCAAGGATGGTGACTCAACCGCTGCCCCTGGGCAGCCTGTTCCAGGGCTTGACAACCCTTTCAGTGATGAAAATGCTCTCAATATTCAATCTAAACCTCCCCTGACGCAACTTGAGGCCATTTCCTCTCGTCCTATCAAATCCTGAGTGCTGTTAATCCCTTACGTTCTTTAGGCCAACAACAAAAAAAATTTGGATTTGGACATTGTCAACTCATTCTGGATCACAAAACTAACAGAAAACATAGGTTGTTTTGTGAATTATTTCTAGGTGCTCTTATCTAATCATATTCCTTTTATATTCATTGAGTAAAAACACAGTTTAATATTCACATTCATGTTTTTATCAACTGCTTCCTTTTTATTGTATTCTCCAATTTGTAAAAATCTTTCTGAATTCCATTTCTAGTCTCCAAAATACCTGTAACCTCTCGTTACATTTAAGAGTACTATAAAGCTATAAAATTAATCTTTTTTTGCCAATACAAAACGCAAAAACTAAATTTCAAGACTCCCTTTAATTTGGGAATATGCAGTGAGAGTGGCAAAGAAGCTTTTTCCCATGCTTTACAATGAAAAGCAAAACTGAGCTCTAGTTAAGAACACATTCATCAAGTTCCATCTTTGAAGATTAGTCCTCCCCTTCATTGCAAGTGTTTTAGAATGAAAAGAAACTCTGCAGTTTTGATGTCAAAAATGACACTTTGCAAACATGTGTGAAAGCCAAGCACTTGCCTTTGCTGCGCGCATTAAAATTTCCCTTTCTTGTTCATCTTTACGCTGCTTTTCTATTTGATCAAGTTGTTCAAAGAACTTGAGCTGTGCCCGAACGTCACTTGCTTGTTCATATCTTTCATCATCCTGAAAATACAGCAAATATGTTTCTCATTACTCCCTTAAAAACAAAGCTGTTAACTTGTACTGTACTGGGGAAGAACACATACATTCAAAGCTCCAGCGTTCACTTTGTCCTTTTCAGACAAATAGCAGGAGTATATTTACACCAGTCAAACCAGCTAGAACTCTTAAAAGCATTTTGTTCTATTCCATGAATCATCAGATTTTGACTTCTAAACTAATATCATCACAGCTTTAACCTCTCAAACATATTTCACAGAGCCGTGTGGTTTTTTTAAACGCTGCTCAGGCATTTGCATCTATTAGGAACACACATCTGTCAGATAGCAGTCTCTTGGGAACTCAAAGCAGTGCTTTTATCTGTCTGACTCTACAATCACTCACACACTAAACATTTGACATAATAAATAAAGGGGAGGGCACAGCTTCTCTGCATTTGTTTTAAAACCATTTTGTATATGCAAGCTGAAAAGTTCTAGTCACCCATGTGTATTAATATCTTAATGGAAGGTGAATCAGTCAAAGAGAATAAACAACCTGATTTCACAGAACAAAGAACACCTGAACTCCTGCATTACAGTCAACACCACAGCCTGCTGAATTTGTGCAATTTTGCCATTTGATTTGAGCAATTAAATACAGCTACCTTGTAGGAAATATTCCTTTGTTGAGCAGTTTCTGATAGTTTTTCCACGAGGTTTTGTATTCTTTGTTGTGTAGCATGTGATACGTAGCTAACTACATCAGGATGGATTTCTGTTATTCCATGTTTTTTACCTATAATTAGGACATAAGTGGGTTGTAAAAAATCAATTTACAATACAGTTAAATGTGAGTATAACTTCAGTCATAGAAATTTAAATGCCTTTTGCTAAATATGACTTTCAGGTTTTTCTCAGACAAGGATTAAACAGGAAATTACATATATATTAAAATTCATATTAGTTTAACAAAATTGACAATCTATTAATAAATGCTGTGTACTACAGTGTAACAAAAAATTCAAGATCGCTTTTTGTTCCACCCTCAATTCTAAACTACTAAGTAAAGCTGATAAAAGCGCTTCCGGACTTATTTCATTGTTTGTGTCATGCTTGTTACACCTTATCAGTTTATACAGTCACACTTCCAGCCAGGTTGAGTAGTTTTGATGTTGAATTGCCATCACTTTAGAAGACAAATCTATGTTTGCTATTCCTTGACACTATTCCACTTTCATAAGACAAATGATTGCCCGCAAGCATCTGAATATACCAGAAAATATCAGAAGGTAATGACTCCAGCAACTTTTAATTATTCAAACCAATTTCTATGGAAAATGCCTTCAATTAAACCTAAGAGTAGTGAAAGCTGTTTTTATCAATGTTCAAGATAAAAGAACATACCTATTTCTAATATCCTTCTTTGTAAAGGTGCTGGGAAAAGGAAGGTTTCGTCTTTACAGGACCTTGTTAATGTGCCCACGAGCTCAGAGTTTGTTGCCAATATCCGAGCACTTTCTTCTGACAGGTTGACTCCAGCCATTGATGCAACATCATTAATGTCATCATCATCCCTTAAAGGAAGGAAATTTTATTATAATCATAACATTTAGGGCTTATCTGCACACATTGCTATGATACTACAGCTGCATATAATGAATTCCACCATAAACCTGAATACTTAATTTTACATTTTATTTGCTTTTGTGATATGATAAATACAACTTATTTGTTTGTAAATGAGAAATTACTGCTTTGACTTCAAAGAGCACTAATTTTGTACTTCCTGTTTTTTCAAGATCCTTTCTTATGTAATATTTCAACACCTTGAGAAACAACAAACCAGGGAAATCACTACCACAAAACAAAAATAATCTGCCCTCACCACTAAGACAGTCTGTACAGGCGAGTAACTCAAGCAGAGCTGGGAGAAGTGAAGGAATGAATTCCATTTGCTTGTCTGGGCAGGAATTGTTTATGAGGTTTAGTGCCAGCTAAATGCTAAAACCAGTCTGGCACGAGTGTGTCCAGTGCTGTTTGTTGAAGTCTTTAATGAAGAAGCAAACCTGCCCCCAGAAAATCCACCTCTAGGTTACTGTGAGTTTTCCCAGATGGATTCAGCATCAGAAAGGTCTGAGTTCAGCTGCCCAAGCACAAATACACAGTTCCTCACCTAAAAGAGCCTCCCCCAGGTTCTTTCAGTTTATTCTTCTGAGCAGCAGCTACTTGTGTCGAAACAGTGGCAATAGCTTTGTTTCCAGGTAATACTGCTGGTTTTACCACAGGTACTGCAAGAAGACAGACAGGATTTGTACTCCATCAGTAAGAGTTCACATGTGCAAGCCAGTCACAGGTAGTTATGGCAATAGGTCTGGTACAAACAGTTGACCTCAATAGCTTCTGTCAGCATTTCACCCAGCTAAAAACAGGATCCTCCCACACAATTCCAGCACCCAAACCATTTCTCTGACTGTCAATGCTGCCCTGATAGATCTGTACCCCCAGCCACTATGGCACTACACACTGGAAGATTTTCGCAGTAGAACAAACAGGGCACTTGTGAACTGACATTCATAGAACCACAGAATGGTTTGGGTTGGAAGGGACCTTAAAGATCATCTCGTTCCAACCACTCTGACCCCTTTCACTATCCCAGGTTGCTCCAAGCTCCATCCAGCCTGGCCTTGAACACTTCCAGGAATGGGGTATCAACAACTTCTCTGGGCAAGCAACCCTTAAACCACACTTCAGGTAATGCTATCAAATACAGCATATCACAAGCATCTTGACCTCTTACCTGTCTGAAGTTGATTCAGTTGGATTTGAGGAGTAGTGAGCATAATACGACTGTGTGGTTGCCGCAATGCCACCATGGGTGTCTGTGTCAACGTTACTTGTGGAGGCCTTATCAATGCCCCTGCTTTTTGAGACTGTTGGATAACCTGCAAATAATAAGGAAAAAAAAGAACTGTAAATAATCTGAGAATCAGGAGGGAAGAACAAACCCTAATAGCACTTTAATCAAGATGCAATTTAAGTTATACTTTTTTTCTCAGATCTTTGATTGAGCTAAACCACCAATATAAGAAGTACTATCAAAAAAACCCCCGTGCAGTAACAAACGCTGCACTTCAGCTCACATACCAGTGGCGTGGACTGCCCTTGTTTACTGACACCAACTTGTGTGGGCTGAGTGAGGCTGATGACGGGTTGCTGGAGGGTACTGGTGACAGTGGCAGTGGCCTTGCCCGCCGTGCGCTGCACCGAGGAGCTCAGCAGCACGGCTGCTGCCGACGGGATCGTGGCTATCGTCGCCTGCGTCGTCGGCTGCTGCTGCTGGCTCTGCTGAATGAAAGCTGCAGAGTCCGGTGTTAACTGTCTCAAGGCAGGTAAACTCCTCTGAAAAGGGGAAAGAGTTTTGTTGAGTTCTTTAATCCTGGCTCACACAATATTAACTGTAAAGAAGCGACGCGTTTCAGTCCATTGGATCGGTCTGTGTGCACCCGAGGAAAGGTGACAGGTGAGCACACAGAAATACCAACCTGCTCCTTGTTTAATAAGCAGGACAGAGGGACAATACCTTTTGGATATCATGGGCACCTAGGCTATGCAGCCCACCTGGAACCCCTGCTATGTATTTAACAACCCAAGCCCATGCTGCCTTCCTTGACCGTCATCCTATGGCTTAAAAGTCACACTGGGACAGCAGGGAAGATTTCAGAATAGTTCAACAGAGAGCACAGTGTTTTAGTGGCTTCTTAAATTAGTTGTTTTCTTATGGCAACAATTTTTGTCCTCAGGAACAGCTCAAGGTTGAACAAGCATTTAAGAACCCAGAAATGTCAACATACACCTACAACTATATCCCTTAATCATACATTAGCCAAGCAGTTCTATTCTTACCATTTAATGCTGTAGTACTTTCACTGATTTTCAGATGGTACATGTTTTGCAATAAATACTATTTTGAGATGTGTCCAACTACAATAAAACTTATGACAAATGTGATTTATCATTGAGAGGTGACAGATTTCCTGCTTATCCAAACCAGTTTACAGCACAGGCAGAAGACTCGCCCAGAAGGTACAGTTTTCTATATCACTGAATCCCTTGTTTTCTTTCTAAGACTAAAAAAGAGAGCAATAAATCAATTCATAGGTTTGTAGCTTAAGTCATAGAAAGAAAACTTTCCAGATTTCTCAAAAGAGCTATGATGTGTCACCATGGTAGAAGTAACATTACTGACTGTGCCAACAAATCACAGTAACAAACTCTAGGAACTAAGACTGAAAAAGTATTTTTCAAGGGAGCAAAAGCCTAACCAGGCACCATTTAAAACTTACTTTAACATCATTTTGGAATTCCACCTATAATGGCAAAGGATGGGCTTGTGTTCATTGCTGATGATACATAAGCATAGAGATAAAGAAAGGATAATGAAGATAAATTACCTTCAGGAAAGGCACAAGGTAAGGTTGAGGTGAAGAATTAAGTTCTCTGTACAGCCTACTGGTAAAGTCTTCTGGTTCAATTTTTCCATCCTTTAAAACAGAAAATCCAAATGAACAAACTTGTAGAAATTAACTTTTATGGATATTCAACACCAAAAAGAATTAAAGACCTATTGGAAGTAAGTGGTTTTATCATCCCTCACTATTTTTATTTACCAACTGCTTCACGGTAGTAACTAATTTTACTACAAATTTCAAGTAGCAAGACCTACAGACGTCTGGTTATTATGTGATAACATCTTGAATACACAGCTCTACCCTAACTTACAGGTTGCTAACAAGTAGGCTAAGCAATACCAGTACTCATTCTATAAATATTAAATGTCAAACTTTTATATTAGCATCAAGCAACGTTAATTTTTTTTTTTTTGTAAAAACTTGTGATTTCCTACACCCAGTTACTGCACCAGCCATGGTGTCTTCCCTAAAGTACATAACACATCTTTTTATTCATTGTTTTATCAAAATGTAGAATTTAAAGAGACACTACGTGCATTACTCATACTTCAATTGAACTCATGTTCTCATGTGTGAATATAAGCAGTAATATCTCAGTTACAAACTTAATGGAAAATTTATGCATCTATTTTAATTCAGAAGAGGCAAAGTTAATTTGATACAGCTCAGATTTTATAAACTCCCTCCTCTGAAGAAAAAACAAAAAAACCCAGTTTTGAGTCTGAACTTGCCCAGATGCTGTATTTTACAACTTTAAATGAACTTTTCTTACCAGCAGGTTCTGTACTAATTCTTTCACGTTAGCCGCAGTCTCTGAGGACTGTTTTCCAGATGATGCCAGTTTTATTAATGTGGACAGAAAGTTTTTGCATTTCTTCACATTTTCCATAGTTTCCTTAGAAGGAAGGGTAAAAGGAAAACAGTCAGAGAAAGGAAGACAAACTCTTCTTAATACATGATTTGACCATATACTCTGTGAAATAAAGTCCTTTATTTCATCACTGCAGAGTAATATTTATAGATGTCCCTCACCACTTCAAACATGAGCAGACTGAAATTATCATCTTCCCTCACCTATACGTATGTATTGTACATTTTTGTTATCAATATTTAAGAAATCAAGATTCTTTATGAAGTTAGGAAACACCAAGTATTTTAAGAATGGCGCATTGTGTATGGGAAAATACATGTTTTAGCAGGACAAAAAATAGTAAAGCTCTTTCTTCACAGTGCATAGTACATAGATTCTCCCTGTTTTGCAATCCTGGAAACATGCAGCTTGAATGAATCAGTGCCAATTGCTTATCCCTTCTCATACTTATTCTACTCTACAATGCTGAACAATTCACCATTCTATAAAATACATCTAATAGATTTTTTTAAATGAGTGCTTTAATACTGTTACAGAAATAAAAACACCTTGACACTTACCAAAATTCAAGTGACCTGTATCCACACCTTGTAAATTATATACTTCTATTAAAGTCTACCTTTTCAAGGTCAACAGCACACAGAACTCCTGCATCTTTCCTAATCTCTACTCCCATCTGTGTTTACATGTGTATATATGCACATCCACGCACACATGCATATGTGAGTGGACAAAAAGAGATGTTACATTTATCAGTATCTTACTGTGGCAGCAGTGGAGGTGGCCGTTGTCCCTTGCACTGTTCTCTGAGGAGTTCCAGTTTGTACAGCTGTTGCTGTCCCCAAGGTGGTTGTTTGTGCAGTACCACCCAGAACAATCTGAGGCTGCAGAGAATACAAACACAGGATTATTATCCTTGAAACGTACCAAGAGCCTGTTTTCCTGAGCCATCAAACAGAAAATGAGCCAAAGGGCAGTAGAACACCTTTCACAGCTGCTAGAAATAAGTTGCTCGTGTGCGGTCTGGTGCAGTGGAAGGATATGGCCACCAGATGGCACTAAAAACATTGGAAACGGGAATCCCAAAAGTTGATTAAAAATTGCGCGATTTTTGGTGACTGAATGAAATACCATAAACATAACCTCAGCCAACGGGTTTCAAAACACAACCAAAACAAGTGCTGAATTCCTGTGAATTCAATTTATCTTTTTGCCTGTTTCATTAAATGCCACTTCCAAAGGGAGGAATTTCTAAAAAAGGCACAACTGACACAAAAGCTCGGGTCTTACCAAGGTCTTTGACATGAACAATGGGACAAAATATTTTTCTAGTTTTGTAGACAAATTGGTGATTTGAAGGAAGAATATCAACTCCAAAGAATCACCATTGTGAGCAAGATCTTCTCACATACACAGCTCATTCATGGGCTTCCAACAGTCTAATTATTAACAACAATCCAATCTGAGAGACAAATTCCTACCAAGCTACAACTGACACTCAAAATGTTCACTAATCATTTGCAAACTTGCTCTTTATATAAAGATACACAAGAAGGAGGCTCCCCTGCTGCCAAAGCTAACCTTATTAGTATTTTGGGAGAAACTAAGGGAGGCAAGGATTTCACTTGTCTCATTTTTTTTGAAATCAGGATAAATGAAGTCCATGGTGGGCTCATTACAGCACAAAATATGCAGATGGAATGGGTTTTTTTTTCCTGTCCTGTATAACAGCAGTGCAAATTAAGGAGACTCAGTTAGGTAAATTAACTCTTAGATCTAGAAAGATCACTGGCATAGGGAAAGGCTCTCTGAGGGGAAAAAGGTTAACTGGATGCATAGCAAAACCTGCGTGTTTTAATTTAAAACTCTCTAATCCTGTCTACTCAAAGGATGAAGAAAGCACAATGAGACAGATTAGGCGACAGCAATCATATTGTATCACTGCTGCCTGGAAGCCATGTAGAGAATTTCACATTCTTGCACCGTTTTTTAAACTCTCAGCATCTCAAAAAAAATTTCCAAGCATGCCCAAAATGAATAGAGGCCAGCCCAGACTGACACCAGTCTATCCTTGAGTTATCAGTCTCCAGAAGGACACAGACCAAAGCAGAGACTCATGTGAAAGGGAGAAGGCTTGGGGAAGAGAAGGCTGCCAATGCAGTCATCTTTGCAATTGTAAATTTCGCTGCAGAATTCAGAGGACTGCAGATCCATCACAGGAATAACACCACAGCCCCAAATCCAAAGGGAATTCTTGTCACTTTCTTAAGGCAGAAAGCATAAAGGTATTTTATTTTAGTCAGCTCTGTGATTATGCAAACTACTAACAGGATACCTTTAAATAGAGATATGTACAGGTATAATATGAAATAATAACAATCTACTTATGAAAAATTATACCTGTACATCCAAAATATACACTGAGACCTGCAGATGTTTTAGAAAGGCTAATCCAGAAGGTATTTCTTCCCTGCATTGAGCAATTGCATTTCCTGTGTGCCTGGCAGTCTCATGCACACATTACTTCCCTACACACTCACTTGCACAACCGGGGGACGCTGTAGCGTTGTCGTGGGTTGCACAGTTGTTTGAGCCTGAGACACTTGCTTGATGATAGTAGTTGGTGTCACCTGTCGTGCAATAATGGGCGTTCCTGGAGCCTGGGGAAGAGGAAAAAGAAGCACAAACATATCAGTGCCTATAGTTAAATACCATCTACTTTAGCTAATGTTCTCATTCTGCAGTTACCATTATTACAGATATCAAAGAATGCATCTGAACCACCAGAAAACTCTGAGAAGGATTTTCAGTCTTGAACTTAATGCAACTGTCAAAATCTCAGTATACTTATATCCATATCCTTTTTTTCTTATATTTATTCTGGGGAGAAGAGTTGTACACATTAACCATATATGGTCTTCTTTATATCAAAGTTTTAAGCTTAATGAGATTCAGATATGTAAAAATATTTTTGATGAGTAACAGCCAAGCTGTAACAGAATTAGGAACAAAATGCAATGCCTATGCCATGTGGAAAGTAGATTTAGATTAGATACTTGGAAGAAATTCTTGGCTCTGAGAGTGATGAGGCCCCAGCACAGGTTGCCCAGAGAGGTGTGGACTTTCCATTCCTGGAAGTGTTCCAGGCCAGGTTGGACAGGGCTTGGAGCAACCTGGTCTAGTGGAAGGTGTCCCTGCACATGGCAAGAACTGAATGAGCTTTAAGGTCCCTTCCAACACCTTTTCAATACAAACAATTCTGCGATTCTACGAATCTATAAAAAGTCTGTATATCCCCAGTTAGATCTACGGTTTCTTGAAATCACTAACATCACACCTCACTTTCTCGTGTATTCTTCACAGGGAACAAAAATACATCTTACAGTTTTTTGCACCACAAGTTCCTGGACTGACCTGCACTGTGGATATCTGCACTGGGGGTGCACTGGTAGGTGTAGCAGGACGAGGAGTCAGAGTGTTCTGAGGCTGAGACTGGGCATGTGCCTGTGCCTGCATCTGCGCCAAGGCTTGCTGGGGGATCATCAGCAGCTGCCCGTTCTCACTGCGCACCAGGACCATGCCTGCAAAACAGAGAGTGGTCAAGGAACACACATCCTTTGCAAATATCAAAGAACATATTTTTCTGTTTGTTTTTTTTTAATCCAAGTTGGGTATATATGGAATTAATGTACTGCTGAAGGACTAGGCAGCTAACAAAAGAGGTTTAGAATAAAAGCAAAATACCCAGCTGCACTATGGCATTTTGTATAGAATAGCTTAATTTCAGAAATATTCTATCTAAATGCCCAGTATGGCGTGCATCGGAACACAGTGAGTTGTATCTGCCCCAACCGCAAATATTCCAAGTGACTAGAAGTTAAAATGAGCAATCCTGTAAAAATCCTACCTGCTCTTTACTAAGGAATTTGTTTTGTGAGACACTACAAATAGAAGAAAACCCTGCCATTAGGCAAAATTCCTATTAGTTTGTCTTGAAGAGGGGAAGAAAAATAATCAAACCTAGGCTTCACCATCAACAGCAACACAATTGTCTAAGTTCTAAATTAATTTCCCATAACCAATTTAGTAATGAAAGTGGCTATAAAATCATAATCTCTCTCATGTGCATCAGCAACAGACTGCACTGTGCCATGTTACACCCCAAATGAAAAATAAAACAGAGAGGGAAATGAGGAAGTCATTCCCTGCTCAGTCACTCAGATCAATACACTTAACCCCACTGGGTAGCTGTAGGGAACCAGATTTTAACAGGCAGATTTTCAGATGAGACTCTCTCTTCCTTGAAGGCACAAACAGGATCTGGACAACATGAACTGTTTGCCAAGAACTCCTTCATTCAGACCGCCTCACTCACTCCCTGAGAGCCTCAGGACCTCACCAGTTCTGAAAAAGCCACCTAAGGAAACTGGGCACTCAGAATTAGCTGGCTTTTCTGAGCAACCACAGGAAGAACCTTCACCATGAAAATCAAGAGGCACTAGTGAAATCAGAAAGTTATTTCTTAAGTGTTGTTCAGTGAATCAAAAGCCCATACACACACCCCAACAATATCTGGAGATGTGGTCTATTGCATCTCAGAGCATGACTACTTCAAAAGAACCAAGCTTTTATTTGCTTTTTTTATTCTGGTGAAGTGCTGAAATGTTTACAGACGACGCCTTAAACAGTTTTCTTGGACACTTTTACAAGTAAACTGCAAAAATTCATATACTGATTTCTACAAAAACGAGTTCAAAAGAAAAGCCTTAGTTGATGTGCCCCTAATTTTTTTCTTACGTTCTCTCTATTAACTCTCTTTTAATGAAGTAGAATCACACAGAGATGTTAAACTAGTTTACATCCAAAAGGTGACTTTCCATCACAACTTATTTAAAAGTGTTAAGGTGGGACCCGCAAAGTGCTATGGACAAGTGCTATACCTAGAAACAAATATCCTCAAAGCGTTTTTCTGTAGGAAAGGAGGAGGGGGAGAAACTTATTTATTATCTTGCAGACTGCAGAAATAAATACTCTTCGTTTAGCTCTCAGGTCCAAAAAACTATTTTCCAAGCCATTCCAAAAAGTAAGCTCTCTTCTTCTGTAACTGACATAGGGAGAAGTATTTCCTTTAAAGGCACATACCACCACCACCTCCACCACATCTCAGGAGAACTTAAAGACCTCAATAGTGAACACAGAGCTTGATCCTGTGGGCTGCTCATTAGAACCATCAGTACTTTCTCACCATCAGCCCCACACTATGGGGAGGTGGGTACTGACAAAAGGCAGAGAAACTGAACTTTATAAAGACTAGAGAATGACCTGCTACTACATCAACCTCATTCCTGCACAAACAGAACCTGGCATCCTCTTCAATGTGCAAACATAAAATCTTGGGAAATGAACTCACATTGCCCATTTTTGTCATCCCTCGTAACAATCAGCTGAAGCAGCTAAACACTGAATCAGTGGAAATCTTCAATATTATTATAACTGAAATCATCGGTACAGTGGAAATCTGATTAGAGGAGCTATTTTCAAGTCAACATCATATATTAAGGCTTGTTGAGTACTATTTAGTCTCTAGCAATTGAAAAGGCCCCATGCAACTACCCATGCCCAAGCTTTCAGAAGTCCTTAAATGCCACAGAATTATACTGACAGCCCATAACAAACTCTTCTTCCTAAAATTCACCAGTTTGGGGGTTTCCCAGGATATCCTAAAGTTAACGTGCCATCCAAACTCTTTAAATAGTTACATATTTTTTCCTTACAGAAGCACCATTAGAAATACTAAGCCTAGTTTTGGATGGGGGGGATGTGTTTAAACTTCTTTCTCAGTGCAGAAGTGACTGAAGTTATTTGAAAGCACAAAGCCAAAGCAGCTCACCTGCACATGAGAACTTTTATAGCATTAAGCAGTGGCACAAAGCTCTGTGGTACCTGTTCCTGTCTCCAGCTCAACACACAGCAATGTGTCTGCACCACACACCAATGCACCCCTTGCACAGCAGTACTCCCAACTTACTGCTTCGCCCCCCAAAATATGAATGAGGAAAGAGAAAAGAGGGGAAATAACTACAACGTGAAGGTTCAATACCCCTGAAGTTCAAGCACAACATCTGAACAATGAAATATTCTCCCTGAGCTACATGCAAAATTAGAACATGCCTACACATTAACATAGCACAACTGCTCAAACAGACAGTTGAAAAGCATATTAATGTGAGCTTTAGAAAACATATCAAGAAAGTTCAATTTTTGGCAGCAGACAGACAAAACAATCATTTGTAATTCAAACCCTGACTCTAAGCACTACCCTGTTAGATTTCTAACTATGGGAAGTCTGAAGTACTTCTTTCAAGTACTGAAGTCATAATAAAAAAGTAACTCATACAAAGCCACATTTATATCTGTCCCTATTTAAACAGTTCTTTCATTCCCACTCAAATTTGATACACAGTTATTTTCAATTTATGTAGTTTCTAACATGTCATTAAATCAGGCTCTACCACTGACAAATTCCTGTACACATGGGCTACATACAAACATAAAGACAATTATTACCATCTGACTAGTCTTGCATAAACTTTAATCACGGTATGATGATATGAGACATTTTACCTGCTTGGAATGTTAGCTTGTTGGTGTATGGGTGATTTCGGAAACGGTGTAAAAATTCAGAATGTGATGAACTTGAAATTTCTGTGCAGAAGTTCTCCAGTACTACAGTGTGCAGGCAAGGAAGTTTTGACTGAACACAAAACACCCCTCCAGCCTTGCCTTGATGGGAATTCTTTTAAAAGAGAGATGGAGCTGTTTTCTGAGCTTCTCTCCCCCCAGCCCAACTACAGACTCTTTTCCAACCCAATTAACTAAAAAGGAACTCACTAACCCAAAACTATACCCAAGCTGGCATTAAGTGGGTTTTCAGGGAAGTTCAGAAGGGTCATTGGAGATAACTCGATTAAGAATTAAAAACAAAGTCCCATTTATCTCCTACTTCGAAACAAAGTCACTGTAGGACTGTAACACCCCCTCTCTCCATCCATACATGAATCTCAGTTAACAATTCGTGACAATGGAGAAGAGGAAGAGCTGAAAGCCACATGTGTAGAAAAAGAAATTTCTTTCCAAAACTTACATTTTAAATATTGAAATACAGGTAAGTATCATAACCTCAAACCCCAATGCCTAAGGCTGCAAATGCTGAATGAACCAGGTCAGAACTGACTACCAGGTACTAGAAGACAGCTAGTATTGTATAACTTATCTCACTGTTTCAATTAAATTCAGCAACATATTTAAAGATAGAAAACATCTCTCTGTTTCATCAATCAGGTTTTTGTTCCTGGTTTAATGGATTAATTACTATTTGAGACCAAACAGCTAATAAAGATGAATGGAAATGTTCAATTAGAAAAAGATGACAATAAAACTTGGCCATTTTAAATATCTCTCCGCCTTCTTTTTCCTAGAAAGTCTGATCACATGTACTCTAAAATCATATTCACTATTAAAAATGCAAGCATTCAAGAATTCTTTCCAAGTCTCTCATTAAAAAACTAATTAAAATTAAAATAATTACCATTTTTGTTAGAAGTTAGAGGCTTAAGAGAATCCTGAAAGAGGCTCATATTTTAGTTTGAATTAAACAATTCATCATGGCTCCAAATGAAGGATTAACAAAACCTAGTTGGCTGTTCCTGAAGCCAAAAAGACTTGTGTTCCTGACCAGTACAATGGTCACCTCACACGTACTTGCAGTGGAGACCCTCCCAGAACACTCCTGTTTACAAGACTGTTTGGGATAGAAAATGCCATCATTATATGATTTAGCTGCAGGATTCTACAGTGTCGTCTTTGCCTCTTGCTTATTTGTATTCCCATTTGCTAATGACATTTCCATTTATAAAGTGTTGTGCTTTGGGGTTTTTTTCTTTGTTGGTATTTTTTCAATTAATAAAATGTGTAAAATCATGCACTGGAATAAAAAGTAAAGAGCTCTGGCCATAGGACATATCAGAAAAACACAAACCAGACTTTTTTCCTAATGTTTCCCTCTTCCTTCTTTCTTTGAAACATGGCTTGGCTTAACAGACTAAAGAAAAAAAATTAACAGAATGATAAGGAAGATTAATAAAATATTTTGTAGCCTCTGCAGACCACTCTGATTACCTGTGTAATTCCAAAGATATACAACTTTCTTGCTAGAGAACCCCTACGTCCAAAAAATAAACCAAAACCAAAACAGTTTCCTGTTTTCTTATCAGTTTTTACGGGTAAATCTTGATTAATAATATTTATAGGAGCTGGACTTTCCAGTGAGGGAGATAAAACTATCTGCAGATACAGCAGGCACCTTCAGATCAGTGTTCTTAGGAAGTGCACAGTCCAGCAGTGTCCCTTCTGACAGCCACACCCAACAGGAGGCCACTCCAACAGCAGCATATCCCAGTGTCACCTCTCAGGATACTGCTCCATGTCTCGGGGACTCCATCCATACCACAGGGAACACACTGAAGGACTCCATCTCCAGTTAGCAAGCACCTAACGAGAGGACACAGCAAGGTGTGCCCACGCTTCTCACTGGGCAAGGACAAAATTCTCGCCAGTGAAATACAAACCCTACACAGGATCCTATCTGATCCCAAGCGACATCCTCTCTCTTTCTGATGCAGGCACTGAACAGAAGAATAGAAGGTTCAAGCTTACAGATTTTGCTTGTTACCCACAATACAGTTCATGGTTAATCCAGATCAAGTCAGAACCATTACTAAGAACCTAAACTTTTAATAAGTTGGTTTTTTCTGAGACATGACAGAAGAATTAATGGATGTATGATCTTGAAAGTGCATGCATGGAAAACATCCTTTTCTAGTCTTCTGAAGAAATTCTCTTCTTAAAGTAAAAAGGTAACTGAAAAACTTCCCAAGAAAAAACAGTTGGGGTCAGGGAGAGCTGTTAGGCAGCAGAGAATCAATAGACACGCACGCTGGTGATCAGAAAGAATGTCCAAGCCTGAAAGAATAACCAGAGGACTGACGCTTCTGGTGTAGAAAATCAAAGTCCTTACAAACATCTCTAGAAAAGAAGGTTATTGATCATATAGTCCACTGACATCTGACAAATCTTCAAATCCTAACTACATTTGCCAGGGAAGTTCACTAAGAGGTTATCTTCACGTCAAAGCCCTTTGGGCCTTAAGCTCTTGAGCACACACTCATTTGTGGCAAGATGCTGCAAACATTTGAAATGGCAGAAAAATCTGACAGTAATCCTAAGTGGGCTGTGCCATATTAGCAGGAGAAAGCTTTATGAGAGTATCCTTTCGGTATTGTCAGAAGAGATTCTGTTGCTACAAAACAGAAAGTAAATGTGTGTGTAACGTTACGCAAGTTATCACACACACCACAAAAACCATCAAAAGCAAAGGGGCTGAGTCCATGCTCTGTAAGTGATTGGATCAGGTTACACACAGGGACCCCAGAATGACAAAACCCTTACAAAAGGACAAAGTTTCTAATATTTTTCCAGCACAAAAATGCTGGAATACCAGAGAGATGGAGAAAAACACAGCTACCTGTACAAACTACAGGAAGAGCTTTCAGAATAAGTGATTCCTGTGACAGGGTCCCTTACTGCAGAAATGGAAAAGACAACCTGGTACCGACATCAACGCTGGCCAACAATCCACCATTCCTCCTCTTACAGTAACTGATCCACCTGGAAAAACTCCCACTCTACAGGAATGAAAGCCCAAAGAAAGCAGAAAGAACCTATTGAAGTCTACTAGACCACTGTAGCTCCATGAAAACCTGGGTCATTACAGAAATCTTCCCTAACACTAGACAATTTCTAGCAGGTTTAGAATTATTTACACACATTAAAGAGCAGCATCTGTAACAAACCAGATGTGTAGCAGCTCATGAAAGACCATCTATACATCAACTCATGAGAAACAGAGACTACAAATCAAGATGAGTAGCACAGAACTGTAAACAGTAACAGAGATGTGGATTAGGTATTACTGAAGGCACGCTACTTTGTACCTGAGGAGAAACATGCACCACTGCAGAGACATACTTAAGTTTAGGTGCTTAGAATCTCAGGAGACCTGTGCTGCACAAGTCCTGAAAATATTTTACCTGAACTTTCTTGCCAAAGCCTTTGACCTAATCAGCAACCTGAGCTTTCAAGTTTCATCAACAAACGTGGTTATTTCATGATTTATATAAAGTCACCTTAGCTCCACAAGGATAAGCACAGTGCCTAAGGAGAAGTCTCCATAGGGCAGGAATCAGGAGGTATCAGCAAATGCACCAGCTCAAAATGACCCCATAACTACGTGAGACTTCAGCTGCTCCAGAAGTGGCTGCCCTGCACTGGCACAACAAGGTCAGGCTGTACAAACACGAGGTGGTAGCAGTAGAAATGTTCCCTGCCAGGCAGTGACAGAGCTGTCCAGCACACTGGAGCAACCTGAGGGTCCGTACCAATTCCCTCATGCCTCGTTCCAGAGGAATGGGCACCCCAAAGCCATGAGGCTGAGGTTCTGCACACAGCTGTGCTGGGCACACAGGACACACTGTGCCCAATGAAAGGGACCTGTTAAATGCTCAGCAACTGCTGCACTGAAGGTGAGCTACAACTTACCATGAAAAAACATGGCACAACTACCAGGAATTGCTTCAGAGCATCTCTAATAGCAAATACTTGGAGTCTCTCCCAACAGGCACTAAATATTACATGTGGTGAAGACTGGCATGGCACAGAGTTTTAGACAAGAACTACAAAAGCAAATTCCACTTCCTTTTCAACTCATGTCACTCTGGAGTAAAGCAGAATTCTACCCAGACACAGTGCCTAGAAGTTTTGGTACAGCATTAGTTTACTGCAGCACTCCACTGTTGGCTACCACCACTCTCCCCAACCTGCACATACAGATTCCAACCAGCCATTAAGGTCTCAGAAACATTAATTCTTCAACAGCTGATTTATGATTGTTGCCAACACAGGTGAAAGATATGTTTGTAAATATCCTCAAGAATCCCCACTGCAGTGCATAGTGCATTTTGTACAGACCAAGTACAAAAGTTCACATTATAAAAAGTTCACATTATGAAAAACTGCTTGTTTTTTCTTACAAGAGTCAGCCGACAAAAAACTCAAATTCATTTTAAAAGCTTTTGCTTACTCTTACTATGCAAGAGTTCAGTTTCAAACAATTCAACTGTACTGTCTAAAAGGGGAAGAAGTGAATCACTTGTAAAGTATTGATTCCCAAACCTTTTAAGAATATAGTTAAAGGAATAATGTCATGTTAGAATGCCAAAAAACTACTGCATTTAACAGTGATCCCATATGGAAAAAATCTTACCTGCTCATTTGAAAAGGTGTGTAAGAATTGTTCTGGGAAATACATCGTTTTATATAGCAACAATTGACAAATGCTTCAACAACAATGCGATTTGAAACTATTTTGACTTCTCTGGAAAGCTATATTCCTTGAAAGTGTGTTAACATTCCTTTCTAGTCAAGCATACAAAGCAAAAACACCAGAGTGCTCTGTCAAATTGCAACCCAATCATCACACAAATCTGTCTGATGTCGAAACAGCTAAGAAAAACTCTATCAAGAGCTAAACCAATTGCTTTAATTATTGATCTCCAAGCAATTCAGATTTAGCTCTGCCATTAATTTCAATATACTTGCATCAAACAACAAAGCAGTTATACCAAAATCAGATTTGGGTTTGAGAAAGGAAGACACAAAATAAAGTGTCACTAATTCTTTACGTCTGTTATTTTGAATAGGAGGTTTTAAAACTCAACCTGTCTTCATTTGCGACAGTTTGTCTGTACCAAGGAGTGTCAACATTAGTGCTGTTGCCGCACCTGTAGAAATGGGAATGGCCAAGTTACTTTGCATCTATTACCACAGTCTGTACACAACTACTTAATGAGGAGTAATGCTTTAAATCAATGTTTTCTTCCTTCAGAACGCAACAGCCTAAAACAACTAAACACACGAGAAGCCATAAAGAACACCTTTCTTTAATTTGTCCCCACTGTGAATGGCCCACTCTAGGTATACACCCTCTGTAATTTTAGCAGTGAGAAAACTCTTTGCTGATGCCACCTTTTCACCCGGAGCTGTGGAGACCCGAAGCTGGACAATTCCACCGACTGACAGCTCCCCAGGGCAGCCTGAGCAGAAACATTCCCTCCACATCCTCCTCTGCGAGTTCATGCCTCTCTCACTGCCCATACAGAATTATTCTGCTTTGAGAATATGCCAAACACTACGCCTGCAAGTTCAATACAAACCATCAACGGGGACATGATATTACATGCCATTTGGCTGATAGCAACATTTACTAAGCAGCTCTGCTTTTGCAGTTAGTCTGAACACAGAAACAGAATTATTTTCACACCTGTAAGCTTGAATTCAGAAAGCTTTTCAACAAAATCAGGTTTCGTTTTGATTTTTACTAACCATCAAATGCACAGTCCTGAGTAATGACTAAGCTTAATGACTGGGTATGACTAACACTTATAAATAATTAGTGCCTCTCCTCCCCCTCCCCCATGGAGGACAGGGAAGGAAAGAAAATCAAATGATACACTGGTAAAAAGGAATAAAGGAAGGAACTAAGGGGTTGAAGCTCAGTGCATGAACACTTCTATCTTCTTCCAATCCACCCTTAATACTACTGCAAACATGACTGCACATATGTCTGTAAGAAACTAGTAACTCCTCATGCTTGTCTTTTAACTTCCACACAGTTTAGTCACTGTCAGCCTCCCTACTCCAGATCTCTTCTCCCACACTGATCCCTCCACAAACATTCTTCTGGTCCCCTCCATTGACTCTTTGCCACAGGTGCTGCAATTCCTCAGTGCTACTCCTTGGAGCTGGCACTTCTGACTCATGTGAGCACAACTGGTCCCACTCGCCACACCACCACTTAGGCTGAAAGCACCTGATGTTATTAGATTCGGAGAGAGGTTCTAAATCTTATCCTCCCTTACAGAAATATTTGATTAATAAACTGAAGGAAAGTGTGCAGACAACTTAGTACAGCCTTGCTGCCCCCCAAACCATCTCGGCAAGACTCGAGCATGGCACCATACCTCATTGCCTGGGCTTTGTTTATACTCTGATATCTAGAGCACACATTTTTCAACTGCACTGGTTGTCAACACAGTCTATCCAGCACGTGCTTTATTCTGCACAAAAGCACTGTGATAGCTTTTAACAGTTCAGCTACTCTCAGAAGCATGTATTAATCAAGTTATAATCATAAGTTAGACCATTTTTACAAGAGAGACTTACTCAATTCAATACAAATCGTAGGACAGTCATGTCAGTCATGTAAAATAATATTACACGCCACTGTGAGTTTTATGGCATTCATTGTCTAGGTACTGGGTATGTTTTACAGAAAAATACATTTCAGTAATGCATTTTAAGGGAAAAAGCGTCAAAATTAAGATATGCAGCTTCATAAGTTACAATTCAAATTTATAAACAGAGATCTACCATGGCAAAAAGTTACTTATTTTCATCAATATACTTTTCCAAATCCCACAAAAAGAGCTTGGTATCCAAGTTGGATCTTGCACTAAATTCTGTACAAATACACAGTAAAAGCACCATCCCTATTTAACCTATTTTATAACACATTCACGCATTTTGCTGAGAATCACCCTTTGATGTTCACAGTGCAACTTTCTGATTACTGGTAATCTAAGTACAGAAACTCATTTTTTTTAAATGTTATTTTGAGTCTGACAACAGTTACAGACCCGAAGATCAGCTACATTTGTACAATGCCTTAAGACAGCTCTACTGAGGGGCTGAGCAGATCTCACTTATAATCATCACCTCTTTCTTGATTACTGATAATCTATGCCATTATACAGTGACAATAATCAACATTCTGTTCTCACAAAAAATATTCTGTATTTAAAAAAAACCTTAAAGGCATAAATAAGACCTCAAGGAAAATGATTATATTTTACATTAAATATTATGCTAAAGACACCTGAAGAAAATTACTCCAACACAGGAGGCTTTGTGATAAAAAACTGGCTCTCAGTTCCTTGAGACACCCGCACCTCCAGAAGACAACCACCATTTCTGGGAGGAAATTCCCACAGATTAGAACTGGAGCAAAAATTTCCAGGGTAAGCAGAGTTTTAACTCTCCTAGAAGGTTTAAAACAACCAAAAAGCTCTATTCACGTGTCCATGGCCTCAATGAAAAAAAAAAAGCCTCATCTAATCTGAAATATGGATGATCACATAATCTTTATACCTGCTTAATTACAGCCTGGTCTGTGTAGAGGTTGTATCAGCAATTTTGCTTCTCTTATGAGGAAGCAGATGCAAGAGGGCTGATAGAACTATTTGCACACAGAAACAGACCTGTGGCTGTGCAAAGAAAAAGCCCTTTGTCACCTGTAGCAGCTCTCCCTAGAGTCTGGTCTTCCTTCATACAGAGCTTTAGGGCTCAAAATACACCTGAAATAACTGTCTATTAATCAGGACTAATATCTCCTCTCTATCATTGCCTACAGTTGTGAGAAACAGTATCTTCAAAATTCTTCTCTTCATGCCACTACCTCTTCAAATCTTTTTTTCACAAGAGATAATGTGCCTAACATAAAGTTAAACTTGCTAAGTCTTCCAATTAGCAAAAGTACTTTTTTTTTTACATGAAGCAATGACAACAAATGCAAGGAGAAGATTTAGACAGATAAATAGAGTTCATAAACATTCATAAAGTTTCAACACAAACAATAATCTTGGCAAGAGTAGCTATTTTCAGGTAAAAACACTGATGTTGAATATTTCTGACCAAAAAAAATGCATATAGTAACAAAAAATGTTTAATGTGTTAAGCGACTTCTATGTCCAGTTCCTTCTAAGCAGACTGTATTTGATCACACAGTTTTACATAAAGCAACCTTTCCACACACCAGCACTCTCTTTCCTTGAACCCAGATAGTTTAAATATCAGTATTTTCAACTGCGTTCTAGAACTACTTCATAAATTTTTTAGAATTATATTTACATATCATTTCCCAAAACAGGGAAGACAAACAACAGTAAGAGTTCTTGTACACCAAAATACTTCATTTGAAGAGTTTGTGATACAATTTGTGTCTTGTCAGTGCACAAAACTAATGCGTTTTCACCTCAGTTTGCTAACTTGGCTGCAGCATCCTGTGTCAGCGAGGGATTCAAGTTCTGGACAACATTCAAATTTGTGGTCCTCAAACCAAGAAGGTTTCACAAGCAACCTGCTAGATTTTCAGGGATGGAAAACATGTAACTTCTTGCAGAGTGCAAAACAGCTCAAAAGAAATAAATCACTTCTGATTATTGACCAACAACCTTTATCACAAGCTTAGTGATACCCAAAAGCCCCAGAAGATCACCATTTGAAGATTATACATATCCATACATGCACTTCCAAAGGCTGTTGGGAAGAGTACTTTCATAACAGAACTGAACAATATGTAATCAGAGTTAATAGCTTTCATAGCTTAACAGAATCACAATTATATTCCCATTAGATCCCATCACTTAACGACACCGTCTTATCAGATGTACACAACATCAAGATACTCTTTTTAACAGAACAAAAAAAACCCTATTGCACAGCTCTCTGAGCCTCAGGTTCTTTGGGGTACAAAGCCAAGCATGCAGGAGTCCTCAGTTATGGAAGTTGCAATGCGAACAAACACAACTTTCAGTCTGGTGACATATGGCAGATCTGATGTAGCAGATTCCAAATAAAGCAGAATGTTCCTTTTGCTGATGCATGGTTTGAACATAAAATCCACCCCTCACCCAGAAGAGTTCTGCACAAGAGATCCACAGTTATCTTCCAGAAAGACAGATACTGCTTTACACGCCAAGTATGGACTTCCAAAATCTAATCCTGGCAAAATATCGATTCCCGCATGGCCTTGGGCAAGTCAGAACTTCTCTAACTTGCTCTTTCCCCCAGCTCTAAAACAGAGTTCATACTACTTTATTTACCAACCACACAGGCATGTTGCAGGGATTAAGTTTTGTAAAATGCTCTGAAAGTAAAACATACTGTAAGTACTCTATAGAAGCCCCCATTGTCACGGTGCATTGCAGACATTATTTTTAACAAAATCGAGCCATGCCAACTCAGTTAACAGGCATAATATTGGCAGCACATGCAACATACAGGGAAACTATAATGAGGATATGTTTGAACTCGCTTACTAGTCAGTAAGAAATAGAAACAACCACATTCCACTACTTCATAGTATTTCTTCTGTTCCTTTCTGTATTCCTTATATTATGGAATTCTGATGATTTCCTCATCTATCTACATCCTAGTTCCTTTGGGCACTTCTGGGGTACATGTTTCAAGTACAAAGCAACCCAGAGAATGAGGCACGCAGTATGAAAAAGTAACACAAATTGTTTGATTTGTTTGATTCTTCTCAGTTGCCACACTTCTCCATTTTTATACACTCTCCTTTGCCCAACCACCTACCACCCCAACTCCCAACTGAAGAAAACAGAACTACTGCAGAAGTTATTTTTCAGTTACTCCAGCTTCAAAAAGTATGACTGCTCAAGTCAAAAGGACCCAAAACCATGCTTTAAATCATACGTTCAGGTAGTTTTCCCATTCTAAAGCCACCATAACCATGGCCTAAGTTTGAATCCTTCGTGGATAGTGAACACAAGCTAAAAACCAATCAGTTTCTACAAAAAAGCTCCCATTTAACACCAAATGAAGTTTTGAGCCTCTAAGCCCACGAAGAAAACCTTGAGCGTGCATATTCATGTAGAACATCTTCCAGGATGTGCAGATGTACAGCACTGATGCTCTTTCGGGTATCCTTTGCTTCTGGAAAGCACCAACGATAAGTTTTAACCACTGGTAGAGTTCAGAACTCTGGAATGTTCCACTGTTAAAGGGGCCCCAGCAGTTTCTCAGTCTATAAAAGGCCCATCCTGTCCTCACCACAGAAGAGGCACATGAGATGACCTCAAGAAAGAAAGCAATGAAGAAATTCATAGTCTCATCCCCTATCATCAGCTACTGGCAGATCCAACTGAGTTTTGGGAAAGTAATAAAGAACTTTTATTTTTAGATACAAGGCAAAACAATTCCGTTCTACAACAGCTGCAGAACTGCACTACTGCTAGCGAGAAAACTGGTTATGACTGTAGAAGTAAAAAAAAAAAACCCACGAAGACAAGCCATGCTATCTGCTATCTTCAAACAGGACTACATGTCACCAAATCGTATTCAATCAGGAAAAGACCAGCCTTTATGACCAAGCCACCAAATTTTCATAAGTACTAACAGTCACTCAGAAGGTAAAAGAAAAGACGGGGACAGAGAGAAGTGAAAGTTTCTGGATTTCAATTTCACCTAAGCTAGTAGAGAAAACTGTCCAGACCTACCTGCTCTATACTACTCTTACTGGGTATCTTCAGCACTCACCAATCTGCTCCTTTCTCTAAGCACGCACCTTAAAAACATATTACAAGATGTTTGTACATAAAGATAAAGCAGAAGAGAGTAGCAACACAAACTTGCAAGAAGAGGAACCACATCTTTGAACCCCAAGTTGGCAGTACTGCTAAATAAGCATGAACTCACAGATGCTGGGTTTGTACTACAGCACTGCTGGACAAGATGGCATTTTCAAAAATTATTTTCAAGTACCAAGTTTTGCCAGTTTACAAAATGATTCTACTCTGTGTCAGCAATGACCTCTGAACACCTTACACTCTTACAGAACAAAAGATAAATTTTAGGGCATAATCCCAGTTATACTTTTCTGCAGACTTTTGTGAGCACCTCTTATAATGGAACACTGACTCACTGCTTTAACAAACTCACTGATTTTATACCTCTTACCATATTATTGTACCGAATACATTTCTCATTACTGAAGTGCTCAGAAACAACAAACTTTATTCAATCTATTTCCAGTCAGTTTCAGTAGTGTTGCATCCTTAAAGGAGGTATTGTATAAACTTGTGTTCCCACCCCTTTACAGAATCATCTCACAGTATTTCCATGTCTTTTCTAGGAAGGTATAAATAGGGTTATTTTGGGAGTTTCATTACCCAAATATGTCCAATTGGAGCACAAAGTTCCAAACACAGGCTCCTGAAGAAAAGACTAAGCACAACAGTCTTCTCCTCAAAGATGTCAGAAATGGAAAACCATCATTAATACACAGATACTCTCAATAGTCCAGTTTCTTGGAGAAGAATAGAGCAAAATCCAGTAAGGAAACAACAATTATGGCCCACTGGCACTTCAAACACCTCCAATTTGGTCAGTCAAGGTTTGTTACACAATTGCCTTGATGAGATACAAAGCATTATTCTAAAAGTAATCTATTTTGAAGACCATTGATGGAGTTTATTTTCCACATGCTCTTTTGAAGAAAACATTTGAAACCTTGAAAGGTTCTTAATTTTCAAGTCATAGCTTAATAACTCCCGCTGACATTTTATACTCTGCTTTCCACACATGTGACACTGTAACTGTATTTTGGAGAGCTAGAAACAGTAATTCTGGATAAGAAAATAACTGTAAAACCTGTGCTGTCATGGTCAAACCTTCCATCAGAATTTTCTTTCTAAGTGTTTATAATTCTTGGTGTAAAAAGCTGTGTGTGCAGTGTATGATTTCAAACTATTTCAAGCACTGTCTTAGAAACTCTTACCAGCACACACTACTAACTTTTAAAAACAAACCTGTGAATGCAAATTTGATGCACGCAGTAGGTGCACAGCACACAGGCACTGCAGCTTCACACTACCAAACTGCCTCCAAAAATCTGACCTCTGATGCTGTCATTTAAAATACAACTTCAAAAGCATAGCTACCTGTTCTCCTTTCACTATGAATGTACCTGCACTCTGCTGAAGATCACAGCAGTTGCATGTGGCCAGACTTGCAGAGGTGCTTGGCCCTCACGCCTGAGAGATGTTTGTAAGAGCCCAGCATCCACCAGTTCTTAAGTGTTTTGAAAGAAATGGTTTACGCAAAGCATTTTCAAAGCTGGCTACTTTTGCAAAGTATAAAAAACAAACTAAAGCAATTTAAAAGAAAAATAATCTGTTCCACTAAAAAAAGTAATCCTTTTCAATATTAAGTCTGTCTTATCATGCAAGAACTCAGTTTCCAATTTCTAGGTATCCAGTCACATATACTTGCTTATTTTAAGTCATGCTTATTCTTTTGAAGTTATAAATATTTCTTTAAGTGTAGGACAGACAAAAAAAGTGCTTAATAAAAATTCAAGTGCTTAGAACCTGTATTGTTTTACTTTGATCTGTCGAGAACTCCAAAGGAACAATTTATGGTCCAATTTTGCTTAAGGACTGGCAATGCTGCTTCTAAGAGTAACACATTTCAGTATGCTGTGGCAGTCTGAAAACATCAGCTACCTGAAAAAAGGTCCCACTGGACTCCACGGTAGTATTTTCCCCCATAATCAGGTTTATAATGCAGTATTAACAAAAAATGTAGGTATAAATGGCAATAGACTAAACAGGATCAATCCTGTCATACACTATGGCAATAAATAAAAGAAGGCTTTTCCAACCTATCCATTTACAGGCTCCATAATCAAGCACTGGGATTTCAAGATCTGAGTTTTACTGCTATTTTTTAAATTAGCAACATGTCATTCAAATTACTCATATACGGAATAATCTTCTACAGAAAAAAAAAAAAAAGAAAGGAATATTTATACCACCTAGTACTTGGATACACAGAATGTTTGACAGACTTCATCAAACTACATGGCATCACAGACCACAGACAGCATATTACACAAAAACACAGTGTTTAGTAACACAGTATGTAATTCCTGATCTACTTTATGTGACAGGTGCATTGCTCTGAGGTTGGTCAGGAGTTCCAAGAGATGGATTTTAGGAAGACCACTTGTATTTTACTAAGACCACCTACTAAAACCACCACCGATTTCATTCAACGTTAGTAGCGGAATTAGCTGTTCTTCACATACTGCCCTGAAAACAGTGAGCAGTAAGAATCCAGCTATTGTACGTATTATTAGGAGGACAGGAAGCAATGTGTAGGTTCACACAAATATTTGCAGCTAAAAATCAAAGCGGATACAAGCAACAAGCCTGATTCAAAATAATAGCAAATATATAACACTAAATTTCCAAATCCAGGATATTTAAGGGGGGGATAGAACAATTTTGAGCAAAGAAATGGTTTTCATCCTGCTTTTCACTCACCCACTGAGTTCAGGACTAGATTCCTTGTCCAGAGATGCTCAGCACTAAGCATGAGACTAGCTACTACAAAAGCTGCAGCCCTAGACACAACAGGGTGAGGTAAGGACATAGGAAGTCTGCCTTTTGTATCAGAATGCCAGTAACTAAAAAGATAATCATAAGCTTCAAATCTGTGAGTTTTTAAGTCAGACTTTGAAGGTATTTAAAGCAAAAGTAGGTAGTTTTCTTGTGTTGCATCTGCTGCTTCTCTGTTCGTGAGAGCTCTGTGGTACTGGGGGCACGCAGGGACAGGAGGGAACCGAGCAGCACATAAAGGTTACAAACTACTGACAAACCCGCCTGAAAAGTCAAAATGTCTTTTGTGCTAATGAAATAACAACATTTCATTGGGTAATATTCCATTGTCACACTTTGGCAGTTTGCAGCTTCATCTACATTCACACTGGAACAAAGATACCAGGCAGAATTATTTTCAATTACTGCTGAAAAGACTTTCTGGTCACCCAAAATCAGACACTAAGTAGTGGGATGCTACTATGCTGCTACTACTACTCAACACCAGACCATTCTCATTGTTACGTGTAATGCCTTTTCCACAATTCACAATTAAATGGCACGGAATCTTACTTGGAGTCCTTCCTCCCTGCAAGAAATACACTTTCAAAATAAAACCCCTCAATCCTCTGACTTACCTGGTGGTAACTGAAAATTCTGAATGTTAGTCGGATTCTGAGGCGGCTGAGGCAAACGAGGTGCTAAAACTGTAGGAGTCAAAGTTGCTCTGATTCCACTCGTAGTTGGTGTTGGAGTCCTTGGCAGACTTTGTGCCACTGTATTGGCAGTGCCTTTAGCCATTCCTGTGGGGGTGCCAGGAGCTGAAGGAGGTATCCCACCAGGATTGGGAGCAACGTTGGAGAGCCCAGCTTGCATAGTTTGCCCAATAATCATGTTACCCCCTGTAGTACTGGGCTGGCCACCAGTAGCCAGCGTCTGCTGTTGGGATACTGCCTGGACTATAGTTTTAGGAGACTCAGATTTGATGACCTGTGTGGCAGGAGCTGCTGGCACAGTGGAACCAGACTGGCTGTTCACAAGTGACGTCTGGAGAGAAACTCCAGATCCCACAGTGGCTGTGGCAACAGCAGGAAAACTCCCCACACTGATGGTTGAATTGATCACAGTATTGCTCCCGTTCTGAGTGGCTGCACCAGCTGCAGCCACCGTGGGTCCTGCTGTGTGGATCGGGGGCCTCACGAGCGTCACCGTGGGTGCCCCGGTGCCAACGCTCGGTGGTGGCTGCGAGGAGATCACTGTGGGCGAGGAGGAGGATGCAGAGGACACAGCAGTATTAAGGAAAGAAGTCTGGATGACAGTGTTAGAAGCTGAGGGCAAAACAGCATTAACAGCGTTTCCTTTCCCCACGGATCCAGGTCCATTGTTAACGAGAGGGGCAACAGCAGGTGCAGGAGCGGGGTTGGCAGTCACAGGAGTCCCAGAGAAAGCAGCACTTCCTGTGTGGTGAGAGTTCATCACCACATTACTCCCATTCAAAGTCTGCACCGTCGTGGTCCCAATCTTGCCATTCCTGGTGGACAAGGCAGTTGCCATGGTGCTGATAACCACCGATTTGCCCTGACTGAGGGTCCCTGGAGCAGCAGTGACTTCAGATCCTCCTGCTGCTGCAGTGGTGGTGCTGGTGCTCGTTGTGGTGGCTCCATCCAGAGCTGAAGTCTGGGACCTGGTGTTATGATTAATAACACCCCCCTGTACTCCTCCTGCCCCTGCAAAACAACAACAAGGTTAAACAGAATGAATGAGCAAGAAGAGAAGTCCAGCAAAGACAGAATGTTCTCCCTCATGACCAGGTCTTCTCCATCTCCCAAGATGCCTGCGCCTGGAGCCCAGAAAACAGGACAGAGTACAAACTGAACATGGCTTTGAAGATGTTATCTTAAAGCCTCCAACTTCCCACCAAAGACTGGCAGATTCAGTATTAACTGTAACACCCCTGCTTTTGGCATTACAGTAAAAACAGATTATACATGAACCAAGGGAAGGGAGGAAGAAGATCATCTATGACCTCTTCCCTATTCTAGAGCCTGACATCCCATTTAGCAACAGGACTGCAACTGCAAGGGGGGAAAATGGCCATGGAAGACGCATTATTAAGACATATTCCCTATACCCAGCACACATTACTCTCCAATCCTGTCATCTCCTACACAGTAAGTCAGTCAGATCAGGAGGCTCAACAACAGCAAAATATGAAAAGTGAAAGGAAAGAAAAACATTGGCCTGGCAAGATAAGAAGTACTGCAAGGCCTGGAGTCTGTTTCTAGAAGACACCTCTTCTTTATTACAGAATTTGTTCCGATGGATCTGAAGTTCCCACTGCCAGAGATACTTAAAATAAATAAATAAAAAGCAAAGCTGGTTTTCAGAAGGGACAAGATGATGTGGCTTCTTGTCCTGAATAATCCTCATGCCCCTTGATAAGGCCTGGTATTAGCACAAGTACAATCACACACAGTCCAGGTCCTGGCCCTAAGGAGACAGAAATGGGAAAAGAATAGTGACAGGCAGACACTGAGATGCACATTATAAGGGTCAAGGAGATCCTCCTAGAAGAGTTTCATCAATCATAAGAGGGTCTGTAGTATCTTCTTACACTTCAGCCAGACGAAATCAAAAATAAAAAAGGGGGGAGGGGAGGAATTGCAGAGAGATTCTGGGGAGACATTTCTTTCAATCCCCCTGAAAAACAGCTTCCCTCCATTCCCACGTAGTGAGCCCTCAGTCCCAGCCTTCACAATGCCCCCCTACAACCCTCACAACACGAAGGGGGGAATATTCCCAGGCAGCTCCGGGGGTGGGCGGGGGGGAGAAGGCGCTGTGCAAGGTGGGGTGTTGTGGCCTGAATTCCCCCCCTTCCCGGGACCCGGCGTTGTGACAACCCCCCCTTGAGGGCAGAGGAGGAATGGGAGATGTTGGATGCCCCCTCCAAGCCCCTGGAACAAGGGAGGGGGTGCGGAGGGAATATCAAGGCAGGCAGATATTGGGGGGGAAGCATTTTGAGGGACTTCCTCCCCTTGAAATCCCCCCTCGCTTCCTCCTCTACAGGAAATAGGTGTCATGATTAATAACACCCCCTTCCACTTCAGCAACAGCGAAGGGGGAGGGGAGGGAGCATTTACACAGACAGCTAAGGCGGCATTATCAAGAGGGAATCCCCCCCATAACCTCCACCCCTGGAAAGGGAAGGGGAGCAGTCACAGGCGGCATGGGAGGCACAGCCATGACCAAGGGGGTGGGCTCTGCCTCCTTCAGTCCCCGAGATTAAGAGAGCCCTTTTACACTCCAGCAACAAGGGCAGGAAAAGCAGAGGGGACCGGCAGAGTCACGGACGGGCACTGCCGGCTCCTTCTGCGGGGCGGCTGCCCCCACACATGATCCAACACCCTCGAGTAAGCACAGGCGAGGAGGGAAAATAAAGGGGAGGGAGCAGAGGCGCGGATACACACCGAGGGGGCATGATGAGGGGAGGCTCTCCCCCGTATGATCGATACCACCCTTTGCACTCCCGCTCCTGCCACAACGAGAAGGAGGAGAGAGGGAAAAGGGGGGAAAGCAGTGAGGGAAGGAGGCAGCGGGAGCTGGGGAGTGGGGGGAGGGGAGGGCCCCTCTCCCTCAGAGCCCCCCACCCCTGCCCACGTTACCTGCTTTTGTGATCTCTGGGGCACTCAGTCCCATCTTGCTGCCGCTGCTGCTCTCTGTTTGGGCATTAGCATTGCCTCCTACTACTACTCCTCCAGGGCTGGGGCTAGGGCTGCTGCTGCTACTGCTGCTGCTCACAACATGGTTCCCCAGCAGCCCCCCAGCGGCCCTCAGGGGCTCCTGCGCCTTGTGGTGCTGGTGGTGGTGGCCGGAGGCCGCCAGCTGGGACTCCAGGGAGCCCACCAGGTCGCTCACCACCTTCTCATCCACCTCCGTGTTCAGGAAAACCTCATCCAGCAGATCCGAGCCCGCCGCCATCTTTTTTTCGGAGGGTTCCTGTGAGCGGCTCCCTCCTCCCCC
>VZRV01003008.1:555483-569274 GCA_013398115.1 Falcunculus frontatus
GGCGGGGCGAGCCGGGGGCTGCAGCCCCTCGGTGCGGCCGGGCCGCGGGGGCGGGCGCCGGGCGCGGTCTGACTCAGCACGGCCGGGGCCAGCCCCGGGAAAGCGCGCCCGGCTGCGAGCCCAGCGCCGGGAAGGGAAAAGGAAGAGGAGAGAGAGGGGAGGCGGGGGGGAAAAGAGAGGGAGACGGCAATTTTGAACGGTCCAGTCGCAGCTGCGAGCCGGAACGGCGGGGCGATCCCCGCCCGTGTGTCAGCCCGCGTTACACCCCCGCAGCCGCTTAACCCTTGGGGGAGAGCCGCGCTCCGCAGCGGCGCTCGGCGGGGAGCGGAGCCCCTGGGGCCCGGGCCCGGCCCGCGGGGCTCGGCTGGGCGCTGGCTGCAGGTGGACATGATCGCTTACAGGAGGCAGCTGCACTTTGACCTTGTTGTGCAACCATCATAAAGGAAGTAAATAACGTAAAAATACAACCTGCCTTTCAATAATTGCGCTCTTCTGCCAGGCGCTGTTTCCCTAGAAAACTGAATTACTGGAACAGTATAACTAGATGCAATAGGAACAATATTATCAGATGGTACAATTTATCTTTCACAGAATAGAATCATAGAATCATCAAGGTTGGAAGAGACCTTTAAGATCAAGTCCAACTGCACTACCACTGTAACCCCTAAACCACTAAATCACATCACCCAGTGCCAGATTCAGATGCCTCTTAAACACCTACGGGGTGGTGACTCCACCACCTCTCTGGGCAACCTATTCCAGTGCCTGATTTAACTTAACTTTCAAGTTTTAAGGGGTAGGAAGCTTAAAATAGCACCTCTTATATCAGTATTTTAAAATAAGCTTTGCTCTTATGTTTTGGGAATGGGTGGCATTAGAGGCTGGAACTCTGTTGTAGTGGGAAGGGCTCAGCACCTGCTGGTTGATGATTCTGGGGAATTGACTGGCCTGAAAGCTGCTGTCTGGAGGCTGGTGGAGACCTGGAAGAACAAAAACCATGAGTTATCTGTGAAAAGGGGATCACTTTAAATATATCAAAGTTTTCTCTACTTAGGGTTTTCCAGATGTGGGTGGCAATACTTCCCCCATCACATATTTGTGATGATCACTTAACCTCTAGTACTCTAACATGAGTTTAATTGATCTGCTTTACAGTCGACCCCATGAGCAATGGGAAGAGTGCTGAAGTATTGTCCCTATCTTATCCTGCCCCCAAATATGCAAATATACCTACAAGGGAGAAGCTGTTTGCCTAAAATTCACAGGAAAAACTGATAGGTATTTGCTCTTAACATACAGGCCCCAAATAATAGTGTAAGTACCTTTAAATGAAAAATCCTAGAAATTCAGTTCATGGTGAGGGATATTACTCTTATAGTTTCTATGTGCTCCTCTCACCTGCAGTAGACTTTGGCTGATAACTAAAAATTACAATGTTAAGCCTTGCCCAGGGCTCCGCTCGCTTACTCCCATGGCATCACTCGAGGGACTGTCTCCATCCTCTGAGAAGTTTTATATTAATATTTTATTCTTGTACTCAAATGCTTTTCTCAGTCATCACTTGAAAGTCAAGGGTGAACAAGAAGCTGCTCTTTTCATCTGTATGAATTTTAACTCCCATTTTATCAATTTTTGACAAATTGCAGTGCTGCAAAGTAGCTGTGATTTTACAGACATCACTGTAGGTCATGCTGCCCATTTCTTACAAGACAGGAATGCTGCTTCGAGCTGGGCAGTCCCAACCTCTTTACTGCTGCCACATCGAGCACGTTGCTAGTTTTAGCTATGGTGAAATTCTATAAGCAACATACCAAAGAACGTTCTCTGGAATAGAAGCCTGGTCACATTCCCTACCCAGCGGAAGAGTTCATTAGGTGCTCAAATGATTTATGAAGGGTGAAAAAGCTTGACTTAAGCTAAACCAGCCTAAAGGTGCAGAGTGGCTGAAAGACTTTCTTTGATGGCATCTAGCCAGGGTACAGCCCCGTGCTGGGCCACAGTGCCTGAGGAACCAGGGAGGAAGAGATGGAGGATGTTATCAAGTTGCAGCAGCAGTTAGCATGAAGGGCCAGAGCAGCCTGCATTCTTCCTCTGCTCACATTCTAGGACAGCTTGAATGTAGTTTACAGATGCCTACAAAACTAGAAATAAAAACCTCGAAATCTTCACGTCCTCATTCTAACACTCTCTTTAGTGTACCATATGGCACATCTACCATATTAGGTAAACAACTTTACAAAATTACAAGAGCAACTGAGATTCATTACAACTTGTGCATTATAAGTGTGTAGGATTCATTACTGAATAATTTATCTTTTCATACACTCTGTCTCTTGTTTGACATTGGAAGTAAGTTTCTAGACTGAATTCTTCAGGACAGGGAGTCCAGCTCGTCTGTGCTGTACTGCTTCATTTTAAATGATACAAAAAGAGCAAATTGCATAAGAATTCTAGTAATGGATTACAGGTAATTATTGGTGTTGATGTAGAAATAGTCAAACTCAATATCCAGTGATTGCTGTGGGCTTCACCCATCAGCACCCATCAGTTACATCAAAAGATCTTGAACATTACAGGCACATACGGGTTCTCTATGTGTCAAAGAGCAGAAGCTAGCATGAGCTATCCAGGAAAAATGGGGAAGTGTCAGTTCCTTTAACCTGCTCCCTTCAGTATATTATTATCCAAAATACTTATTCCCCCCCCCTAGATCTACAGTGTAGATCATGACAGAGAGACTGTTTCAGGTTATGGTAATGCCATTCTCTGTTTTCTAAAAATGAAGTTAGCCTAGAACTCACTACAGAAACACCTAACAGAGGTAGGGACTGGGGTGACAAGGGACAGAACAGAGAAGCCTATAGATGGTTTTAGTCCTAACTGACCCATCAGAAGACTAGAGGCCCATCAATAAATAGATGAAAAACTTATGGTTTTGATGGGCGATTTCTTGCTCTTCTTTCCTGTCCCTCTCTCTGCTCCTCACCCAGGATCATTTGAAATGCTGAAAGTTGGGATTTAACCAGTAATTCCTTCATTTCAAAAGTTCACTCAAACAAGATGACAAAATTCACACTTGTGTCAGTCTCCACTGGAAAGTGTTCGGCAAAACCCAAAATTTTGAGATCATTCATAAAGCTGCACTATCCTTGTAGCCAGTATCCCTCCCTACCTTTCTGCCTTGTACCCCATTTCCAGGGGGTTTTGGTTTGGTTTGGGTTTTTTTTGTTGGAGCACAGGAGTTCAATGGACAATTTGGTAAGTAGAGAGTGTTAGGAACAAAGGAATGAAGTCCTGGTTGAAGATGATGCAGTTCTGTGCAGAAGTTCCTCATTGGTAACCTTGAAAGTCTGTGTGCTGATTCTTCTGCAAATGGCTGACAGTTTCCAAGAGCAAGTGTTCAGCAAAAGCAACAAGACTTCATTTACATCAGAATACAAATGTTCGACAATCTATAGGAAAAATATTCCTGTTTAAGTATTTTACTTCGAGTTTAGGGGCAAATGCAGTTTTACTACAGACATGCACAAATAAGTAAATAAAGCAACTTTAGTGCCCTTTGTGGTCTACACGCCTGACTGCCTTCTCCCTGGAATCTCAAAATACTGTTGAAGTCTTGGTCTTCAACTCATCCCATCTACTTCAGTTGTCCTTAGGTGAATCCCTGAAGAAGTCTAATGCTCCCTAATAGGGATTAATATTCATAATTAAGCATGATATGCTGCAGGAAAATGTCTTAACCCTTGCACTGTAAAATAAAAAGAGGTGAACAGTAGATTTGGAGAGCAACTGTACAGTCACTTTTTATTTTACGATAAACATACCTACCTACACCCATATTTCCACTGAAGGACAGTGTCTGTCCTCATGGGTACTGGACTGTTTCTGCCAGCCACAGAAGCACCAGCCCTGTGACTGCAATTCAGTGTTCTGGACAAAAACCTCGCATGATGCTGCCAGGGAAGAGAAATGGCAAAAGCATGCACTTAAATACATGCTTGTATCTGCATAACAGTTGCTGGCACTCCAGAAGTAGAGCAGAAAAACAAACAACTTTTCATTAAATATATTTGATTGAATAAATATATTATGTGACAACTTAAAGGATCTCCTCTTTTTGAAACCAAGGTATTTAACAATACCTAGTTATTAATTGGGAAAGACATAGAAAATATCTGTTAGAGGGACATTACTTAGGAGCTTGGTTTTCAAACCAAAATGTTAGCTGAGCACACAGCTGCCTTGGCAATCTCCTAAGTGTTTATGGGACAGAAGACTGTGCCACTAGAACATGCTACATGCAATTCACACAGGAGTTATTGATGTGTGGCTCTCCTGAGGCATTCCAAAGTCCACACAGCTCAACATCCGGTGCCCAAAAGAAAACGCCCGGTGCCCAAAAGAAAACGCCCGGGATAAAGGATTATTGTTTGAAATGCTTCAAGGCTTTAAAGTATAAAAGAACTGTGGAAAACTGGTTTTCCTTCCCAACTGCTCTTCATCTAGCTCATCATGCTTGTTACTGCCAAGATAGGAAGGATCAATACCCAGACTCATCTGTAAGGGAATTCCTAAGGAACTTTACTTGTAGGAGAAAATGCAAGTTTCTAACAACACACCCCAGCAGCTAACAGAGGTTTCTAAAGCAAATTTTCTGAAGGGGATTTCTAGCAAATGTCCAGAATTCTGTCAGTGGAAGAGACAAGAAGCCAGCACGTCAACAAAGATTTGCGTTTTATCTGTTCTGAAAAATTTCTTGTGCAAGCCTACATGATTCATGGAGAAAAGAAAAATATTATTAGAAGATTAGGGGTCCTTCTGGTCCCTACAACCAGCTTCAGTAATTTCACGTATTTTGAATTTAGCAAATTATTAGAACTGACTGGGCAAAATGAAAATGCTTTCCTCTCTAAGCAAATTAAAGGACTTTTGGAAAATTGAATCACTATTTCCAAGACAGAATATGTAATGAAAATGTGCCTACTGATGGGTCTCATTACTGGAAATCCAATTTGCACATTTTACGTCAGGATTTGTTAGAATATGTTTGAAATATTTATTTTTAGCGAGAGGTGACTTTGGCAGGTTTTGCTTCAGTTTTTCTGTGAGTCTTTGTGAGCAAAGTATGATCCTACCAGGGATGTTTTATCAACAGTATATCCTCAGACAACATAAATGATACGTCCTACCATGGATATTCCAGTAATGGATTTCTGCCCTCTCTTGATTCAGAGTTGGACACATTTAACAATTGACCAGTTATGGCAATTGGTGTTATCCTCTTCCTTTATATGCTTCCCTCCACTCACTGGCCTTCAAAAATACGTAAATAAAAATAAGTGAAAGAACCGAAGATGAATCTTCGTCTTGTTTGTTCTTGGTCAGTGCCAAGAACAGGTACAGCCAATGCCACATTTCAGTTGTGAAACAGCAGTTGCTGTAGATGAAAACATTTGTCCTATGGAATTTGATATCACAATGTCTAGAGACTGTAACTTACAGGAGCAGAGCTGGACACACTCTTTATCTAAATCATTCAGTAGCCCCATGGTTCCTCTCTTTTAAGATAGAAGAGTCATTTCTAAAGAAGATTCTGTGTGTGCCTGAATACACACCTTCTAGCTCAACAGTAATATCAAATGAAACTAACGGGCTGTAAAGTTGGTAAAACTTCCAGCATATGTTCAATACATAGGGCAAAATCCAGATTCTTTTACATTTGAACTGGAAGAATAATCATGTGTGCAAGCAGTTCTGAAAATCATCTTCAGATTACAAAAACAGCTAAATCATTTCCCCTACTCCATCTCTAGCTCACAGTCTGTCAAATGCTCTTACCAAGCCTTAGGAGACAATAGAATTCCTGCCTAACCTTAGTGAGATTATAAAGAAACAGACACAAAAGACACTGAACTGGAAAGCCAGTGCAGACAGAAGAGGTATGGAATCATCATCACTTACAGAAAAAAAATGAAAGCAGTCTAGTACAGGAGGTTTGTTTTGGTTGTCATGAAATGAGATTTTATCTAAACTTTTTGTGGATTTGGAATGCAAAAAGTATGTAAGGAAGATTTTGCCGAGTTTTTGTTTTGTTTTTTTAATGACTCTTCTGTAATAACTGATTTAAATAAATCATGCCATAGCTTCCTTATTGAGCTGCCTCAGACTTAATGAAAACACAGCTAGAAAGGCTATTAGACAAGTTTATTTTTTTTCCTGGATTCTCCAGCAGCCTAAATAGTTAGGGATATGATTCCAGACTATAGGTTACTTTCTTACACTACCTAAAATATATTCTCACTATCAGAGACAGAGTTCTGGAATTGCCCCTATTCTTTTAATAAGCTTTTGCCCATTTTGGAAACTGCAAACAAATCAAATAACTAACTCAGTTAAATATGGGACATGTTCCCATAGTTGCCTGAAGAAACTAGTGCATGTTTTGAAGTCAGACAAAGATTTTATCTCTTAAAAGACAAGATGGGCAAAACTTCCAACCCAAAGGAAATTACACACCCAGATGGAGGGCCAAGGGAGTTGTGTTAAGTTGTTCCTTACGGTCAGTTTTGTTTGTATGGGGTACCTTGCAGTACTCCTCCAAGACCACAGAAGAATAACAAAATTGCTGTCACTATTCTTCAGACCAGTTCATGCTCCAAGTTAAACTTGCACAAACCTTTTGTCTTCAAAATGTCCTACTAGCAACTGTGCGTCCCAAACAGCCTTTGGAAGTTTGGCACAGTTGATGTCATAGGCAGAGCAAATGTTGAGGATGCTGTTGAGTAAAATGCAGAGTGCAAGATGAAGATGTGAGGTGTTCTGGAAAAAAAAAAAATTAAACATATTAATCAGAATTAAGTGAGAAAATTGAAAAAGCAAATCTCAGATTTTTTAGTTACTTTACAGAAAAAAAATGTGGTTTAAAAGTGCACTAAATATCAAATACCTTGTCATACATGAAGTGATAGAAAAATGATGTAAGAAGCACAAATAATGCAAAGGCTTTGGAACAGTAAATGTCAGAATTTTCATGTGTATGTGAAAAGTGTGCACACAAATACTGCAATGGCAAGGAGAAGCATGAGTTAGAAGGAGATGAAATCCCAGTTTATTGTCATACAAAAATAAATTACTTTCTGAAACTGCACTAAAATCCTATTGCTATGAATTACTTTACCATTCTTGGTATCTTTAGCCGAAACCTGAATTAAAACCTATGAACTTTAAACTCCAAAGCCCCTTTAGTCTTATTTTTAAAAGGAAAATAACAAAGATAAATTAAGAACACCCTAGAAGATAAAACAATGACTAATAATTCATATCCTCAAAGACATTTCTGAAACATGCCTTTTAAAACAAGTCCAGGAACAATTCAAGCCATGAAAACTGCAGCAGATGTTGTGCAGGGAAAGAACAGCACAGTGCCAAGGCTGGTAAAATGATCCCTTACCTCACTGAACAGAAAGAAGCTGAATCTACAACTCATTTGTAAAACAGGTAAGGAGAGGGAGATTCTTTGGCTGAAGAAGAGTTCACTGTGAAGAATTAAAACAAATGAGGTCTCTGAACTAAAACATCTCATAAAGAACTCTTTCCTCTATGTTCTCAGCCCAGTGATGTACGTTGTTGCCCTCTGGTTTGATTTGCACAGCAAGAGCTGTGCAGCAGGGTCTTGGTTCAACCCCCTCAGTGCCAAGGAAATAGTGCTCAGTACTGATAGCTGGAATGTGTTCAATAATTTGGAGAGAGAGAAGAGTTCAGAGAGGGAAGGAGGAGCCCTTAAAGAAACATTGCTGTCGAGCTTTCTGGAATTTTAGCCAAACCCAGCTGGTGAAGGTAGATTTCTGTCCAGGGAATAGTGACATTTGCTGGTCTGCAACATCCAGGGGTCTGCAGTATGTTTTGTACTCTCCAAAACATTTGATTTTGTTCAGAAAAGACTGGTCCCAGAGTGATGTATCAGGCTGTACTCCCATCTGCTCCTTGGTCTCTCCACTGAGACACTGTCAAGTGTACCAAGTAGGTCAGCTGTGACAGTCTGGTTCTAACTTGGGCTCTCTTCAGCCCAGAAGTGGATTTAGATCATTGGTTATCACTGCAGCTCTTGAACCTCTTGGAAAGCTGGCCATGAGGCTCAATACACAGGTTCTTATTCTCCCACTTAATGCATAAATGTAAACCTCTACAAAAGCTTTCCCTGCAGACTAACCCTCTGCAGCATTTCATCTCTATAAGACAATTTTTTGCTTCCTTTCTTCATTTATTGCTTCCTTTTTTTTTTTTTTTCATTGCAGTGTGTCTTCAATCCACCTTTTGCTCCCTTCATGCCTGGAAGAACTTTATGAAATCCCACTTTCATCCATGGCGTCACAGCTGTGCATCTGTGAGGATACACAGAGTTTTGCCATTCACTTCAGTGCAACATTTTCCAAGGAAAAGCAGCCTATGCAGCAAAAAACCCAGTCAGAAATTTCTCCTAATGGAACTTAATATCCTAGGCACTGTTCAGTGCTCCCCACTCTCCTAGACAGGTAACTACATCTCTTTATGCCCTAATTATTTCTAAACTTAGGTCTGAATCTTCTTACTCTTTTCAATGGGAGATAGATGCATAAATGCCTTTTTTAGAATGTGTCTGACTTAAAAAGTCTTCATCCTTCAACTTTTGTCACCAAACTGCAAACTTCAGCTTTGTCAACCTTTTTTGTATCACATACACTATCCATTTAACTGTCTTCATGAAAGGATCTCTTAAAATTATATCCAGCTTCCACATCTGTGAATAAATCACTACCTACTTAGCCAGGATAACTTCATGTTGCCATTCATGATCCAGAAAGCCTCAGTATAAAAGGTACTTGCACTTCCTTAACTGCTCCATTCCCCAATACTTCAATGATGAAGTGAACTGCAAGAGCAGGCAGGATTTTGGGCTGTGTTCTCAGTCTTACGTCCAGTTCTGAGTGTGAGTTTTAGTCTCATTTCCATACAGTGGACACTGGTGGAGTGGTGTGCATGTGGAAAGGTTGGAATAGCAGTTTGTGTTCCTTCCAATAAAAGATGTTACACATGTCCGAGATTCAGTTTTATAAAAACAAGTAAATGTACGTGTCCTCCTTACTCTGTCGCATCAAAAGTGACTTCTAAACTTGATAGATTCAGGCAATCAAACACAACTTTTAGGTAGATTCATGGCATATAAACAGCAAAGAGTGGGCGGGTCAGAACAGCACTGTTGGCTTATCTCACCCATTAAAGTGGATATATGGATATACCTTAAAAAATTGAAGAGTTGAGAAGTCAGACTGGTAATTTGGATCTTCCACGTGGAAGTGCTACACAAACAGAAAAATGCTCCAGCATGTTTTTGAAATTTTACCACTGGATTTTCACAAGTACAAAAGAAATTATCATTTTGCATTATAGCAAGGAACTGCATTTTCCTTTAGAAAGTGATTTTAGAAAGATTTTTCAGAGAAAAGAATAACCGACTACAGCATGAAAAGTGGGATTGAATGCATTAATGGAACAAGAAAATAAAAACATATCATTCTAACATGACTGTATTTACAATAAAGCTGGTTAAAGTGTAGATTAAGAGCCTGTAAATTCTAGTAAGTAAAACAAAATGCTGCTTTTTTAATGTTTATAGGTAATTCCTTACCTCAGATATTGACACCATACATTATAAACACCGTGTATCTGTACAAAATAAGTTTGTTTTCAGCCAAACTCACGTGAGCATTTCTTCCTCTTATGTTTGTATTTCATACAGTTGGAGCATTCAAATAAACACTGCCCAAAGAGTGGTTTCACTTTCATGCTCACAAACTTGGTGGATCTGGATAAGAAGTTTAATCTCTCTGTCATCTCCTCCTCACTGGTAAAATATATTTTGTCTTGACTGTGCAATGCCCTTGGATTGCTGAGAAGTGCAATGGAAAAATGCAGATTTATGCCAGTGCCACTGAGTACACAGTGGAGGCACTAATTAAGAGAGACAAACCCCCATAAGCCTAAAACTATGACATTTTATAAAATATTTCATTTAAAACCAGGAGTTAAACTGACTTTAAATTTGATATATGGGGGTGGAATGAAAGATGTCAAAATTAAAATGCCTGAGGCACAGACTGAAAACTGAGAAAAAGAGAAAGAAAGGGGAGAGCAGCAGAACAGCATTACAGGTATTACAGCCTCTGTATTTATTTCTGAAATTAAAAAGAAAACAACACTTACTGTTTTGATGGATTTGTTTTTCAGAAGAGAAACCCCTTTTCCTGAGATGTAAGACAAACTAATGTAAGGAAACACTGTTTTCTCCATACATCATTGTATCTTTTTCTTAGACTGTGGCAAATTGAGAAACTAATTGTACGAAGCCCACATTATCTAAATACAGGTTACCAAGTCTTCCATTTTTTCTACTTATTACTATTTCCATTTTTCATTATCCTTATTCCATTCTCCATCCCTCTCTCTTCCCTTTATTTTAGTTTCACTCAGTTGAATTTACATGCTTTTTTCTTTATTCTACTTTATCTGCTTTTCTTTGTGTAGAATAAAAACCCTTACAAGGACAGATATTTTTTTTCCTTCTCATCTTTCCTGAATCTTTTCTCTTTCTCCATCCTGTTCTAGTCCCACCTTCATTCCTGGTCTCTTTTCTACTGCCCATTTCCCACACCTCTACAGAACTGTGTTCTGTACTTGGTGACTTTCCTCTCCTTCCCTGCACCTACCATAATCTTATTTTGAAACTACTGCTCTAACATCTCTTCCTCTAGGGCTCAAACATTTCTCCCTTCCTTTGTATCTTTGTTTTGTCTGGCACACCCAAATTCAAATCTCTGTTCCATTTTCACTTCCTCCACTTTTCCAAGATTGTTTCTTTTCTTTCCTCTTTTTTTGCCACCAACTGCAAACGCATCCCATTGTCCCCAGGTGCAAGAGGTGATGCTTCAGCAGCCAGTGCCTGGCTCCCTTTTTCTAGCAGCTGGAGCTTGTTACAGGTGTCCCGCCAGCTGCTGGTCTGTCATTAATTCTGCCAGAACTCACCTAAGTCAGTTCAGCTCAAGTTTTCATGGATGTGGCCATCATCCACTACATAAGTTCTCTTTCACCATCACGCACCCCATTAATTCTCATCGTTGCTCTAAGTCACAAGTTTCTCTTTTACCTGCTATGAAATGTGCTTAGATACATGGGTGGTGACCCTCCCAAATGCCTCTAGTTGCCTTCCAGCTGCCACAGGTATCTCCTGAGCTCTGTTGTTTTCTACATTTTTTTGCTGTAAATGAATTAGCTATGCAGTTACATGGCCTGACTGTACCCTACCTCCACTCTCCATAGACCACAGTTACCTGTAGTCCAAATGGCTCTTGTGTGAATCCTGTGTCTGGTGTGATCACGAGGTGCCTCTCTGCCAGGTTTCTTCCTAGTGCTGCGATGAACTGCAGTCAGCTTCTTCATAGGAAGCCAAATGTTCCCTCTTCATATGAGGGATGCCTGGGATAGCACACTTGTCATGAATTTACACAGTGAAAGATGCTCTTTCCTTCCCTCTTTCAACACGTAGTGGATGAAGAACTGTATTTTTTAGCAGAATAAATAATACTAACAGCCCACTTAAAATGTCAGGTGTCATATTTCTTCCTGCTGATCACTTGTTATCTCTGACTGTTGTCAAACATAAGATATTGAGGAAATTCATTACAATAAGAGTATCTTCCAGAAGCAGGCTGATTTATGGCCATGGTGATTACAACTAAAATTCTGTATGTTTGCATATCTCTCCTTACCAGTGTATAGGTCATGCCATCTTGGTGTAGTTTTCTTTTTCCACACTGCTTTAATTAGCCTTCCTGCAGGTTCCACATCACTGTATTGGTGCATGCGACTGTCTCTTTCTTTCCTGGTATTCAAAAAAAAACAAACAACAAAAAAAAGTGAAGGAATAAAACAATCATACTATTACCTTGTGTTGAATAAATAACAAAGTACTGGAACTACAGGTGCTTATGAAGTGGTGACATTTTGATTTGCCTAAAGAAAAAAATGAATTGAACTGCAAAACCTGGAGACCCATTTACTATTTCCAAAGAATATTTTAAGAATGGAAATAAGAAACATCAAGTTAAACATACGGTGGAGTTGGAGGATCTAAACCAAAAGAGGGAGTACTGTTTCTCTACCTTGGTTGCACTACTGACATAATTTTTTTCATTATAAATAATTTTTTGTGGCTGCCCCAAACTGAGCAGCCACATTTTTTCTATCTTTTCTATTATTTATTTCCCTATTTTTTCTCCATTTGAACTTTTCCACATAGCTAAACTAGACGCTCCTCATACAGAGGAACTGGAGTTTTTTTTCATAAGGGAAGTTTCTAACCAGCAATTTGCCCGCTAAAGGGCACTGTTCACTGCAGTAAAAAAGGAATCTCTGCTTTCCCTCTGTAAGTTATACTTAAGGCTGAGCTAAAAATCTAAAAGGGTTGACTTTAAGGGCTGACTTTCTTATTCAAAATTACTGCTTTTCCAATTTATATATATATTTTTTTTTTACTTTATATTCTTTTCGGAACTCTTATGTTATAACAATTTAACAAGGAAATGACCGCACACGTGTGCCTGTACGAGTGGAAAGGAAGCATCTGCCCTGTTCAGGCAGGGAGATCTGCTCTTCAGGCTGTATAAACAGCATGAAGAGTAGCACCATATAATGCATCAGGTCACAGGGCAGACAGCTTGGGGCATTGGGAGAACAGCTCTCCGAGCCATGGTGTGCAGGGACGCGGGGCATCCTGACACGGGGATAAACCTGTGGACTGCGTTCTCCCGTGTCGCTGTTGTATCGCTGATGGAAGACGTAAGCAAGGCATGGGCGCCTGCAGCTCCAGCGAACCTCCCAGCACTCAGACAATGGCTCCCGCTGTATTGTCCCCGGCTGCTGGGTTTGAATCTTATTCATTTGCGTCACACAAATTAGCGAGATCTGTGCACTCTGACCCGCTGCCCCGAATGCAACTGCCCTGCCTGATCCCCGTCCACCCTCTCGCTGGTGAGTGATTTCACCTCCTGTGGCCATGTCTGCCAGATGCTGCCGGTTGTCTCTCATTGACCCGCAGATGGCTGGGGAGCCGGGGAGCTCCCGGGAGACGCCGCACGGAGCGGTCCCATCCTGCAGCTGCGGCCTGGCACGGGGTGACTGCGCCGGGGTGACCCGCGCCGGGCCAGCCGAACAAAGGCGCGGGGGGACCCGCACACGGCAGGGCCCGCCGGGCATCCGCGGCCCTGCCACCACCAACCGCGGCACCGGAGGGTGAAGGGGCTCCGGCAGAGGCAGCCATGGCTGTTCTGTGACGGGAAGGCGATGATCCCCCTTCTCCCCGCGCTGTGTGACAGCAGCTCTACCACAGGAGCCAGGGACAGTGACACACTAGCGAGAGGCAGTGACACACAGGCAGTGCCACCCGGGCGAGGAGCGGTGCCACACAAGGGGCAGTGGCACAGGATCGGTGTCACAGAGCTGCTCTTAGGGCCCCCCCCCTCCGGCGCACTCCCCTCAGCCGCGGCAGCGCGGGAAGCGAAGTGCGCGCGCTCCCGCCCCGCCCGGCTCCGCCCCGCCCCGCGGCGCACGTGGCACCCTCGCTCGCGCTGGTCACGTGACGCGGGCCCCGGGTGTTCCCCCTCCGCCCCTCCCAGTCTGACCCCGTCTCTCCCGTCTGGTCAAAAGCGCGCGGCGCATGCGCGGTTACCGCATCACGCCCCCTCCGCCCCCCCCCGGCCC
>VZRV01003008.1:569283-603822 GCA_013398115.1 Falcunculus frontatus
TCCGCGCGCCTCTGGGACCCCCTCCCCCCCAAAACCTCCCTCCCCCGGCTCCGCCGCCGCCATGAGCTCGGGGACCCCCTACATTGGCAGCAAGATCAGCCTGATCTCCAAGGCGCAGATCCGCTATGAGGGCATCCTCTACACCATCGACACCGAGAACTCCACCGTGGCGCTTGCCAAGGGTGAGGCGGGGCGCTGTGGGGGGCGCGGGCGGGCCTAGGCCGGCGCTGGCTGAGGGGACGCGGCGGGGGCCGCCGTGCCGTGAACAATGAGCGCGCCCGGGGCCCGCCCGCCCCGCGGGGCTGGAGCCCCGGGTCCGGAGCGCTGCTGCTCTCCGTGAGTCAGCATTGACAGGGGCCGCGCCGGAGTGGCGGGCAGGGCCCGGGATGCTGAGCAGCCTTCGGCTCTCCCGGGGAGTTCCCGGGGAGAAGCGCTGCCGGCAGCGCTGGCTTCTCTTGCCATTGTCAGAAGCGGGGAGGTGCCGCTCGGCATCGCTGTGCGTGGTTCGGTTCCCCTCGCCCGCCTGTGCCCGGCTGTGTGTCGGTGCTCGGCTCGAGCAGGGCCCCAGGCCGGCGCTGAGGAAACCAGTGCTGTTGCTGTGTCTTTGTTCCTTCCGTGATCGATAACTGGACTCTGCTCAGGTGAGGAGGGTGGGAGCTGCTGCACAGAGCGCTGGTGGGGCACCTGCACGTGGGTCTGGCTCGCCGACCTTGCTGGCTTCTCAGCGAGGTTTTGCGTTTTGTGTCCCTGTAGAAATACTGATCGTTATCTTAGAAACAGTGTCATTTGGGTTCAGTTGTCACCTGTGCTGGGAACTCCTGTGTTTCATCTCCGTAAAACCTGTCCTGTCTTGTTTAGTCCCTCAAACGTGATCTTATTTCTGTACTGCTTTTCAAGTCCAGCTTGGCTACTTCGGCTAATGTTCATCGGCGTTTTCTTTCCTTGAGTTTTGTCCTTCCTTGTTCTGGGAAGTTCACACGTTCTTCATTGCCTGCAGCCAGCCATCGGGATTGTCCACAAAACAAACACCTTTTGTTTTGAAAGGCTGTTTGCTGGCAGATTCACAACTACCCTCAAGGCATCCTGTGCCACAGTGTTTACCCAGTAGAATGATGTTTTTATGATGCTGGACATTATTTGACACCCATTAGAGTGTTTTCTGAAGTTAAAAACGTGAGTTTTCTCAAATTCACTTTTTCTCTAGGAATGTAGCTGTTTATTTAAATGTACAAATGAAGCTGTTTGTGTTAGTGCTTGGCTCAAAGTACTTGAGAGGATGCAGTTCCTTTCCTGTAGGTGCAGGAAGGTCTTGACCCAGCTGCAAGTAGGAATGGTTCCTTACACTTCAGAGTTGAAGTGGTGCATTTCAAAGGCATGTGTGATTAAAGTGCTTTATGATGTAAGTACATGCTCTGGATAAGATTTCTGGCAGTTCTTGTATTTATTGGTGTCTCAGTGTTCAGTTTTGATGAACTGGAATGCCTAAGAAGTTGTTACAGTAGATGGAGAATACATTTTTCCCTACCTAAAGAGCTGCTCTATAAACTTTACAGCACAAACCCTGCTTTTCATTGTAGCTTAGAGGGGTTTTTCAAATTTAGAGACTTTATAGCAAAATTAGTGTCAGAATTACAAATGTAGCAACAATATTGAAGTCAGTCACAGCAGTATCAACCCCATGTGTGGTGTCAGTGGTTTAAAACACTTGATCTCTGAGGCATTAGAAGGGCCATGAATTGCTGACATGCTGTTGAAGTTGTCCACACTGCAAGTAAATTGTTGTTAAACCCTGGATGCCACTGTTTAAACACTCCCATGTGCAATGCAGGTGCCATTCTCTTTACTTCTATCATTCATAAAGAAAAATTTAAGTTCGAAGAGACCTTAGGAAGAAATCTGGTTCAGCCTCTCACTTGAAAGCAGGCTAACTTCAATTGAATTATATTTGTTAAACCTCAATAAATGCACAGTATCTTAAATGCTGGTGATTCCATGGACTTAATTAATCACTACAAGAAAGTTATCTGTCTTGTTAGAGGCTAAACTTAAATTGCAAACAAAGGAAGTTTAAGCCTACTAGTGTCCTGTCAGCAGTGAAGGCCAGAAACTACTCCCCTTTCTGTAGAAGCTTGAAGAAATTGGAGTTTTTCAACAAGAAATATCCGTGTAAGCCCTGCTTTCCAGTCACTCTTACTGTGCTTCCTGCCCATGCAGAGCTTAAGCTCAACAGCCCTACACGAGTTGAAACTGTGTTGTAAACCAGGAGCTGCAGTGGTGTGGGATTGATTTCCTGTTCATCTGTAAGCAATAGTCACTAACTCCATGGGAGACAGCCCTTCCCACCTCCACAGGAACTTAAAGCTGCACTTTGTGCTGTGCCAGAAACAGTTAAACACCTCGGGTGCAGGGACAGGCAAGCTCAACTCCTACAGCCCTGTTTTATCTACAACAAGGACGTGCCTTCCCAGCGTTTTTGTTAGAAACCTTGGGACCAGCCAACCGAGAGGCTGCCTGGGCAGCTTTGGGCTTTGCAGGTCATGTGTTTGTCCATGTGGAAGTTGATGGGCTGATCATGGTGCTTTCCAAGTTAGCCGTGGGATCCTGCAGTAGTCCCTGGATACCTTTAGTACATCTTGCCATGATCTGTAATAATCTCATTTTGAGCAGAGAGATCAGTGGTACAACTCATGTCTAAAAGGCCACAAGCATTGCTTTCAGTTTATAATCTGCTTCTGGTTGACTGGGTTACAGCTGTAATATGATCAAACAGCAGCTGGAGATCTAAAATAACTTGGAGAGGTTATTTACCCTAGGAACTCATGGAAGATGGCCATTGAAAGGAAGTGACTTACAGCTTGTCCTTGTACCAGTGAAGATCCCCTTCCTCTTAGGTGCAAGCTGAGGTGCTGAGAAGTGTGATAGGGACATTCTGGCATTCACCTGCTCCTTGGGAGTTCACCTGTGTGTTGACAGGGGTGAAGACCATTTGCAGCACTAAGTGCTGCCTGGTGAGGTGAACCACCTGCATACAGCAGTTCATCCTGGAACAGGACTAGAGAATCCCTGGCTACAACTGCCAACACTCCTTGTAAGTTAGAAGCAGCATGATGTGCCAGGGATGCTCAGCCGTGAAGTTCAGTGCATCTACTTTTGGTGCTCTTTTTCCTGGGAAGCTGTGGTGTCCCTGTCATCCATGTGACAGGAAGAGTGGAATGTTCTGGTGGAGGTGTTTTAGTACTTCCATGATAACCTGTTAGAAGCAATTGAGGGAACTCCAATACAGAATTTTTCCATTGGCAGAAAATGCGCATCAAGCCAGTATGTGCTGGTGCTCATCTGAACTGGGAGTGCCTTTCAAAGACGGAAGGCAGCCAGACCAGTGAACCTGGGGCTTCTGTAACTTGTAAACTCTGTAAATTTCAAGCTTTCACCTGTCAGTGTCTGATGTAACTGTGCTATCTGTTTTCCTGTGCCAACAATCCAGTCTGACCTCTTCTTCCTTAATGGCTCAAATTAATTTATGCTTCTACCTAGTAGCTGCCACAGTCAGCTGAAGTCTTTTTTGTTCTCACTCTAATGTGTGACATTGCTCGTTAGTGCCTGTTCGAGTGTTCTGGTAGCTGGCACTCGGTAAAGCCTCCCTAAGCACTGAGATCTTAGATTTATCACTAATGGCTTGCTTTGTAGTCACATTAATCATAAAACCACTGACATTGGAGTAGAGAGGGAATTTTAATAGGAAGTTTTTATCATTGATAAAACCACCTCTATCTGCATAATAAATGCATGAAACCAAAGGTGCAGATTTTGAGCTCTAAAGCCTTGTAAGATTTCCCCCTGCTGCTTCAGGGGCCTCTCCTGTGGTCTGGTGCAGTTGTCTGGAGCTGAATGCCTGCATGGGACAGCTGCTGGGGAGGGAAGGAGAGCACTGTAGGGAAGTCCTTGGGTTTGGAGTAGGATTCTTCACTCCAGCTGGTCTATGGTCTTTACCTTCACAGCTTGATGTAAACAAAACTGTTTATACAGGCTGCTGAAAAAGTTGGCATTTGAGGGAACAGATGTGTGTGAGAAGGAGATTGAGGGTTCTGGAAGTAGCCGTTGTTGTTGTTGTTGTTACAAATGGCAAGTGTTGAAGGAGTACTTTTTAATTGCATAAATCTGCACTTGCACAATGCTGTAATGGCAATACTGCACTAATGTCACCGTTTCCATGCTCCAGTGCGATCCTTCGGGACTGAGGATCGGCCCACAGACAGACCGGCTCCTCCCAGAGAAGAAATCTATGAGTACATTATTTTTCGAGGAAGTGACATCAAAGACATCACTGTCTGTGAACCTCCAAAAGCTCAGCATACTCTGCCACAAGATCCTGCCATTGTCCAAGTAAGTTAGCCTGAAGTGTTGATAAAAAGCTGAGATAAAACACTGGTGTTAAAGGACTGCATTTTGAGAAAAAACTTATAAAAATTAAGGCAAATCAATGTCTCCAGGAATCTTCAGATTATTTGAAGCATCCTGAATTTTGTTGTAATGTTTAAAGTAGCAGCAGCATTAAAGACTTCAGTCAACAAAAGCCAGAGCTAGCTGAGAATGCAGGAAAATCATAAAGAGGTAAACTAACCCCTCTCAGAATTTACTTAAGCTTTTGTAATGCTGTACATGAAGTAAACAACCACTGCCAAAACAAGTTAACTTCTGGACACTGTAAATGGAAATGTACTTTGTCTTGTTACAGTCTTCACTGGGCTCTGCCTCTACATCATCCTTTCAGCCACATGTGCCTTACAGCCCGTTTAGAGGTATGCCACCTTACAGCCAGCTTGCTGCCAGCTCTTTGCTTAGCCAGCAGTATGCAGCTTCCTTAGGTTTAGGTAAGTACAAACTTTACTTGCTAGAATAAAGGTGTGGTCTTGTATGCAGCTGCTGTGAAACCAAATAACAGTAACTAATACTAAGCTCCTTGCCAAGTGTCAGGCTGCAAGGAGCAGTGAATAAGTAGCTAACAACTTTGTGCAATGATTTTACTACAACAAGGCCTGCGTTTCGCTTGCACGCGCACACACACATGCACACGAAAGAAACAAAATAGCTGAAGTTTCTTTCTGAAATTAATGGGAATACCTGACAGTTGAGGCCAGTTCATTTCTAACCTAACAGACCTTTCATCACATGTAAAAAAGAACTTGTATTCCCAGAGAGGAGTGCAAATAAGCTGCTCTAATGCTGTTCTAGAGAATCTCGTATCTCTTTCCAAGTCCTTCAGATGTTTCACTACCTTGTATCTTATCCATGTATCTCTGCTCTCTCTTCTTCCCTCTATCTCTTTAGAGAAATTGGTAAGCCCTCCAGCATCAGCAGCTGCTTCCAGCCCTAGTTCTTCTCCGTCTCCACAACCTGTTTCAGAGCCTGACATGTCTTCAGAGCCCCATCAGCTCTCTTCCAAGGGTAACAGCAGTTTGAGGACTCCAAATATTTGGAAGAACTGCATGGCACTTGCAAACACTCTGTTCTTGTTAACCCTTCCTAGAGTAATAGTGCTCATATGGGTAATGCCAGTAGAACTAGTTTGTTCTCAGCTGTTTTTTTGCCTTTCATTACATGAAGTATGAGTCCTCCTGTCCTAGAAGTATCAATTAGAGAGACAGGAGAAAAGTCCAGGACAGTGGATCCTCTTGTGTAAGTATCAGGAGAAAGATGAAGTTTAGAGATGCTAATGTGCTGCATCGTGTCCAGGAATATGTGTCACCACAGGGTTTGGGTGAGGAATTAGTCAGCCTTTCTTGGAAAGAGAAGCACACTGCTTAAATGGTGGGTGGCCTTGTAGGCTGATCAAAAATTTGGGAGTATTTTCTGTAATCAAGGAAACAGCAGGGTAGGTTTCATGCATGATGGGGCATTGTACCTTGTCCAGACTCCCAGTTAGTGAAGCATGACTAACAGTAAGCAATTCCTGAGTCCTGGGTAGCAGAAATAACACAGTTCTGGGTGCTTGCTTCTATGTGTAAAGCCTTTAAAGGAAGTTGAGATACCAGGCTGACCATCCTCAGAGCAGGGAGACCAGTTGCAGCCTGCATTTAAACATGATAATTAGTTTCATCTGTTTTTAGCTTAAGCATGTATGCTTGTGTTGGCATGAAGCTTTTTACTTACTCTCTGCTTTTGGCCATCTATCTGTACATAGTTTCTCAATATTCTGGCTAAACTTTGAAACTTTCTCATGTTAAACTTGCACATCAGCTTTGTCCTACTCAATAATCCTTAGGATATGTCTGTCTTCCTTGCAAGTTTTCCAGGTGTACATTAACTGGGAACCTGCATGATGTAACCTACTGGGTATATCTCATGTGGACTTGGGTGACCCAGAAGTGTCAGTTGCTTGGTTTGTGTGAACTCTTCAGCTTTTCACTTTTCTTGCTCTTTTAATATATTCAGTTAAAGTTCGCTTCCAAGCAGTTCTTATGCATAACTACATAAACTTGTAGTACTCCAAATCTTCTAATTAAACCTAGAATGCAGTGTTTCTTCTGAGTACTGAAGACTGTCACTTTTTAATATAATTGGTGTAAGGTATACCAAACCATGAAAAGTATTTACATGTTTTGTAGTGTGAATAAATAAGCCTGGATGGAAGAGCAACAGAAGTCTTGGTAACACTTTGGCCTTGACCAAGAAGGAATTTAAAAGGGTAACTTTGAGATCCTGGTCTGGTTTCAGGTTTTCTTTGTCTGAAAGCTCTAACAATAAGCAATGAAGTTGAAGGACTTCTAAAAGCGGCTTACAAAAGGGGATATAGCTGAGGTGCTTAAGCTTTTGCTGAAAAACCTTTTTGACAAAGTGGGGAAACTTTCTTGAACAGTTTCAAAATGGTGAATTTTTGTTTCGGATTTAAAATTACCATGTAAAGTAAAATCCTGCATAACGTAGAAATAAGATTTTGGTATAAAATGTCTGAGAGACTGACCCGGCTTGGTTGTTTAATGTTTGTCTAACTTGATTTAAGAAACAAATGGGCATATTTCCTGATACTGAGGCTCTGGATGTGAGAGCCATGACTTGTATGGCAGTGGTGCCTTACCTGGTGCCACTTAAACGTAGCCTATAATGATGCACACTCAAGGCTTTGAGTCATTCTTGAACAAACGATTTCTCCCTAGAAGTGGGCAGGGTTTGAATGGTGATTTTCAGAGAGGCACTTAGTCACTGGGATTTTTTCTAGGTGCTGGCTTTCCTTCTGTTCACCCAGTCCGCAAAAGCCCCATGGTAGAGCAGGCTGTCCAGACTGGCCCAGTTGACAGCATGAATTCCCAAAAGCTGCCCCCAGTGAAGGTGACTCCGGGGATTCCGCGCAGCGCCCGGCAGGTCCCGCAGGCCAACAGCAAGGCGAGCGGTACGTACGCACCACTTCAGCCCTGAGGGCTGGGCTGAGCATCCTTCCACGGTGCACCAAGACTGCGCTGGTCGGGGATTGTTCTTGTGCTCCTTTAAAGTTTATCCTTCTTGTTCAGTAGATACAGTTCAGGCAGCACCTGTGCAAACCCAAGGACAGGTGAATGATGAAAACAGAAGACCTCAAAGGAGAAGATCGGGTAGGTTAAGCTGACGCTAAACAGTCGCATCAGCCTGTGAAGGCAAGTGGTGTTAACTTCAGTGAAGGATTATCTGACAGAAGATTGAGAGAAAGCTTTGGGCATCCAGAGATGCTTCCCTAACAAAACAGCTTCTGGAGTCGCAGAAGTTCAGAACATTCCAGGGAGAGAGTTCTAGCGCCTTTTCTAGAAACTTGAAGGTATGTCATAAAAATCAATGCTGTGACTTGGCAGCAGCAACTGGATTTCTCTGAAACCTCAAGTATTTTTACTGGGAGAGGCAGCCTGTTTAAGACTTTCCAGGCCTTTTATAACAGAGAGGAACTATGGAACACTCACCTCCGTAGAGCAGAATTCTTATTTCAAAGTGGCAGTATGAGCATGGGTCAGAAGAAGGTGAAATTCAAAGAGGTTTCTGCCCAAGTAAAATGAGAAAAGACAGGAAACAACACTTGACTCTCAGGTCTTCACATTACTTAGTGTGTAGAAGGGGTTATAGCTTTTCCAAAAAGGAATGGATAGCATCTCAGTTGGAAACCAGAAACTAGACAAAGTACAAGCTCCCTTTGTGGGTAGATGAGTCTTTTGCTGGATTTTCTGAGACCTCCTCTTTGCCATCACGACAGGTTTTAGGCTAATTACAGTGCTGTGTTTGCAGGTGAAGAGCAGACAGGAAAGATAATTTTCCCCACCTCCCTCAGCTTTTCTTGCTGTTGTGCTCGTTCTGACTTCCTCTCTGCACACTGGAAGGAAAGTTGGGTGCACTCTTAGTGGTAAGACTGACATTCAGGAATGCTGCTCAGAAAGTTAAAGTGTTGCTGTAATGTGTCTTCTACAGCCAAAATCAGAAGTTGCTTTCAAAGAGGTGTGGCCTAACCACAGGACTGGAAGCCAGAAACTCCTGAGTTCTATCCCTGGTTTCCTCTGGTCTTGAGCAAGTCATGTAACCTGTGCGTTACCAAGTGTTTAAACTCTCCTGCTTTCAGGAAACAGGAGAACCAGAAACCGTTCTAGAGGACAAAACAGACCAACTACTGTGAAGGAAAATACAATAAAGTTTGAAGGTGACTTTGACTTTGAAAGTGCAAATGCACAATTCAACAGAGAAGAGCTTGATAAAGAATTCAAGAAGAAACTAAACTTTAAAGGTTTGTGCCTTCATTAAATATGAATTGCTGAGCTAGTAGTAAACACCGCATAGACGAACTTGTTCTGAGAAACTGCATGATTTCATCTCAAATCTTGTTTGAGGGAGCAAGAGAACAGATGGCTCTGCACTGTGTGCCTCAAGGAAGTGTAATACATTTCGTTATCTTCAGATGACAAAGCAGAGACGGGGGAAGAAAAAGGGGACCCTGGAGTGGCAACCCAAAACAATGATGGTAATGCAGAGGAGGACCTGCTGGGGCCCAACTGCTATTATGATAAATCCAAGTCTTTCTTTGACAACATTTCTTCAGAACTGAAATCTAGGTGAGTGTTTTCTAAAATCTTGGTTTTTAAATGGGATTTTAGGCATAAAATTTCAGACATAGTCTATGTGACATGGTTTAATTATTTAAAAATTTTAGAATAGACTTTCAACAAGGGAGCATTGCCATACATTTGGTAGCTCACAAGTGATGTGAACCAAGCTTCATGTAATGGGATCAAACAAAAAGCATTTCAGCTGATATGATACACTTGCCTAAACTATGATAGAGGAGTTTCCATTTCTGTTTCCCAGTACTGACTTTGAACCCACTGATTTTAAACAAATTCTTTATCTGCTTGTGGGAGAGGAGGCATCAGGGTCATGCTGTGCTGAAGGTGCAGCTGGCAGACAGGAGTGAGCTAAGCCTGGAGTTGGGGCAGAGAGGTCAGCTCTGGCTGTGGAAATGCATTAGGTTAAATGTTGGGAATACGAAGGGAAAGCTTCAGTTTTCACTGCCAACAATGATGTTATCGAGTGCCTGGAGAAATGAGACATCCCTTTAGTGTCAGCACAGGGGATTCCCTTGGCTCTGTGGCTGCAGAGGGGTTGGGTTTGAGCACATACACTGCAGCTGATTCTTGTTGCAGTGCAGCTCAACAAAATCAGGAGTTTGAGGCTTCCTCTCTAAGTGAGCTGGTGGCTCTTTAGTGTTTGTGTTCGACCTGACCTCAGCCTTGTTCAGTTCCAGGCGCACCACGTGGGCTGAGGAAAGGAAGCTCAATACAGAGACATTTGGAGTGTCTGGACGGTTCCTTCGTGGCCGCAGCTTTCGAGGTGGATTTCGAGGTGGAAGGGGGAGTGGAGCAGCGAGGAGAAACCAAACCACTCACAGAGCTGGTACTGGCAGAGTGTAACTTCAGAGGCAAGTGCTCTAGCAAGAGTAAATACTCTCTCTGAGCCAGGTTTGTCTTATTCCTTGCCTGAACTGTGCAGCCTGTTTTGCTGTCCAGTCTCATAGATTATCAAGAATTGTTCCTTATTGGATCTGATTGATATTTCTAAGGGTAGAAGGAGATAGGAGTGGTTTAACATGGTGTTTAACATGCTGATTGTTCTGTTGATTTCTTGGGCTCACCTGTCTGAGAAAAGGCTCAGCTCAAGCAAGCAGCTCTTGGTTTCTAGCTAAGCATTTCAGCTGATACAGTGGTGTGAGCTTTGCTATTCTTCTTGGGAGAAGAACCCTGTAATATCAAATCTAATTCTACCTCTTTTCTGAATAGGTTCAAACATCTCTCCTGAGAGGATGAAACTGTATATAGAAAGAAAACAACCAACTGCTGCACTAACGTGGGAAAATGGTTCATATTGTTTACTGTCTCAGCTCAAGTGACAGAATTTCATGTACTACTGCTTATATTTTGGACTTACTTTGGACCAGCCACTGTCCGCTGGAATATTTTTTGGAAGAGGGAATGTGTTCAGGGGTACCTTCTTCAGGGTGTCTTTTTTGTTTGTTTGTTTTTCAAGTGCAGACTAACTTACACAGTTCTTCTTTCTGGGTCTCTCAAGACTGCTATAGTCTAAGCTCAAAGGCAGACTCCTTTTCTGAACCCTGGAGAAGAGAAATAATGCTGTTTTAACACGGAACCAAAGCTCACTCGAAATAAACCAGCTCTAATTTGTTTGTTCTGAGTAACCAAATGGATCCTTTGGTGCTGCTGGTCTCACGGATCTTGGCAGCAGGTGTGAAGTAGCACTTGGTATCTGGAGAAATGGGTTCCTGGTGCTGAGGAGTTGTGTATATTGTCACTTGGGAATACTGGAGTGTTGATCATGTAGTAGTGTTTCTGACTGTACAGCTGTTTGTGGGCTGGTGCTGGGCTGGAGGTACCACAGGACGTGGCTCTGCCTCGAGCTGAAGGGTGCTGGGAGTGCCTCGGGCTTGGGGCTCCTGGCTGGAGTGTGGGGACACCATGTGGGATGGGAGCAGTGAACGTCCCCACTCAGGTGCAGAGTTTTGGGCAGTAGTGACTGGCTGGGAAGGAGACCTGAAGCTCTGACTCCTTTGCCTCGGTTTGTACCTCACTGGAAGCGGCACCAAATGCGAACAGTTCTCTGTACTCTAGTAGACTGTGGTGGAACTCTTTGGAATGTTTTCATTCAACTAGGGATGGGAGACCATATAATGAAGCTTAAGAGATGGGCATGTTTAATTTCTTTCCTCTATACCCCCATACTGTAAATAGTTTAGTTGTTTTTCTTTTGTTTTTAAAAATCTGTATGTGGGGAGAGGGCTGGGAGGGAGGGGTTACCTTTGTTTGCATGAAATAAGTGGGTTAAATTGCTATAGGCATGTGTCCCATTTTTGGTTGGTAGGGAATTTTGTTGAAAAAGCACCTTGATGACTGAACCCCTTACATAGCTCAAGTTTTTTTAGTTATGCATTGACCTAGGTTACTGTAAAAGCTTGGATTTATTTTTGTAGGACTTTATTGCTGAGAATTAGAACATAGCAGTGGGGCTGCTCTTTGGAGTAATGTAAATTGTAATTACAATAAACATGTAAATGTTTAGTGTTTCCCTCCACCTCTGTTCTGTACATAGTTCCATAACATCACTCCCTACAACTCCTCCGGTGCCTGTCCTTGCAGGGCTCCTATCCAAGCTGGAGAAAACCAGTCTGCAGAGCTCTAGCAAACCTGGAAGTGTTACACAGTATTGGAAAAGGGCTGAAACACCCAAATCCAGGCACTGCATGTTGTACTATTGCCCTGGTTCCTGTGCTGGGACTCAGCCTAATGAGGGTTATGTTACCTCAGCGTCGCAGAGGGACTCCTTGGGCTGGTGGGGCTCCCCAGGAGCCTGTCAGGTGTCAGTGCTGCTGCTGCAGGACCTGGCTCACACCTGTGAGCTGGGGTGTGCTGAAAGGGCTTGCTCAGAGCTGCTCTGCCTCTAATTTCTCTGATGGCAAAGCAGCCACTGTGGCTCTAAGTGTGGAGATGGAATTGCACTGCCGTGGCAGAGGATGGGTAAGAAAACCTCACTGCTCCTGTGTAATCACCGTTATTCAGGTTTAACTGTGCCTTTTTAGTTGAGTGGGAACAATTCCCTTGTTTCCACAGTAAAGCTTCAGATCCCAGGCATATAAGCACATCCTTGTTCCTTGATACTGCTGAAGTCTGTGTCCTATGGTTGTGTCCCAGCCTCTGAGCCAAGTGCTCAGCCTGGCTCCTGATGTCTGGGAGCAGAGGGGACTGGTGCCTGTGGCTCAGCCCCAGGACTTATTACCTGTGAGCCCTTCTTCCCCAGGAGCGCTGGGGCCTTGGCTGCAGCCCTGTCAGCTTCCCCATGGAAAATTCCCTGTGTGGGAACAGTTATAGTGACTTGAGCAGGGAACCAACTACAGCTTTTTTTTCTTCAACGTTCCAGTCCAAGAGCTGATAAATTAAACAACTCGATATTCCAGGATCATGCTTCCTCTGGCTGATGTGGTCTAATATGTCCCTGAGTAACAGCAGTGTTGCTGCTTCCCTGTCCTTGACTCCTCTGGGATCCTCTGCCCACACTTTGCTGGGCAGCATGTCCCTGTAAACAGCTCTGGGCTGTGTGAGAGCCCAGGACTCTGTGAGCTCTGCTGCCTGGAGCATCCTCACCCTGGAGCCCCTTGGGGCTGAGGTGTCCTGGGCAGAGCTTTGAGTGCCTGAGCTGCCTCTTGCAGGCTCCTTGGCCACATTCAGTCCTTGCTGTGCCTGCTGCCACACCCTCTCCGAGTGTGCAAGAGAGCAGATTGAAGAGCTGCTTGCAAGGGCAGATTTGGTTCCACCTGCTTGGTGGATACAAATGGGGAACTTTCACAATAAAGGGACACCTTTTCCTATTGCTCCTATTACTGGGACTTGGGAATATGACCTCAGGTGCAGAGAAGCCTGAGGCTCCTCTGAAATGAGGAAACAGCTAAAACCAACTCCTGGGGTAAGGGGTAGAGAGGAAGTGCATGAGGCCAAATAGAAAAGGACAAACTGGAGCAGAGCTTCAATTCTGTTGTATGTAACACTTGCTATAGTTATTGTTAACTCCTGGTGTATAAATCCCCCCTGCACACTCAGGACACCAATGCTTTACTCTGAACCAGACTTGGAAGCACCAGGTCATGCACCTCTGCCCTGAGCCATGTGCCTGCAGCAGCAAGTTCTCATGCTGACCCCCAAAACACAACCCCCATCTCTGTCCTGTCCTTCAGCAGTAAAACACACACCTGCTGTCACGGGCTGCTGCAAGGCCTGTGTCTAGACCCAGCCCTTTCACCTTGAAAGATGCCTGTTAGGGAATAAAAACTTCAGCTCCATACTACTTATGTTGAGGCCATAACACAACCCCCAAGCCAGCTGCTTAAGGTAAAAAAAAAAGAGACATGCTGAGAACTGAAACGGTGCACAAAAGAACCATTAAACAAAGTGAAGTGTCCAGGGAAAAAAATGCAAGCAAAGTCTCTGTCCTTTAATGGGTCACTGCTGCTGTTCTGTAGCCAACCAGATCATCCTGGGTAATTAAAATCCAAGGAACAGACAGGGTTTTTTTAAATAACAGCTTTAAAAAAAAATCAGTAGGTTTATTGTAGGTCTCAAGAGAGCACAGTATGAGTAACTGGAATGCCTACATGTCTATACAGAATAACCCATCACTCGAATTAAAAAGAAGCAACTAAGCAGGTACATTTCATTCATCATGATGTTTTCTTCTGTTTTTTCTTTTCATTTTCTTCCTTTTCCTTTTCAATTTCAGCCACATACTTCTCAATTTCTTCAGGGTTTAGGATCTAAAACAAAAACATGGGTGACCGTCGGGATACCAATGAACTTAAGAGACATTTATGGAAGTGATTGTAGTTCTGCCATGGGAAAAACGTTAACTGCTGTTTATCTGGAAGCAGGTACCTGCTGCAGACACAACAACATTCCTTGGCCACTAAGAATAAACTGAAGTATTTGTCAGTGCAGCATGTGAGATTAAGGGCTGGAAGTTAAGGCAGATCAACAAGGACATTATCAGAGATGGACTCAAAGGGAGAGAAGCAAACAACAGCCTCACCTTCAGCGGCTGCTCCCGTCTCATGACTGCCAGCTCGATGTTCTTCCCACCAGACTGCACCACCTGGGTGAGGCAGAGGGAAACATTAGGAGCCTGGCCAGGAATTCACTCCAACAAATCCCTCTCAGGTCTCCTTAGAAGGAGAAGAGATATGGATGGGGAGTATTTCACTCCTTAGCTCTTCAGCTCTCAACACCAGCAGCACTAACTCTCAAAAGGGTCTTCACACTGGTGCCAGTGCCCTGAGTGGATGGAGAACACCTCAGCCCCACCACCTGACTTGTGCTATTTTCTGTATCTTAGAATATTCAGCATGTGCTTTTAGCACATCTTTGGTGCATTGTGTTAACACCCAGAACTGAAGTGTGTTTTCCTCCCCAGAGCTTCTGGCAAGTTCTGTGTAAACTATGGAAATTGTTACCCCAAATATTCTGAACCTTGAATTTAATCCAACACCCACGGCCTGTGGTAAACAGCTCTCACAGATCCTTTGCAGTACTTCCTTGGGACATCCACGAAGATTTTCCCATATTCACATCCAAGAAGTGAATCTGGACAGACTGAAAAGCCACAGAAGAGATGTGAAACAGCCTCACCTCGAGAAGAGCCTTGATGACAAGTTTAATAGTCAGATCATCCGTTTCAATGGCCTCATCAGTGTAGTTTTTCTCCAGGAACTCACGCACAGATTTGGCTCCTCTGCCAATGGCATTAGCCTGGAAACATTGAGGGGAAACAGAAAGTGAATGGGAGTTTAGAAAAGATTTCATTTGCAGAATAAGAAAGAAATACAACTTGTACAATTGCATAATCTGTCACACACAAAGACAGTTGTCTGGCACAGGTGAGTTGGTTTTGGGTTGGTTTTTTTTTGAAAGCAGGACAAGATTTCCCAAGGAAAGCTGAACTGCAGACGGCCACTCTCAGTACATTTGACCATTAAGGATTTTTGCAGCTGTGAGCCAGCACCATCTGGCCAGCGAGATCTCCTCTACCCCAATCCCACTTTAAAGGAGACATTAACTTACAAACATTCCATCTCACCAGAGACTGAATGCACTCACCTTCCAAGCATGGTATGTGCCCGAGGGGTCGGTCTGGTACAGCCGCGGGGTCCCATCGAAGTCAAAGCCCACGATGAGGGCAGAGATCCCAAAGGGTCTGCGGCCGTTGCTCTGCGTGTACCTCTGAGCACAAAGGACACAAGCACTCAGATGCAGTTCTGAAAACATTTCTAGGGTGCAAAGCAGACTCTGGAAAAGCTACAACCAGAAGAGCTGCCAGAAATGCTTTTAGCTGGCTCTCTCAGTCTTAGTCAGGACTCCGTATCTCACAGAGCCCCTAAGGCAGGCAAGTGAGAGGTGGTTCCTGTCCAACCCCTGTTCCTACACCTGCGTACAGCTTCCAAAAGAACCTCCCTGGCTACTGGGTGGTGCTGAGGCAGCCAGAGCCATGTCTGCAAGCCCCAGTGTGGCACAAGTGTGCCAGAAAGTACCATGAGGACACCTGAACACAGTTTTCACCAACGATTTGCACTGATTCCACAGGAAATCACGACAGCCCCGTGGCTGTAAGCAGGTTACACTGGAGCACACAGTCCTCCTGGGACACTGTTAGCAAAGTCACTGCCATGTCACACACCAGGAGCAGGAGGGCTGACACCGCAGCACCACGGCAGCAGGAACTGAGCCAGGTGTGTTTGCAACAGTTTGAGAGAAACGGTGAATGTGCCAGAAAGACAGACACAAATGTGAGATTAGGATAACGGAACAAAGTGAAACTTTGGGAAGTGGTGCCTTGCTCTGACAGACTAGTGATAATTACACGAATCACATTATTACCATCACCACTGTTCTGACACATCTGTGCATAAGTAAATTTGATTTTTTCTAATTCCCACTAGTGGCTGAAAATCAGTTTAATACACTGGCAAATGAGTAATTTTCTCACAGAACACAGCTGGGCATATTTTGACGCTGCAATTCATTCTAAATTCATGAATATCAAACATAAAACATATTAACTACTGCACCAATTTGCTCCCCTCTTACCCATCCCTGCAATGGCTTTGCAGGAGGACAAACTAGCAGGAGCCATGAAGAGGTTTGACAGTAACCCAGGCCCACTGTTCTGGGAGTGAGATGAGCAGGGTGCTCCTGATGACATAACACATGGAGCTGTGCAGTCCTTACATGCACTAATTATCTTGGGGGGAAAAAAAAACCCCAAACCGAACACTCTTCTTTTCTACGGCTACATCCCCATTCCCAATAAACACCCACAATGTGTTTTTTACCAGGTAAGTAGAGTGAGGCCAGAGCACAGACATTTACACGGTTTGATGAAGTGTCAGGTATTACATGCTACACACGTGTTTAATGCTACACGTGTTACACTCCAGTCACACGTGGTACACACCTGTTACACACTACACCTGTGTTACACACCCAACATGTACACTATGCATAACACTAACATAACAGCACATGTAACATCTGTAACAGGTCAGGGGACATCTTCAGCAGACCTGAAGTACCATCTTCAGCCCCAAGTACCTGTTTCAGGCTGGCAATGTAGCGTGTGATGTACTCCACGGTGACAGGATCCTCCACGGTGAGCCTGTGGCTCTGACACTCCACCCGAGCTCTGTTTATGACTATCCTGGCATCAGCTGTCAGCCCTGAAATGACAACGTGGCCTCAGCGCCATGAAACAACCTCACCACACCAATCTGGCCCTAAAAGGCCCACGGGGTCAGTGTCAACAGCAAGGGAAAAGCAAAGCAGAGCTCAAACTCTCAGGGTTGCTGAGCAAGAGCATTTTTAAGGCAGCAGAAAGTGGCTAATACACTAAAATAAGAAAAGGATTTAGTTTACAGCTTCCATGTTTGTGAGTTAGGTGACACACATAATTCTGAACCAGGTAATGGGAATATTACTGACAGCATTCAAATGAGCAGTGCTTATTCTCACATACATTATTCCTCATGCAGTCCAGTTTCATCTGCCCAGCAAATCTCATCTAGCTAAGGAGACTACAGCACCATGATGTTAGCTGACAAAAATGTGTGACCCTTTAAAAAAAATACTTTAAAGAAATTTAGTTCTTACTTTACTTTTTAGCTAATGCTGCCATTTTTCATTTACAGCCTTTTTATTAGAGAATTTTTCCCCAAGTGTCTGAACACCCCTGCAAGTATCCCAGACCCTGGCTAAGGGAACAAGGCAGGGGAAGGAGCTGAGCCTCTCATTCCTGCACACTGAACCTAAACCCTGTTGTTTTTGTCAGTTAAATGAGATCTCCCCTTAAAAATATGATTGACATTGACACGCTATTTCTCCATATTTAAAAAAAACCAGGAGGCTACTGTGGAAATACCCTGCTTCCCACAGTTCTCAGCCAGTTACACCCTGTATTTTGTATTCTCAGAATCCATAAACATGCCCAAAGGTGCCCCAATAACTGCCAAAACCCCTGAAGGGACCATGTACCTGCAAAAGCCATGCAGACATTGTCATCCAGAGCGCAGATCTTCCGGACAGTTCTCTCATCCTGGAGTTTGGCCACCGACTTCTTCTCCACACCAAGGACAACAATATCCTTCCCTCTTACTCCAACCTTCCATGCATGAAAAGAAGTAAAAAAAGTTAACCTAGGTCCAAAAATCCTCGTAGTTGCAGACTTTAGTCAAATGAGCAGTAACAAACCAAGCACAACCCCCCACACTCTACCTCAGCTTGAAGTCAGGATTTTATTTCCCACTCAACCTGGAGGCAGGACTGATGTAACAAAAATTGCACTGCATTTCAGGGTGCAGTTTCATCATCACTTCATACCAGCCTAAATCCCTGTGGCTCCCAGGAGACATTTTCCAGCTCCTCTTACAAACTGTCTTTTCTCCAGCAGCCCCATCAGTGTTTCCACAGCCACAGAACCAGGATGAACAAGGGAAACCCCACTAGTCCAGTGGCACTGCTCGACTCAACAGGCCAAGAGAGTGAAGATCAGGCCAAGTAACACCTACAGCTGCCAAAATGTTCTGTCAGTAGCTGCCTTAACATCCTAATTCATACCTTGAATACCCCTTTTCCAACATCACAAAGGGAGAAAACCCTTGACCTTTCCCCTTCATTCCCACTGTTTCTCATAAGTTGATGAGAATAATTTTTTCTTATGGGGTGGCCCTGCTGTCAGCATGTTCCAAATGTTTCCAAAAACATTATGCTCAACAAAACACAAGACAGAGGTGTTTATACTGGATGCTGTCTCCACTTTTACAGTATTTTTAATTTCTGAAAAAAAAAGAAGAATCTATTTGGCACTAAATCTTGTTACATTCATTCCCATCCCAGAGGTGATGCATTTTCTTTTTGGTAATGGTAATTAAAACTTGCTACAGCTATCAATACAGTTATGACTTTCCAAAATTAAAACTTACTATTACTAGAACTTATTACAACTACTAATACAACGTTATTTGCAAATTAATACTTTTCTTCTCCTCCCTTAAATGAAATAAAACTTTCATTAAGCAAAAGCTCGGGACAACTGGAAGCCGGGAGCCAGCAATGCACTTCTAAGTGCTTTTACCGACGCGTTTCCCAATCTACTGGGAATCTGCCTCGTGCACGAACATAAAATATCACAATCTGCAGCATGTACAGACCAAAAGGGGAGAGGATCCCTCCAGGCCTAACACAACGCCTGAGTCCCACGGGAAGCGATGGGCTTTGGGCAGCTCCACCGGCGGCAGACGGACCCCAAGGAACGTCCCTGGAAGTGGATCCCGCTGCTCCAGCGGCCTCCCGGGCCCGCCAGGCCGGGCGCAGAGCGCGGCGCAGGCCCCGCCGCGGGCCCCCCTCAGCCGCCGCCCCGCGAACCCCGCGGCCGCTGACTCACCGCGGTGGAGCCCTTCTTCACGGCCTCCTGCGCGTACTCCACCTGGAAGAGGTGCCCGTCCGGGGAGAAGACGGTGATGGCGCGGTCGTAGCTCATGGCTCCGGCAGAACCCGCACCGTCATCCGGGCGGGCCGGGGGCGGGGCCGCCGCGCGTTCGAACCGTCCGCCCGCCGCGCTCCGCCAATGGCGCCGCGCCGCGCCCGTTCAAAGCGACCAATCAGCGCGCTCCGCGCCAACGCGAGGCCCGAAGGGCGGCTTTCGGCTCCGTGAGGGGCCAAACTACAGAAATGCTGCGCGGCCGGGCGCGGCAAGCTGAGGATGCACCGGGCGTCCCCTTGGTTCGCGGACGGTGCTCGCCAAGGCAGTCTGGCGGCGCGGGCGGGTGGTTCCGGGCAGCCCGAAGGCGGTGACGCGGCGCCGCTGGGACTGGTCACGATCCCGGAATCACGGAACGGGTCAGGCTGCAAGGGACACCCGTGGGTCACCTGGTCCCACCTCCGTGCTCATGCAGGGCCGTCCCAGAGCACATGGCACAGGATCGCGTCCAGGCGGTTCTGGAATATCTCCAGCGAATGAGACTCCGCATCCTCTCTGGATAATCTGTCCCAGTGCTCGGTCACCGCACAGTAAAGTTCTTCCTCGTGTTCTTGTGGAACTCCTGGGTATCGGTTCCGGTCCGTTCCTCTTGTGCCATTGCTGGTCGCAAGGAGCAGCGCCTGCTCCCTGCTCTGAGCCCTCCCTGCAGACAGGAATGATGCTCCTTCTCAGGGACACACAGGAATGAGGTTCCCTCTCAGCTGTCTCTGCTNCGGGTGTTCGCGGGGCGCAGATCGTACCATCTGCGGGCGCCCCCCTCCCCGTGCACTGCGGAGAATCCTCGCACGGCAATAGCAGCCAGATAATAACAATATTATTAGAGCCTGGAACCGATATATTATAGACACATAAAAAACCCCCACCATGTCGGTTGCCTTTGCTTCTGCTCGCCCAAGAGGCAAAGGGGAGGTCACCCAGCAAACTATCCAGAAGGTAAAAGAGCATGCTTTTATACAGACAATTTTAGACATTTATTCCGTCCATGCTCCTGCAGCTGGAGGCTGATTTCTAGGGCGATCAGGAAAACTCGTGAATTTGCGAGGGCTTCAGAGATGGACAGCTGGAGAGAGAGGTGGGGGAAGGAGGAGGAGGAGGAGGTGGAACAAAGCAAAGGTGTTCAGATCGCTGCAAAGAGAGCGAGAGAAGGACGTAGGGAATAAAATCGGGATGGCACGTTATCCCTGCTGCTCGCCAAGGGGAAACGCTGCCAAGCATACATTGGGAAACGGCAATAAAATTTGCAAATATGCGATTAATTTATGATGGTATGTCAGCTTCTGGCCCCTAAAGAATCCAACCTAGAAAAATGAATTGAAATAAAATACTGAATTTACAAGGGTTTTCTTTTGTATCTGGATGCAGAATTTTAATTTCTCAGAAGATAGAGGGAGCACCAGCCACTGGTGTTTTTCATAAACTATTATTATTTTTGCAATGTGTTTATTGATGTTTAATGACAAACAAAGGTTTTGAAAGATTTTTCTCTGCAGAGGAGATCCCCACATGGGTCTCATGTGGAGGCCAAAGCAGAGGGTGCCGAGTTGGGAAGTTATTGTTTCCTATTTCCTAGGATTGGCAGCAGGGACTGCACACACAAGCAGACCCTGACACCCTTCCTGCTGCAGAAGGTGACGGTCAGGGACGACGAGGCTGGAAATGTCAATAAAGAACGTGCATGTTTTTGCTGTCACTGCCATTAGTCGTTTGCACTTTTGCTGTGGCTTTGGCCGTTCCCCAGCGCTCAGGTGTTGTTCCCATGGTGTGGTGGCAGCCAGGTGCGAGTTCCCTGTAGTCCCTTTGCTGAGAGTGACCAGCGCACGAGTGCCACTGCCAATACAGCAATTAACCCCTCACCAGGGGCTGTGCAGCCAAGCCGTGAGCTGGTGCCAATTTATGACTTCCAGGGAAAAAAAATCCCCTCGGTGGCAGCCTGTGACAGAGTAGAGATTAAGGCAGAACAAACTGCCACGAGAGAGGCTAGAGAGGTGACTTGCATCTCAGGAGACTGTTTGGAAACATCCCATTTTGCGGAGCTCTTGCAGCACGTGGCGTTGCGAGCCAATTCATTTTAAATACTGAAATATTTCGGACTCACTGAGTAAGTTTTCCTCTAACTGCCAAATCAGTTGGAATTTTTTCATAATTCAGATAGTTTGTAATTAAACCCGTGACTGTACCCACAGACAAAGGGCAGATTAAAGTATCTTCAGTTCGATTTTCAAGCTTTTTCCTTTTTGCATATTCATAAACCTCATGGAAGCTTCAAAATGTTCTTTCTTTTAAAATAACGAGTGAAACCATTTCCCATCTCAGGTGCATTTGCTGGCAGGTTACTTCAGGACTGTTCATCAGTGTTGGGCTGTTGGCAGTGATTTTCTCTTTGACAAGCAGCAGTGCTGAGGAAGAGACTTGCAGGCACAGGAACTGGATGGGATTTACAGTCAAAGATGGAAATGGAGCAGAGAGAGCAGGAGCCAAAAAAAAACCCCTCCAAAAATCCTCATTAAAGTGAGCTTTTGAGAACACATACAAATTTCAATGAAAAAGATTAGTCTTATTTGCATTCATATTATATAAGCAGCTTATTTTTATTTATTAACTCAATTTTAATAGTCTTTCAAAGCTGTTCTTATCCCAGTATCAAATATTCCTAAAATAGGTTTCGCATGGAAGAAGTTAGAGCTTTTGGCAATAAAGTAGTGGTGGTGCTGCTCTAAAATAGTTCATCAAACAGCATTTTCAGGGCAGTAAAATTCAGTGTCTCCTGTGTAATGTTTCTTTCCTCAAGAGCTCTCCTGTCCCGATGACACAGTGGTTCGAGGGCCCAATCTTGCAAACCCTTCATAGCAGTGGTACCTACAAGCTCTATTATGCCAGAGGCAAATCTAAATTTTTAAATGCTGGTGTTATTTATTTTTATTCATTCACCTGCAGAAAGTGTGCTGCATTCACAAGAAATCTGGAGGGAAGAGACAAACTATTGTATCTGAAATTTCAAAACAAATCAAAGGATATTTTAAGCTTTTAATTGTATTATGAGTTCATTAAATAAAGGTAAGGACATATTGGGTTGTAATTCTCTTAAACGTGGTTTCAGTAGCTCCAGTGATGCAAATTTTATACTTCATCTGAAGTTCAGCTCTCAGCACGCTCTAGTCCTGGGCAGGAACATGAGTAGGTTTAATTGTTTGAAAGTTTGTTCCTTACTTAAAAGTAGGCATGTTAGTAATACCTGACATTTTGGAAAGGGTTGGGTGATATTTTGGGATGAGGCAGAGATATTTCATAGCGAAAGTGTTTTCCTTCTTCAGCATCAGAATTTATCTGCCGTTTAAGGAACAAGGTAAGTCCATTAATTCTTCTATATGGGTATTTCAAGGAACTACTTTAAAGATAACTGTTTATAAGTGAATCAATCTTGTGGCTCAGTAAAGTCACGTGTAGGTAATTTACAATAGCCAAGGCAACAAAACTGTACAAAACAGCATCCAATGCCAAGGAGGGTGGAGAAGCACAAAAATACAGGACTTTTATACGATTCTCATAGTAATGTGTTTTGGTCCTATTTCTTTTATGCAGATGCTAGATGAAAATCACCACCTAATACAATGTATTATGGATTATCAGAGCAAGGGGAAAACTGCAGAATGTACTCAGTGAGTATTATGAATCTGGGAGTTTGTTAGAAATGCTTCCTGAAGTCTGACTCTTCCCTTTGCTCAGTGGCACAGCTGTTGGTTTGCTCTTGGAAACACTCCTGTTCCTTTTTAGGAGCTTTTCCAGTTCGTGGAGAACTGTGAAGAAGCATAAATGGTTCTGGTGGTGCTTACTTGAGTAAACACTCCAGTGAGAGCACTCTTGAAAAAAATCGTGTTCTTGTCAGCTTGCTGGCGGGGAAAACAGGTTTTGGAGTTCTGGAATTTCATTCCTATCAGGGTCCTTGTTAGACACAGAAAGGAGAAGTGTCTGATTGTTGGAGCAGCTGACTGGGTGTCAGTCCTCAAAGATTGAGGTTCCAGCTCCACAGTTCAAAGTGCTTTCAAAGGAGAGTATATTTTACCTCTCCCTTCCCCCAAGTTTATCCATTTATAAAAGAGGGGTTGAGCACACTGATCCTTGGTGGAAAACATGACAGCACAGACACAGGTCATTGCTACTGCTGTTTATTAGGACAGATGGAAAATGGGTTAAAGTCATTTAACTAACCATTTGTAAATAGGGGAAAAAAAAGAGAAAGGTTTGGAATTTTGTGAATTGTTAACCCTTTCCAAATAAGCTTTACTCTTTGTTCTGTAGATACCAACAAATCTTGCACAGAAACCTGGTTTACTTGGCAACAATAGCAGACTCTAACCAGAATATGCAGTCCTTGCTTCCTGCTGTAAGTACCAGTACAATTACTGTAACTAATAATTAGTTATTAGTATAACTAATACCATAGTTATTTCCCTCAGATGCATTAGCTATGCCAGTGGGAAATGTTCTTTGATTCTATCACTGATCACTACCAATGAAGCGGTTTTTCGTATTTTTCCAGCTAAAAGTTTTGAAGTGGCCAAGTAGACTGCCAAACAAATCAAAAGTTACTTTCACTGTGTTTAAATTATGTTCTTTGGGACAGTCCTGTTAATCTCTGTTCCCATAGCTCAAGGTTTATATCCTCTAAATGATGCGGTCATATGGATCTGAACAGCTCCATTTGTTTCAGATTCAATATTCTTTACCTATTCTTACTGTATTCTTTACTTGGGGGGAAAAAAATGCTGCTGTTTTACGTCAAAACTCGAATTCAGCACTTGGGCATTGGTTTGTCTTCACACATTCCTGCTCAGTGGATTGATTTGGGAAGTACCACACATAACACGAACTACAGCATCGCTTGGCAAAGGTCAATCTGTCACCACGCTCCTGTGTTGTCTTTGCTAATGCATTCCCCGCAGTGGTTGTGTTTGGAAATCCATGTGAGTGCAGAGGAATGAGCACAGAAGCCACACTCTGTGACAAACACAATTTTAAGCCCTTCACCGTGCTGCTGCCTGTCAGCTGCTCTGTCATGCTCAATGTCATTCACGCAGAGGAGTCAAACCAAGAAAGGTTTACCCAAAAAGCAAAGGAAACACGTATTTAGCCAAGGCAGTTTTTAGTCATAGTCAGGCTAATTTGGGGGCTGCTCTTTTTCTAATTAAAAACCTAACCAAAATTTTGCTTTTCCTCCTTGTTGTTTCGCAGCCACCAACGCAAAATATAAACTTGGGCCCGGGAGGGATGAGTCAGAGCGCATCCAACCAATCCCTCCACTCCCAGAGCAATCTCAGCGATGCCATCGGGACCGGCCTTCCTCCTTCCTCCCTCATGCAGAGTCAGATTAGCAATGGTGAGCTTTGGTCCCCTTTGTGCTGCTTTGCTGTTGCCTGGCAACAAAATCATTAATGCAGAATATACTTAGAGAGCTGGAAAAGACCTCTCCTAACTCACCTTTCAGGCATATGGGGATTTCAGGCACATGCTGAAATCATCACAAAATGGCTACAGGCAGGAATGATGTTGGCTTCTGCAGAGTGCTTTGTGTTTCTACAGAGGAAATGAAAGACTTTTTTTAAAAAAATGCACGATGAAAGTCACCAAATAAAGATGCATCCAAGTTTTTACTAAGAAAAATTATATGTTGTAGTATTTTTCTCATGAAAGTGGCAGGGTTAGCCAGGGTAAAATGGAATTGCTCGCATGACTAACCACACAACCAAGCCTTCAGATTGCAAAGACCTTCCAGGATACATTTCTCCTTACATATCATTTGGTGTTGCACCAGCCTTTGTCCTCTACAGAAGCTTACAGAGATTGTACTACAATCAAAGAATTTGCACAGACATTTCATATTAATAAGATAATATAATCTGTCTGTTTGGTTTTGTTCATGCAACTAAACTAATTGAAAAACACTTTTTTTCATATGTGCATTTTATATTATTAATAATCTGTTTATTTTGTAGATAATACTTACTCAGTCAGTTCTTGTTTCTGTGGGTGTCTCCCAGAGTGACAGAGAGCAAAACAGTTTCTGTAAATAGAAATATCTGATTGTAAAATCACACACCTTGGCAGGGGGATTCAAGAGCAGACACAAGCCATGAAATTACTTCTGAGTTTTTAAAAATCCCTTTGTGGTCAAGCCTATAGTACCTTTCAAACAAATTGATGAGGGACCTGTTTTAAACAGCTACAACTTGTAAAGTGAACTTGCTAAATTTTTCAGGGCCTTCTTTTTGAAAGATTTAATACTGAGTACGAGTAATATATTAAGTCACTCAAAACATTGTTTTGTGTTATTAATAATAGACATTTTCAGTGCTACTGTTGCTGTTTTTTCTGATTTGCCCCCCACCCTCAAGGTCTTTGTAGTACTTAGTGCTGACTGGAAGAACCTGACTGGAAGTCCTGAGGACTGGACTCATCCACATATTTTCCCTTACAATCACAAATTAGCCTTTTTTTTTTCTTACTTTAAAGAAGGCCAAGAATCTCTAATTTTTCCCATGCAAACAGGGCCAGGTTTACCAACACTTGCTTCACTCCATCTCTCACTCAAGGCAGCTGCTATATCCATTCACACACCGTGTGACCTTGTGTTGCACAAGGATCGGCTTTACAACTTAAACAAACTGGAGCAAAACACAGAGATAATTCTCTGTAGCAGCATTTTGACCCAGCTCCACTGATTTTAGGAGAGCTGGTTCTCTTTACCTCTTGTTGAAAATGCTGCTTGCATCTCTTCATCAGAGAAAATAACATAATTTACAGCAAATGTTCTCATTTTGATGTCTGTGAAAACCATTAAGATTAATTAATGAGGTTTGTACTAAATGAGTTAGGCATGTTTTTTCAGAGGCTGCAGATGCACTTAATAACCCTGAATTAAAATATCGTTATTTAAACATTACAACACAATTCCTTCTCTTTTAAGGATTCTTCATTCTACCTAAATTAATTGAGATTGACAACAATAAGGCTGAATTTAGATAGGCAACGATATGCGCCATCACAATTTGGATAGTAACAATATACAGTGAAAACAACTTTCCAAAACTCATTCATAAAACTATTTACAGCAATAAACAACAAATAAGAACTGGGTTCTCCCCAATATTAGCTACCCAGCAGAAACAGAATTTTAAAAAATAAGCACACTGCCAGATAAACAGGATGATACAAACCCGGATGTATCTGGAGCAGTCTGGCGATCGATGTTGGAAGGGGAGCAACAACTGGGGTTGTTATGGAGACTTGGAAAACTTATCTTCCTCTGAGGTACTTTTAGTTAAACTTCAGGAAAGGGAGAGACAGGCTTGTTCTCTGAGTAGAGGCTCCCGTGGTACTTCAGAAGCCCCAGCTAAAGATGAGCTGGTTATAGAGGAACACAGTGGATGCAGCAATGTGCAAAGCGTCTCTCAGCCACTGCTGGGTCTTCCCATTGTCACCACCTGTGTGAAGGGAGAAAAGGAATCAACTGCAGGACAAGATGAAGGAAAGGACAAATTTCAGAAGGCTGGGATGTTTCCAGAGTCCATGTATTTTCTGAAGTACCCGAAATTACTGGCATTTGTTAATTCTGCTGCCTGCGAGGAAGTGGTTGTAGGGCATTGCTGCTGGTTTTGTTCTTCCCATCTGCAATCCTGTACGGCCTGGATTTGGCTGCCAGGAAGAGGAGGATCACTCTAATTGTGCAGTAGGCAGTTTTAATATCGGTAGATAACAGGGAGTTTTAATAACAAGGATGTTTTTGTTTTGTTTTGCCTTATCATAAGGTATTTCAGAAAGGCCGCGAGGCCTCATTCTCACTGTGCGTTGCCAATAATAGCCCAGATTTTCTAATTGTTCTCTCTAATTTTTGTAGGTCCTAACCACGTGTCTATGCAGCAGTCAGGCCAGAACACCATGCCCACGACCTCTCTGAGCATGACTGTCAGCAGCCACGGGACTGGCCCTGGTTACAGCCACACGGTGCCTGCATCTCAGAATGTGCCAATGCAAGGCCAGGGCTCAATAGGCAATTACGTCTCTCGAACAAACATCAACATGCAGTCTAACCCAGGTAAACTCCCTCTTCCTCCTCCTGGGCCACCTTGACTTTCCAGTGACCTCAGAGGTTTTACCACACATGACTTTGTTCTGCAACTATTTTCTGTAGACAGCGACAAACGTACAAGAGGAAAAGACAGCTTTAAGACATCTCTGAATTTCCAAGTGTCAGGTGCCAGTGTAAGTCAGAACAGTTTCAGACTTGTTTTAACTGAGGCTGACTTGCCATGGTTAGGGCTGAGCTGGGGAGAAGAGGGTTAGGTAGAGGTGCAGGGTTAGGTAGAGGTGCAACTGTCCGATAGCCCTGGAAGCAAATCCCACAGCCATGGGAGGGATCTGAGGAGCACCTTTATCCAAGCACAAAGAACCTGCCAGGGGATAACACATTTGCTGTTTGTACGTTACTACCCCAATTTGTTATTTCGCTGGTACTTCACGTTGTTTGCAGGGCATAAAGAGACTAGCAGACAACTCAATCTCTTAATTTCAAAAAAAGTTTGCAAGTGAGTATTGAATGGGATGTTTGATGCTTTAGAATTCTTTACAACAGCATGAAATTTAGGGATCAAATAAATCCTAGAATATCAGTTTACTTAAACTCTATAATCATTAGGTACATGAGAAGATGGAAGCAGAAGAAAGAGGAACAAACATCAGTACTTGTTTCTTTCTTTAACCCTACTGCAGTAAGGTTTACATTCTTTTAAGTAAGCTAATAATAATCAAGGCTAGATGTATTTTTAAATATCTGCTGAAGCAAATGGCAAGAACTGACCATGTAATAAGATCCTTTCTGGATTCCAGTGCAGAAGAGTTAAATAAATCCAGTAGGAAAACATCTCCCCCTGTGGAAAATTCACAGAATTATCAGGATGTGTGTTAGCTGAAGGTTTTAACTTGCTTCCAAAGAGCCTCAGGAGAGAACTGCCCCATCCTTGTAGAAAACAGTCTTTTCCATGTCCATTGTAGTCTCCATGATGCACCAGCAAGCAGCAACATCACATTACAACTCGGCACAAGGAGGGAGCCAGCACTACCAGGGACAATCCTCCATTGCCATGATGAGCCAGAGCAACCAAGGCAACAGCATGATGGGGCAGCGACCCATGGGCCCTTACAGAGCTTCACAGCAAGGTAAAATCTGCTATCAGATTATTGATAGAACTCTCATTAGATTGATGATGCTCAGTCTGTCCTGCGGGGTACGTAAGTCAATAAAATTTCCAAGTCACATTTACAAACAGAGAATCCCACCCAGGAGCACAGGAAATCCTGAATGGTGGAAGTGTGACAATGAGATGAACCTGAATCTATTTTCAAGATTTATCTATTTAATTATTTCAGGTGTTTAGAAAAATAATTCTGTCTAAAAGGGATCATATATCTCTAAAGAAAAGATGAACAATTTGATATACAGCTCATTCAAGCCACTGGGAATCTTTTCAATTCTTTCACATGGTGTTGGATCAGCCCTAACATGGCACAGTTAGCAAGGAACACATTTCTGGAAAGAAGATACAGTTTGCCAGCAATTAGAATGAAAAATTAGGCCAAGGAAAGGAAAACACCAGAGGATAACTACCATGCTCTAAGACCTCTCTGGATAAAGTTCTAAGAGGTAATAAATCTGCTAGACTGATTCTCACATAAACTGAATTTTGCTAAGAAACAAATTAATGTATTAATGAAAATATATTTAATTCTAACTGTGCTCTTGAGCATGGAATCCATTCCTGTGCTTTCTAAGAACTCAGATTAGTAGATGAAATGTAGCCCTTTTTTTGGTGTTGCTGCAGAAGTGAGTGATTCTAGGATATGCTACGGGCTGTTGTGTGATTTCAATTTCATCCATCTTTTTCTGAGAATACAAATTTATTTCCTTTTTCCAGTGAGCAAAACATCTGTATAACTACTCTCAATTGTTTGCTTGTCCAGACATAAACTTTGTTTTCTTTAAAAAATAAATTAGATAAGAAAACCCCATCCCTCAGGAGTCCACGGGCTCAGTTTGCTCTCTCCGGTCTGTGCCTTGCAGGTTCCTCGCAGCAGTACATGGGTCAGGAGGAATATTACAGTGAGCAGTACAGCCATGGCCAAGGCTCATCAGAACCCATGAATCAGCAATACTATCCAGATGGTAATTCTTCTGAGCTGGGCTCCCTGTGATACTGATAAAGTGCAGAGCACCATGACTGCCACATCCAAGGACATGGCAAACCTCTTATGCTTCATTTCCAATTTAAATGCTGGAAAATTCTAATCCCAGGGGATGGGAGCCTGGTACAAAATATGCACATCAGTGCACCCTGCTATCCAAACTGCTCCAAAAAGAGCCCAAAGCCCAGTTTGGATTAGTGAACGCAAGAGGTTTATTCATTGGTGTGACTTTTCTTGCCATGTGTTTGATGTTCTCCCTAAGGGTTCTGTATTTGCTCTTAGCCTCAGCTTGGTGTGTAAGCAGCTTCGTAATATATATTCAACACTATGTCTGTGGTTCCATTAAGAATGTCTCTGACAAATCTTTGTGGCTCTTTGCAGGACATGGTGATTATGCCTATCAGCAGTCCTCCTATACTGAACAGAGCTATGACCGGTCGTTTGACGACTCTACACAACACTACTATGAAGGAGGTAGGAAAATACAGCAAAATCTTAACAGTAAATTCAATATATTATTAAGATACCTGAACTCTAAATTAACTAGAAATATTAACTGAATTATGATGCAGCAAGGTGGCATTTAGGGGAAGTGATGTCATCTATAGAGCCTCTGTTCATTTTGTTGTTTCAGGATACAGCAAATGGAATTTCCACATAGGTATTTGAAAAAAAAATACCAGTAACAATTAGATAAGTGGTCTTTCTGAGTTATATGAATAAACATCATTATCTAGAAGAACATACAATGAGAGGGCTTCTTGAGAAACCAGCTATTTACCCAGGCACCCTTATCTTTGTGACTTTTTGTTCTGAAGCACTTCTGGAGTAAAAAAAAATCCTTTGGGGAACAGGTTTTTTCATTTGTTTGTTTAGTGATTTGTATAAATAAGTAACTCTCCTATTCAAAGGAATTAAAAATCACTGGAAAAATGAACATCTTGCATGGCAAAATCCAATCGTCTCTTTGTAAGAAAAGTATTTGTGTATGAGTTTCAGACCAAGGCTCCTTAAACCTTTGTTTTCCTTATGATCCACATGTACAGTGAAATACCTGCCTCATCTATAACCAAACAATTCCAATGTTTCCCTCTCCAGGAAATTCTCAGTACAGCCAGCAGCAGGCAGGATACCAACAGGGAGCTGCACAACAGCAAACATATTCCCAGCAGCAATACCCAAATCAACAGAGTTACCCAGGACAACAGCAAGGATATGGTAAGAAAATTCCCAGTGGCTGGTCGTTTGCAGTGTTTCATCCTGCTGCCTCCATTCCTAAGCTAAAATAGGCTGTAACTATTTCCTTGATTAACCTTGGATTAACAATGTACCAAAATCAGCCAAAGATCTGGTAAAGGGATTCTGGGCAGTAATATACATTATTATAGCACTGCATTCCATCCTGAATCCCTCTCTGTTCTGATAGAAGTTAGAAAATACACATTTGCTTTGTGTTGACTTTGTGTTAAATGTCATTAGGAGGTCACTGCCTGGGTTCCCAGGCCTCCTACACACCTAGTCCTTCTGAACTGACATGAAGAAGAACAACAACAGTCCAGAGAATCACTCCTCTGTCGCTTTTGGTGGCACAGCCAGATTAGATAGAAATTTAAATGTGCAGTTTTTACTAAAATAAAGGCCAGGTAGTTTGCATAGAGGTCATAACTGAGCTGTGCCAATCCAGATTTCAGAGAGCCTCCACTTAGAAGTATTACGACATTTTTTGAGCAAAATTTAAAACCTGAAGTGTACACTGCTGCAACTACATCATTATTAGTATTAACACCTCCTAGTGTAAACCTAGAGGGAAGGTCTGAGCAGGATTTACTCACAGTTCTTACTCACAGAGCTTACTCTGTTAGCATCATGTTTTAGATTGTGTTAACCCCAAGAACTCCCCCAGCAAATCAAGCCTGTAGTGGATTTTACTGCCTGTAATGGATTTTACTGTCTTTTCAGGTCCTGCACAAGGAGCCTCTTCACAGTATTCCAGCTACCAACAGGGACAGGGGCAGCAATATGGAAGTTACAGAGCTTCCCAGACAGGCCCATCTGCTCAGCAACAGAGGCCTTATGGCTATGAGCAGGTAAATTGTCTAAATCTCTGCTCTGAAAGGGCAGATCTGGCTGTTAGCTCTGTCTATAAATCTGTCTGATAATTTGGTGCAGGTATATGGGTGATACCTCAGTGGGTCTTGTAAAATTCACAGACCAAAAGAAATTGCCTAACTCACTGTGAGCCTTCAATATATTATCCTTCAACATTTCTATTTTTTTTTCTTTTTCACAGGGACAATATGGAAATTACCAGCAATAAAAGAATACACTGCTGTGTCAGATTCCTTTCAATAGTATCTCCATCTTTTGAACTGGATGTACAGGCAGTTTTGATTAATTGTAATATGTTGGTTACCCCTTAGCACAAAGCAGCGTCTGTATGTGAACAGTGTTCATTTCATGCTGGATATGAAGCAGTGCACTACTGGTAACAAGACAATGCTTTAATGGTTTGATATTTGGTGCTGTGTATAGTACTGTATGTTGATACAACGCAGAAGTTTTCCATTTACCCCCTCTTGTCCCATTCTTGATGTTTCTGAATAGCTTTAGGATCATTAGATCACAGTTGTGCCCCGTTCTGGAAAGCAGCCAGGTTGTTCTGCAGTCTGGCTCAATGCAAAGCCCATCAGTCACATCTCAGTCCAGGGAAGTTCCCTGTGGTAAGTTATTGATCTTTTTTTAACTGAATGCATTGAAGATTACCTGCCAGCCTACAAAATCCATGGCTCTTAACTTTACTTGTACAGAACAAGGGGATGGATACATTCCTTATAAAAAGACAGTTCTATGCTATATGACAAAAAATAACTGCAACTTCTGTAATACCTACCTACCCAAATCTTATCATTCAGTAATCTGCATAAATCCACATTTCTGTTGTGAAAGGTACAGAAAGAGGATCCACACCTATGATCATAGAAATGTTAATAACTAAAGGCGCCTTTTATATGTCCATGCAAACAAAGGTACTTCTGTCGTGGAAGGAAAAACAGAAGGGAGCTCTGAGATCTGATGTCAGCCTGCTCGACATCAATATTGCTTCATATCGTGCTTAGCTGAGAAAAACATCTGGCAGAAGTCCTGTCTTGAATATCCTACTCCAAATTTTGTAACTTGCATATACATTTTCATGCCAAATTTTGCAAGCAGGTGGCTGGCATCCTTCTTTATTCTGGTTCCTGCGCTGCCCTTGCTCAGATTTCCCAGCAAGCATTGTAACCATAAATATTGTCAAATTTGTTGGTCTGTTGTTCTTATAGCTCATCATCTCTTTTATTTTCCTCTTGTAGCTCGACAGAAATAGTTCAGAGGTAAAAGAAAAAAAAAGGCATCTTTATTGCAGACAAGCGACTAAATTCAGCTTTAATTGTGAGACACTATTATGCATATAGAGAGGGGAGCTATTAATGGGGTCAATCAGTGACAGAATACCTAGAGAGGGAGAATTTAGAGAGAAAAACTAGTGGTATGTAAAAATCAGTATGAACAATGTAAGTCGCTTCTATTCAGTTTTAATTGTTCTTATAAAGTCTTGGGGGGTGAAAAAAAAGCACTTTTAAAGTGCTTATATAAGTGTTGAACAAAATACTGTGTCCAAATTCCTCTGAAGCAAAAAGCTGGGGTGACTGTAGCCCACAAACATTTTTTAATACGAGATTAACGGCAAATTTACAATCTAAAGAAAATACACTCTGTAGGATTTTCTCCTTTTCTTCGTCTGAACTGGTGGTATTTATGGGATCTCAAGTACTTTATATTTTGAAAAACCAAGACCACAAGGAAAACACAACATCTCTCAATTCATTACTTTTTTTTCCTTTAGAAGAAAATCTTTAACTGGACAACTAGAGAGTTTACTATTAAATGTTGTCCAAGCACTGCCCTTCCTATGTTAATAATTTCAGCTACTGGTGAAATACAAGGCATTTTTTTAGTGAGACCTCATTTTTCTCATCTTTCCTGCTGGTGTTTTCATACAAATAAGTACTCTCAAATAGCAAAGAACAGAAAGGAAGTAAGATTGTTTTCTTTAGAATAATTAATATTACAGGTAGCCAGAAGAATGCAATATTGCTCTTTGCCAGTTTGGAAATATGCCTTTTATGTGGTTTTTGAAAGTGCTGAAATGCTTTTGAGAGAATATGAACAACACTTAAACCGAAACAGCAACATTACATCAATCTGAAATGTCTTACATTAAGAACTTCGTGAATGTTGTGTATATAATGTATTTGAAAGAGCACTTTGGAAATAGTTTGTACATTTATTTCCTAATTTATACATGATTTTTGGTGTTAATATTTCTAATTGTTAATAACAAAATGTTTATTTAATGTGTCGTCCATTTTTATGTATCAATGTGGAAACAAAGTGATGCCAGCATTTTGACTTCTTCCATGAATTGTATCATTTTCTGTTTTGTAATACAGAATGCTTGAAAATTGTTTAGTTTAAATATTATCTGAAAGTGGAGTTGGTGGTACTTTTTCTTGTGGCAGATGGAATGGATACCAGAGGTTACCCTTTACTTGGCAGTACCGGTGGGTGAGAGCTGGACGTGCCCCAGCCCAGAAATCCCCGTGTGCTGGGCTGATTCCCGGCGTGAGCAGCAGGGGAAGGGGAATTCTGCCCCTCAGGGCATGGACCTGTTGGAGACAGTCCAGAGGAGGCCACCAAGTTGATGAGAGGGATGGAGCAGCTCTGCTAGGAGGAAAGGCTGAGAGAGTTGGGATTGTTCAGCCTGGAGAAGAGGCTTTAGGGTGCCTTAACTGCGGCCTTCCAGTGCCTGAAGGGAGCTACAAAAAAGATGGAGACTATTTACACGGGCCTGGAGTGTCTGGACGAGGGGAATAGCTTCAGACTGGCAGAGGGCAGGGTTAGATGGGGTATTAGGAGGATGCTCTGTACTGTGAGGGTGATGAGGCCCTGGCACAGGGTGCCCAGAGAAGCTGTGGCTGCCCCACCCCTGGAAGTGCTCAAGGCCAGGCTGGACGGCGCCTGGAGCAAGTGGAAGGGGCAGGGGATGGAACGAGATGATCTTTAAGGTCCCTTCCGACCCAAACCATTCGGGACTGAATGATTCGCGGTCTGCCTCAGCCCTGACAGCCGCCGTTCTCAGGACGCACGGGCCGGGCCGAGGCGGGGCTGAGGGGAGGCGGGCCG
>VZRV01003009.1:0-119076 GCA_013398115.1 Falcunculus frontatus
GTGTAACCAGGTCCTTGGGCAAAGACAACCCCATGGATGGCTTTGCCTTTGCCTGAGGTGGGACTAATCCAAACAGTCTTAACTAAAATACCTTTCATGTGTACCACAGGGACTTCATCTCTGTCCACTGTGTGCAAAGGTTCGGACTGGGCAGGACCAGCTTGATTGATGGAGCCTCTTGTGTTGACCATCCAGGTGGCCTTTGCTAAAATTACTTTCCAATTTTTGAAGGTCCCCCTGCCAAATGCCTTCGGGGTGGTCTTAAGTAGTCCATTGCACCGTTCAACTTTCCCAGCAGCTGGTGCATGATAGATCAATTTGATACCACGTTCTCTAGCCCAGGTGTTTATAAGGTTATTCTTGAAATTAGTCCCGTTGTCCAACTCGATTCTCTCAGGGGTGTTATGTCTGCACAGGACTTGCTCTTCCAGCCCCAGTATGGTGTTCGGGCAGTAGCGTGAGGCATGGCGTAGGTCTCCAACCATCCAGTGGTGGCTTCCACCGTGGTCAGCACGTAGCGCTTTCCTTGGCGGGTTTGGGGAAGGGTGATGTAGTCAATTTGCCAGGCTTCCCCATACTTGTACTTCGACCATNTTTGCCCGGCTTCCCCATACTTGTACTTCGACCATCGTCCACTGTACCACAGAGGCTTCACCTGCTTGGCCTGTTTGATCACAGCACAGGTCTTGCAGTTGTGGATGACCTGTGAGATACTGTCCATGGTCGAGTCCACCCCTCAGTCACGAGCCCATCAGTACGTTACATCTCGTCCCTGATAACCAGAGGCATCATGGGCCCAATAAAACCAATGCCTTGATGCGCTACCTAAAAACAGAGGCTAGACAAAATTAAGAGAATAAAAGCAGGTATATTTATTGAAGGGCCTTCAGGTACACTTTGGGCAGTCAGAGCCCCAGGGGCTACACCCAAAATGGACAACCGGGTCAGGGGTTTTCATACTTTTATAAGTTTGGTCCATTTGCATATCAGGGGTTAATTCTCCAATTACAGCTTCAGGCAATGAAGTCATTACCCCAAGTTTGTTCCCCCCCCCTTACCCACTCTTGTTTACATTTCTCAGGGCCCGAGACAGTAAGGTGTCCTTGAGTTTCAGGCCTAGAGAGGATTCATTTTGTCTCACCAGAATGGGAGAACAGTAGCTAACAGGCTATATGGAGTTTTTAGAATTATACACTAAAGAATTACAGGATATGAAAAATATAAAGGCTAAAATCCTAAGGCATCAGAATATTCCATTTATTTCTGGCAAATTGTACACACCTTTCTTTAACTGGCTCTATTCTAGGCCAGTCATGGGGGAAAATTTCTCGCTTACCTTAAAGATACTGAAATTATGGGATAAAACACAAAACGAGGAAAGTTTCCCTTGCAGATAAAACACACAGGAAAATTTCAGTAACCCAGACTCCATGCAGCCACCAGCTCTGCTCAGCACAAGCTATAAAGGTTGTGCTGAGCAGAGCTCAGCTTGCTCTCACACTCTTGCTGCAGCACATTTCCTTCCATTATGACCCTAAAAGCAACTGAATCCCTCCCAGCATCTCAAACACAGCCTGGGTGACAAGTAGGGCCTGGTTGACAACTAGATTAATCCTGAACCAGGCCACCTGTGCAGAATGGCTGCACTCTATTGACAAAAAAGTGTACCCAGCAGAGCACTTCCCTGTACACACATGGCCGCAGGGCAGCTGAGCAGCCAGATCTAGGACACAGAAGGAGAAGGGAAGCTAATGAGAGGCAGAGCTTGATCTGCAGCACAGGTAGAGCATGGAATCACTTTTCAACTCTTCCAGCCAACTTCTACTGGGACATTTACATACGAGTCCTCAATCAAATCTTTGAAGAGTTACTCAGAGTTCCCTGGGTAAAAATAAGCTATTTAGAGAAAGAGGAGAGTCTGGAGCTGCTCAGTGGTTCTTTTTGGTTGAGCTGAAAGTAGAGAAACCCATCACAGCTGCCATTTCATCATCCTCTTCAAAGGTCAATTCTTCCTCCGCCTGCCTCTTCTTCTCTCTCCGCTTCTCCTTCTTGTAGGCTTTGGCCTTCTCTTCCTCCTCACGGAGTTCCTTCATCCTCTCCTCAAAGTCATAGACCTTCTGCTTCTCCTCCATCTTCTTCTTGTTCACCTCAAAGCGTTTCTTCACCTGGTCCAGTGTGGAACGCTCCACCCGCATGGACATGCCCAGATTTCTCTGGTGCTTTTTACCATTGATGTGATCCAAGAAGTTAATGGAATCTTTCACCACACAGTCACATACGTTACAGTAATACCCTCCCATCTCTGACTGAGGGGTAGTTTTGGTGATGACAATGGTTTTCCCCAGCTTGGACTCCAGGTCCACTTTGTAGTCTCGGTGCCGCAGAAGTTCCCTTTTGATAGGCTGAGCTGGTTTGCCATCTTTCTTTTCTCTCTCCTCTCTGAGCCGCTTCTCTGCGAGTTTCTCATATTCATCCTTGTCCCACTTCCGGCGGAAGTCCAGGTTCTTGGTCCCGCTGCCTGATGCCATGGCGAGCTGAGGGCACAGCACTGGGAACTGTTATTCCTTTTTCACCCTTTTCTCTCAATGCCCTCGAGCCCCACGTTGGGCGTCACAGTCTGTCAGATCACTGACAGAAATACTGGCTTAACCTGACAGAATCAGGATACAACCTTACACCCCCTTGGTCAGGTTGGTGGTAGCAGTCTGATTAAACGGTGGCTGCAGTCCTCTTTGAAGTGATAGATGTGGTTCTGTTGAAGCAGTGATCCTGTAGAAGGGTCGGGTCTTCCTCTGAAGGTCCAGTTCTGGTTACGTAGCTCTTGTCCTCTGGGAATCCAGTAGGTAAGGGCTGTCTGCGGTGAGCCAAATCCCAGATTATATCCAGGTAGGAATTCTTGGTTCCTCCCCCTGGGCGGAGCATCTCACAATAGGATGATGTAATTTTATGAGTCATGCAGTGAGGCTAGATGGCCCATTAACAGGATATATCCTTCCAGAGGGAGTTATCAGGGATGTGTCATGGAAGAGATAAAGAACATTTCCCCACCTGGTTTTAACAGATGGTGATAGAATACATACTTTTGGTTACATCTTACATTGTAACCTAAGACACTGAATCACTAACATTTTTCCAGTTTGCACACCAAGATGAGACAGTATTTTAACAAATAACACGGCTTCAGAGAGACCCAGTTATCTATCAAACATGTCTAAACTTAAGCAGACTTGCTTGTATAGGATTTTTTTCTTTGGCAAGCCTGATATTTAGAGAGATTCATGACTGAAACACTTAACAGATGTTACGTTTATGGAATAGCGCATTAAAATTCAGCTGTGGGTAAGAGACTGTCCTTAGGAGATGTCTACTGGAATACTTCTATTTTGTCTTTTTTAAAATTGAATTTGATAATAGCTTTAAACTGTGATAGGACAGAAAGTAGACACTTGTCAAAACCCTGGCATCTTTCTCTGTTTTGTTTGTTTGTGGTTTTCTTTTTGCCATTGACCATAATTCTTGTGATTTTTTTGTTGGGAGTCGCATTGGAGGTGTAAAATTGTACCATATTGTGAGATTTGCACGGGGTGGCTAAAGATGCTCATCCTGCAGGACTGTACAGGAGAGGCATGTTCAGCCCCATGTTCTGTAGGGATCTTTTGGCACTTGGAGACCAGTTTCTGCAGCTCTGGTTGTTGGGATGTGCAACAGCTGGCAGACAGCATCCCTACGGTCCCGGGCTGAGTAGCAGAGTCCCCATAACCCTGGATTTTCCAATGGCTTCGAAGTCAAACCTGTTCATAGAGTGTATTTAATCCTTTCAGTACGTTTGAATGTGCAATAAACCAGTCAGATAGGAAAAATGCAAAATGGATTAATGCCCAAAAGCTTTGCATGCAGTCTCATGTGGATTTTTCACTAAAAAAAGTGTAAAAAAACCCCAACCCCAAACCCAGATACTAAAGCCCACCCCTAATAAAAATCCTGTCACACCTGCAGCACAACTGGCTCAGTACAAACCAAGCGAGGTGAAGGGAAAGGCCCCTGATTTGGAGATCTGTAGGTCAAGTAGCTTTATGTCAACGACCCAGTTGACATAAGATAGTTCCTAATGTCTTTGCTAGGTCAGTGTTTTATTGAATGCACAAAATAAGAATAGGCAAGGATTGTTGTTTCGAAAAGTCCGTCTGTTTTTTGCTGTATTTAAAAGCCCTTGTCAAGGTACCTCCTCTGTGCTGACAGTAACGAGAATAGGGCACTGTCTTTTAAATTATTTCAGTTCTCTTTTCAACAGCTTCACCACCTCTCCTGTCGTGTTGTCTTTGCAATTTTGTGCCACTTCAGTGACGACGAAGACATTTTTTGTCTTGTTCTGTACATGCATTTGAGGCAGGCCTTAAAGCTGGTTGGGTGGATGGAGGAACAGCAAGAAGCGAGGCAGAATGGCTTTGGAGCCATGGCCTGTTGTTCCTGTGCCCAGTTCCAAGGCCAGGGAAGGACGAAATGCCAACAGGAGTTTGCATGGCTTGAGCCAGTGGCTCTCAGAGGTCTGGGATTTGTATGTCCATTCCCACTCGGTCTGCCAGCACTTGAACTTGGTTGTTACTTCTCAAACTTGCCCAAAGAATACCATCGAGTCCCGTGTTCATTCTGTCATTCCACGTTCCACCTTGTGCGCGGATACTCTTGGATCTGACCCGAAGGAAATACAAGGTACAGCGTGTCTGTCGTTCCTGTCCAACGGCAAACCCCGCAGCTGGTCCATCGGCACAGCCCTGCGGTGCCCTGATACTGCTCCTCAGCCTATACTCTACGCTCAGGGATGTAGGAAACCACCACTCTGCTCGTGTTTTCGACCGGGAAGAAACGAGACTGTTGGATGGGTGTGAGTGTTCACTTGGGCATTATGTTAGACAAGACCCTGCTCCAAAAAGGCTGCTCGAAGCTCCAGACGGTGCGATCGGTGCTCGCTCAGCAGTTTGTCCTCAGTTCAACTCGAGGTGGTTGTAAAATCCAACAGATTTTGTAAATTACTGATCCAGCCACCGGGCCCTCTGGAGCCAGTGCCCAGGTTCGGGGCCGTGTGGCACAGCAAGTTCCCAGAAACACAGTATGGATCTGGTTTTAATCTGTTAATTTTTTTTGTTGTTGTTGTTCCTCAACCACTTTATAATGTATTTTTTTAATTTATTATTTTGTAATGTCATGTTTAAGTATTGCTGCTATCCTTGTTATTCTTCCCACTGTTTTTATTGCAGATTTATTTTGTGAAAGTTGTACACTAATGTTTCATTTTATGTCTAAATCAAAGTATTTAAAGAAATACTAGTTCTATTTAATGTGGTTATGGAACCAGCTGGAATAAACAGTGATTGTATAGTAGGCTGGACCCAGGAGGTCATGTTCATTTTTGTTACATATGCAATAAACTCACAACTTTAAACTCTTCGTAGCCACTGTTTTGTTTGTTAAAATATTTATGGGAATCAGAGGAAAGGAGTGGACAAAGTATCAAAATGCAACTGATTTAACAGATCTGTATGGACTGCCCAGATGAAAGTCCTCCTCTGCAGGGAGAACACTTTGTTTCATTCATTTCTACAGCTGATTAATTACCTTGATCTTTTTCCCTTCTTACGTTAATATTTGTCCTGATACTTTTCCAAACCCTCAGTTTGCAGAAAGAAATTATAATCTCCCCCTTAATGAAAGCTGGAGAAAGATTCACTGATGTTGATGAATCCTTGCTTTCTTGATTGTTTTTTTTTCCTAATTACTGCTGTTTTGCAAGTGGAGAAGGATGGGGGGAAGTCTGAGGATAGTGCTCAATGTTGGTGTGTGCTGCAGCAGTGCTTTCCCTCCCTGATGCTGAAAGCTGGGGTTTCTTCTGGCCATAATTTGGTTAGAAAAAAAAAAAAGAAATAAAAAAAGGAGGGAGCACAAATAAAATACTTCTTATTCTTTGAGTAATTTCACAATATGAACAAATGGCTGGGGAGCTGCTGTCGCCCACCCCTCGTGTCAGCCAGCAGCAGGGACTGAACTATTTCATTATTTGGAGCAGGAAATCGTGTCAGTCCTTCAGTGCTCTGTCAAATACTGGCACTGCCGTTTTCTTTAATAACTACTTTTTGTGAAGTTTTCCTAATTTCTGCTTTCCTTTTGGCGCTAAGGGAGAGGAGGATCCCTGTAGCCTGCTCCGGTGGGTGGGGTGTGCTGTAGAGGGGCTGCTCCAGGACTTCTCTACGACGTGAACCTCTTGAAAACACAATTAAAATTTTCCCATTTCTCCTAGGAAATCTTGCGGAGCTCAATGAATCGCCTGTCTCCTTTTCTGGCAGCTTGGCAAGTCAGAACTTAAATCCCTCGAGTTCAATTTCCTACTCTTCCTGCAGGACGTTCCCAGCTGCCTCCGAGAGGGAAACGCGGTGGCCTGGGGGGCTCCCAGTCACTCGCTTGACCTCTACGAGCACCCAGAGCTGTGGGGGGACGGGGGGGGTTCCCGTGCAGGGGTCCCGGATCCCCCCCCAATGCTGAGCCCCCCAAAAAGTTCTGCCGCCCTGGGCCCCGCCCCGCACACACGTGCAGCGCCTGGCCCCGCCCCCGGCCCCGCCCCCTCCCCACGGGAACACCGCCCGCCCGGCAGGGGGCGTGGCGCGGCGCTGGCCGACCGCCCCCTCTCTCTATGGTAGGTTCGCCGGGCCGGGCCCGCCCGAGCCGCCCGTCCCCCCGCGCCGCTCTGTCTCTCCCTCGCTGTCTCTCTATGGTGCGGGGCGGCGCGGTCACGTGGCGCGGGCCGGGCGGAAGCGGCGGGAGCGGCGGTTAAATGAAGCGGGGCCGGAGGGACCCCTTCGTCCCGCGGGGCCGGTGAGTGCCGGGGGGACCCCTCTGTCCCGCGGGGCCGGTAAGTGCCGGGACAGCCCTGTCGGCCGACGGACAGAGGGGCCGCCCCGGGGCGTCCCTGGGCCTCGCCGGACCCCTCGCTGCGGGGTCAGGCTCTGCTCCCGGCTGGGGCCTGTCCTCAGGGACGAGTCGTTCTCCCCCTCTCCCCGCGTCCCCTCAGGGCCGGGTGTCCGTTCCTCTCCCGCCGCGTCCCTTCGTGGCCGGTCCTTACCCTCTCTTTCCGTCAGGGACGGGTCGTTCCCCCCCCCAGCGCTTCCCCTCAGGGACAGGTCTCCCCGTACCCCTCCACTTCCATTTAGGGCAGAGTCCTTCCTCCTCGCTTTCCCTGAGGAGCGGGGACACCCCCTCCCCCTTCAGCTTCCCTCAGGACTGGGTTCTTTCCCTCCCCCCTCCATCTCCTCAGGGCCCGTCTCTTCTCCCCCTCCCCAGGGTCAGGGGGTCCCTTCCCCTCCGTGTACCACCCCTGCGTCCCCCCGCAGCAGCGAGGGACACCCGGGGACAGGCGCTGCTTTCTGGGGGCTCCTTACGGCTGTCCCGGGTACCCGGGGCCGGCTGTTTGTAGTCGGAATAACCCGGCGCCGGAGCTGGTGGGGAGAGGAGGATGAAAGATTGTTCTCTTGTGACCCCTGTTCAGTGTGGGAGCACTCGGTGCCGTTGGGACATCTCGACATTTCAGGCATCTGCTGTGGGAGCCGCTGCAGGAAAGAAACCCCAAACACAGCTGTCCTCGGAGCTGAGGGATCAGTGTAAGAGATACTCCTCTGCCTCCTCCTCTCTCCCTTCCCTATTGATCCGAGTGCCGGCTCGGCGTGGTAGACGGAGCACAGCCTGGAAGTGTTAATGTACACTGGGTTTATGTAATGGGTTTTTCTGCCTCTGGAGCTGACCTTGTTCCCCCAGATGGCTGGAGGCAGGTCGGGATCCCACCGAAGTCTTATGAGGCTGAAGAGCTGTGGGGAGCTCCAGCGTGTGTGTGAAGAGAGGAGTGCGAGCTCGCCCGGGGCAGTGCTTTGGGGTGGGAAAATGTAGATTGGCGTAAAGAGCTGCCGTCATGCCGTGGATCCCCTGGCTTTGCAGCTGTGCTGGAACCCTGGGTGGATGACGGCTGCTTGCACCTGCGAGTCCTGCCCGGGAGGTTTTTCCTTTCATCTCACCTATGCCTTATGACCTGGAGTGTTGTCTTTGAGTGTCCTCCAGTACTTTACTGTAGAGTCTTACTACCAGATGCTTAGAACAGTGTTTTTCCTACAAGTAAGTTTAGTTGATGTTTCTGTTCAGTTTCTTATGGTTTGGTCACTGTCCTGAGACTCTGATGCTTTAAAAGAGAAAAGCTGATGTTGCTGCTGTGCACTTTTATTTCCATAATCCAGGCATGATGCTGAGGGACTAAAGCTTGATGTCCTTGTGCTTTTCAGAGCATTCCTTCTTGTGTTTCTTTCCCAGCTCCCTGTCTGCCCTGTAGAACAGCAGGCTCTTGCTTTGCTTCAGGCAGCAGTTCTAGAGGCAATCACTGAGGGCCTTGGTGGCTGAGAGGCACATCCAGTCCTGGTTCTAAGACCTATGGGCAGATCTCTGTTTCTCTCTTCTGTCTCTGTGGAGGTTGGTTCCTCTTCCTTAACAATCCGTGCTCTCCAACCTGATGCACTTTGGAGCTGTTGGCAGGTTTTCAGTGGTAGCAGTGGAGTGGAAGGCAGGTGTCCCCTGTCAGGTGTTTAGACTGGCCTTTGCATGCTCAGCTAAAGTAGCCTCTTCTGCTTTCAGAGAGGGTGGCATGAGGGTTTTTCCTCCAGCAACCTGTTTGGAAGGTGAGGCAGGAAATCTGAGACCTATCATTCTGCAGACCCAAATCTTGAGCAGGTTCTGGTACATCCCTGAACAGGTACAGGGCCATAGGAATGTGCAGCTCAAACCATGTGGTAGAACCCATTTACTTTAGGACTAGTAGGATTGCAGGGACAGCTTTTAATTCCAGAACTGTGGGATTTACAGCTTTAATATGTGCTTTTAATTTCTAGGATGAATGCTGTGCAAAAATTCCACTGCCTTACATCAGGCCTTCTGCGACTGTAAACATGTTAATGGATTTCATGTGCTGGGTGTCTTCGTGGTGTGTGACTGGATGTTAATAAACAATCATCTTGACAGGAGTTTGTGCCTGGAACACCAGGACTTGGGAAGGGACTCAGACAGATTTCCTGAAGATCTGTAGACATTCAGCCTGCTTGGAGGTGCTGCATTGTGGTAACAGGCTTTCTTCCATCTCTTTTTCTTGCTTCCTAGGATGTTTTCCTTCTGGCTGGCCTGGCTGCAGGCAGTCAGGGCAGGAATAGCAGTTCCTAGAAGAGCACTTGGGGCAGGTGTTACTGGTGATAAGGTACAGTCTGGATTCCAGCAGGGTGCTGGCAGCCTGTTCCTGGGCTGGAGTTTCAGGAGCTGCCTCGGAAGTCCAAATTCCTGGGTAGACCAGTGCTTTGTCTGCCTGAGAATGCAGTGGGCGTTCCTGCCGCCGGCGAGGCTTGTGCTTTGAAATTGGACACAAATCACTAAGAAGTCCTGTGGCAAAAATAGGTGGGGCAAACTCACAATTCCTGCGGCGCAGCCAGAGAGAGACGGGAAGCGTATCCCAGGGGCCAGGAGCTGATTAGCAACCTGGAGAAGCACAAACCCAAGTGCAAGAGACGTGGAGCCCTTCGGGTGTTGTTTAGTGCCTGCTGGAAGAAGCTCCCATTCATTAGTTTCGAATGGGTGTCTTGTTTTTATTTATATCTTTCTGAAGCCTTTGCGAGTGGTTTACTGTGTCTGAGTGCCAGCAGTGCTGGGTGTTGGGGCTTGCCACTGGCTGCATTCTTTCTGGGACAGTCAGAACTGCACCACTAATTCCTCCCGTTGGAAGTTTGAGGTTGTTTGGTGTTTTTTTGCAGATGGATTTCATCTGGAGATATTTTAAGACTCTCTTTAAATTATTGAATTTGGACATCATTGTAGCTACTTAAAGACGAGGCATTAATGGTCTCCAAAGCCTGTGTGTGCACTGAAGTGATGGTGGGGTTTCAAGCTGCTTCATGTAACTGGGATTACTCTCAGTAGGATCTATCCCAGTGGGATAGGTGCCTTTTTAAATACAGCAGAAGGTGTGAAATGCACAGCTGCCTGGGGACAGCAATTGTCTCCCAGTAGCAGCCCAGGAGATAAGGTTTTTTGTGTACAGGCTGTGGGAGTTCCTGTGTTTGAAATGGAGCTGAATAAGGGGCTGGTCAACGCTAGTTTGGAGTAGTTTTGTTTTTAAGCAGGTTACTGGAAGTGAGAAATCGGGGAGGGGTAGGCAGAGAAAAAAGGAAAAAGAGGGGGAAAAAAGCCACTTAGCAGCGTCCTGGTGGCTTGAACAGGTTATCCTTGCCAAAGCACTGAGATGAGAGATAATAAGGAATGTCTCACTGAGCTGGGATAATCTTGTTCTCAGCAGCCTTCACGTCACTTTTATAGAATTTCAGGTTTATTTTGGACTATCTCGGGAGTGATGTTTTTCCTCTGGGTCAGTGCTTAAGGGCTTGCAGTGGTTTTAAATTCATAATGATCCTTGAGAAAGCTTAATTCCTGAGGATGCGAAATTATATTCCTTCTGAATGACACCTCTCTCCTAATTACCAGCCCCGCTGTGGTTCCCTCCCTGCGTTCATGGGGGGAACTGTCAGTGCCTGATTAAGTGGAAAAAGCATTGGGCTTTAGGGAAAGATTTCAACGTGGGGCAGCTGCTACCCTGAGCCACGATGTCATCTCACAGTGTTTCTGACTCAGGTCAGCAGGAGTTTAAATTAAATGTGTGGCTTCCTCGCTGGCTTTAGGCAGCCCCACTCCTGTGCTGATGCTGGTGGTGCCTGGCTGCTCCCAGGGTGAGTTTTGGAGGCCGTTGTTGCCCCTTGTTACCAGAAGCGAAGTTGATGAGCTGAAATAAACTGGGAGTGTGTGGGGGTGTCAGGGTGACCTAAAATGTTTTCAGCTGGCCTCGGAGGCCAAGCGTGGTGTTGCTCACCCTCAGCCTGCTCTCCCCTGCGAGGAGGACAAGCTACTGTTTGCGTTATTCAGGGAAACATTTGGATGGGATTTGTAGAGGCATCACGTGGTACTGCTCTGCAGTACAGGGTGGTCGGGATCTGTGCTAGCTGGAATCTCTTTTTGGGGGAATATGAGGATGAAAAATGGCCTCAAGTAATATGTTTTGTCCAAAGCACTCCTTGCACAAGGCTCCTGTATTGCTTTATCCAGACTAACATGCTCTTACCAAGCTGTTGGCACTGCTCCTGCTGTTCCTTGGAGAAGGCAGGCAGGGGTTGGCTTTTTGCAGCCCTTGCAAAACCAGAGCAAAGAACAGATGAACACTTCTACTTCCAAATCCCATCCCAAAGACAGGATGCATTTTCGTGTGATAGAGGGGGAAGAAAAACCTCTCCTTGATGCTTCTTGCAGATCATTTTTGCTTGAAGGCCAGTCTTAGAAGGAGCACTGGCCCATGTACCCCTGGCAAGTACAAGCTCTGTTGGGCAAACACGTTCCAGGGGGATGGCAGAGGGAAGGGACAGCAGTGCTGACAGCTGCCTGCAGCACAGCCACGGTGCTGCTGAGGACTTTCCTCCTCTCCCCGCTCTGCTGTCATGTGCTGAAATGCAATTTGAGGGAGATGACAGCAGCAGCATAATGGGGAGGCAGGAAAAGCAGCTCTTTTTTTTCCTTTCAGGAAACCAGCAGGGTAGGGCATTTCATACCTCCCATGCTGCTGGGATTTCCAGCTACAGATGAGCAAGACCTGGGAGCAGTAACTTGGCTAATGTAAATAGTTCATGCCCTCTCTTTAGATTGCTAAAGCAGAATCCTTTTGTAATGGAGCAGGCTTCATTGTGTATCAACTGGGAGGTGCCCTTGGATCTGCCAGGACTAGCACAGACCAGCTCACAAGGGCTGGAACGAACCTCTGCCTTGGACACGGTGTCTGGAGAGTGCTCCTCAGCTCAATGTGTTTGTGTTTATTTAGCAGTTTGTGGCTGTTTTTACTGACCCTCCAGCCCAGGTGGTTAAATAATCTGTCTGATATTGCAACACCCAGGAAGAGAATTTCTGTTCTGCTGTGAGGACTCACCTGGTGTTGGACATGAGTGTGTTGACTAAGGGTGGGCACAGGATTCACTGCTTGAAGCAGTCTGACCTTAGCAACTGCTCTGAGTGCAGCCTGCGTAACCTCCTGGCTGTGGCTTGTGGTGATTTTTGTAGTCCTGTGTCTGAGAAATGTTTGTTTGCCTTGGGGTAAGATTAGGGGGTACCTTACAGTCTCATTAATCTGTGGGACTGTGGACCTGGAGAATTAACGTGCAGCTCTTCTTTCCTTGCTTTTTAGCTCATCATTCATTTATTTGTGAACTTTAGTAGTCTCAGAAGGGACTCATGCTGGATGTGGAGCATCTCTAAATCCAGCCACAATCTGATTTCACTGTTTTCTGTTCTGATATAGTGGTACTTACCTCAAATGCAGCCTCTTTGCTTTTCTGCTATTTTAACATACTCAAACTCCACAGTGGCCACTGCCACGTGACATGGATGAAGTCAGGCTGGACAACTGTCATGAGCCTGGAAGGCTGCCCTGGGTTTTCACTGCTGAGAGTTTACTGGGCTGGAATTGGCCACAAGGCTACACGTGGCTTGAAACAAAACTAATCTGAGTTTTACAAAGGCTGTTGCTGGCTGGCTGGAAAATCTTTTGACAACTGGTCATCTGTGGTGCTGGAGCAGTAAGGATGTAGTTGCAGTTCTTCCATGACAGTGCTTCTCCTGCAGCAGTTGTTGGGTGCAAAAGGCAGCTTAATTTTTACCCTTTCCAGCAGAAATTGGTGCAGTGCATGGACTTGCTGCTCAGGTGCTGCACCTGCCTTACAAGGTTTCTGTCGGTATTTTACTCTCAGTAGGTAAAGCCATTTAAGACTTATCACTGTGAGCTTGGCCTGTTGGCCCAGCCTGGCTCTAAACTGGCTCTTGTATATATTTAAACCCATAATTGATTGTGTAAAAGCATCTTTCAAAGGCAGTGCCTGACCTTGGACTAGGAGCACGTGTAGTTTGAGTATTAGTCAGGTATCAGCTGTGGCTGCATGGTGTCAGCTTAGGCTGCAGTTTAAGATCCTCCCCCTTCTTGCAGTTTATTTTACCACCTTAATTCTGTTCTCCTAATTCCACCGTGCTGGATATGTGAAGGGTATCTGATCTGAATCCTACAAAAACATTTTCCAGGGCATTTCCTTTCAAAGCTATAAGAAATGCTGGAGGAGCTCAGTGTAAGAGGAGGAAGCAAGCTGGGGTATGGGGACATGACCATCCTTAACAGGCATTGCAGTGAAACCCTTCTGAACGTGAAGCCACAGCTTCTGGCCACTGACCTTTGGAATTGTGGCAAGTGCAGATGCCTAATGTGGCCCTAATAAAGGGCATGGCTGTTGTAACCAGAATATGTGACCTGTGAAGTCATTCTTTTTGGAGGTCCCTCACTCTGGGATATTTGACTCCTGGAAAGGTTGGTGGCAGGCTTTTAAGTCAGTAGTTCTGAAAGTGCTGTGCAGATTGATAGAGACCTTCTTTTTGCCAAGGTGGGCTGCTGCAGTAAGTCAGATTTTTTTTCCCTGTGTGCCCCCTCAAGGTCAAGTCTCAGCTTTTGTGTTGTCAGCAGCTTTGTGAATGAGGTGAGGTGTGCTGTGCTTGAAAGCAATGTTTCTTGTGATAAGTTCAGGTCACATTTAAAATAAAATAAAAGACAAAAATACCCCCTTTCCTTCCACATTTTTTCCTGGTGGTGCATTATGCTTGTAACTTTTTCTGGAACGCAGCTTCCCAGGTGCAGCTTAGGTGGTTTCCAGAGCTGGTCTGATGGGCAGCTGCTCAGCATCCAGGATGCCATCAGAACCTTTCAGTTCCTTGTGATTTTCAGGTCCTCTGGCTGCCACTAACTAACTGACTTTCTGATTTCCAGCCCTTTTGGTTTTGGTCTAGTTATCCCTCACTGCTGCTTTTCACAGCAGTTTGCTGGTTGTGTGCAGCCTGGTTCTCCCTGCTCTCAGTGCCCCTGCAAACAGAGCTGTGAGCTGAGCAGGCTGCTGGTTGCTCATCAGTGTGAATGTCAGTGCCACAGCCCGTCCCAGCAACCTTAAATCCCTTATTTCTGTTTCCTCTCCAGTGAAAACAGTGCTAAGATGGGAACCTGGATGCTCCTGAAGATGTGCATCCAACTTGTTAAATAACTACTTAGAGGGTTGCACTTGGATTTCTTTATTCTGTTAAGCTTTTTACAGTGGCATTCATGATCCCTTAAAAAAGAAAGGAAAAAAGGTAGGAAAATTACTGAGGATTTGGAGAGGAGATGCTCTGCCCTTTCTCCTGGGGGGGATCTGTGAAGTACAAGTAACAGAGGAGCACTCTTCTATGTATTCTGGGGCACACAGGGCATTTCTCCTGCTCTTTTCCATGTGGCTGCTGGGTTTATGGAGAAGAGAAGGCAGCTGCAATTAATGCTGTATGGAGCTGTGGCAGGTATGTGCAGCACCTGGGGATTTGTGGAGTCCAGCTCTTTAAACCCACTGGTGTCTGACTCTTGGTGCTGTTCAAAGCAGCTTCTGGCCTTTCCCTGGAAGGGAAGGGACATGTGAGTTCAGGGAAAGGAAAGTGGAAGTCAAACTCACTCTGGAAACAACAGAGCCGTACATCACGTGGTTTCACATGCTCTTTCATTCATCCCCACCCTTATAGCACAAAATCAGAGCAAATCCGTTCTTTTAAATGATAGTTTGGGAAATAGGCTGTGAGCAGAGCAAGGCTGGGTGTATGTGTAGGTCTGTAGCCACGTGCTGAGCTGCTGGTGTCTGAATTGTTGCATCAACATGAAATGCCAAGTTGGCACCTGTGTTTGTGGTGTGGGAGGGAGGTTTTGGATTTAGGGGATTACACTGGATGATCTTGCACATGCCAGAAGTCTGATGCAGGCAGAGTACTGCCCTTTACAGGAGCTAACTTCAGGGATGACTCTTCCTCCCTCAAAACCTTGAATTTTCACTTCACTCTTAAGCTGAGCTGCTCAAGGTAATGGCATTAACTCTGCTTTCCAACTAGAATTTGTAGATTTAACTTTTTTTTTCAGGACTCAGTTGGATGGGATGGGAGAAATGACAGATCCAAAGCTTTCCACCTCTTGTGCAGAGAGTGGTTTTTTGCATTCATCAAAATAAGGAGTCTTGTGCTGGTCAGGGAGATGGGATGATATGGAGCCCTGTTGTTTGTCAGAGGGACTGATGGGGGTCATGGGAAGGCACTGAAGTGTCCAGCAGTTGACCTTGATGCCAATCACTAGGGAATAGCTCAAAGGAATGAAAAACTTTCATTTGAGTTGCCCAGTTTCGGAAAATGAGTGCAGCTGCTTCAAAACAGTCATACGTTTTAGAGAGTAGCTCACAGAGCAGATCTTTTGCTAGGGAAATGCAAATACTTTGCAGGTTTGGGAAGGAAACTGGTGCCAGTGTATGTGGCCAGCTGTTAAATGAATTAGGTAAAACTGGGTACATTTCTTTCCTCTTGTACTTTCTGTTTCAGATAAAAATACTGATTTGGTACTTCAAACAGTTATGATTAACAATTATACTGTGATCTTGATGGAATGAACTGCAAATAAGGCTGATGAGCAGTCTTGTAATGTACAGACAGCCAAGACCATTCCTGTAAAGTCCCAGGTGGACTCAGAAAATGGGGAAAAATCTAGTTGGAGATTTGAAGCATCCATGCAGCTCTGCCACCAATTTTTGGACCCGCAGCATGAGCTGAAGAGAAACAACAAACCAGAAGATCATTTAATAACAGAAATGGCTGATGAGTTATAAAGTATTCCCAAAGTGTTTCCCACATTAGCAGCTGGCTTGGTTTACCAAATGATTTTAAACACGTACACTCCCTGAGAAGGGGAAGGCAGGATTCCTGAGATCTGAGAAAAATCAAGGAACAGAATCTGAAGCGAACAATAAAAAGAGCCAGGTAACATTTCTAGGGCAGAAAGCCACAGAACTGGTTTCACCACACCAAAGCGTAAGGCAATATAATACAAGAAGTGTTTTGTGGCAAGTAAATCCAACCTGAATGTTCACCTCCCCTGACAGACAAGATGCCCAACACACACAGTTCAGAAAGTATCCCACCAGAGAAGCCACTATTTCCAAAACCATACCAGCCTGCAACTGGCTCCAGCAACTCCAGGGCAGAACATGAATGAAGATGGAAAAGAAGAATGAGTCTGGCAGCAATCACAGCTTCCAGTTACCTCCCAAAAGCTCCCTGTTCCTCACCCTCTCTTACCCAAGGAGAAAAGCACCAAAGGGAGTGATGCCCTTTCCTCCCAGGCTCACCACTGCTAACTGCAGAGTCAGGAGTGTGACCAAGAGCACATCAGGAGATGCTCTAAAAAGAGAGGCTGCAGGTTAACACAGGACAGGCTACATCTCTGTGCCACTGCTCCAGGCTAATGAAAATTGCTTACTCAGGAGTAATCAAGAGAGCAGATATTTAGGGATTACTTGGCTTCTGTTCCTTGATTTTTCTCAGATCTCAGGAATCCTGCCTTCCCCTTCTCAGGGAGTGTACGTGTTTAAAATCATTTGGTAAACCAAGCCAGCTGCTAATGTGGGAAACACTTTGGGAATACTTTATAACTCATCAGCCATTTCTGTTATTAAATGATCTTCTGGTTTGTTGTTTCTCTTCAGCTCATGCTGCGGGTCCAAAAATTGGTGGCAGAGCTGCGTGGATGCTCTTGTTGTAAGTCTACCCCTGGTCTGTGCTCCTGGGAGGAGCTTTTGGCCAAACCTGTAGCAGGTTGTGCTGCTGGAAACCAGGTGGTCTTTTCTGCGAGCCACTGCCCACACACTCCTGCCTTCAGAGGCCAGGGTAAGGCTTTTGGGCGGGAATCAATGCTTTTTCCACTTTTCCCAGGCTTGGAACTGAGCAAACCTGCTGGCAGGAGCCCTGCTGCAGCCCCACGTGTTGACCTCTGGCTCTGTCCCTTTGCAGGGTGTGAGGCAGTGGCAGTAGCTGCCTTGTGCATAGCAAATAGGATTTGTTTGTGCCCAGCAGTTCTTGTTGGGCTTATGATCAGGGGATTTCTAATTTTCAGTTGGGATGATGCTGTTTAACACGATCAACCACTGTTAAACTCTCCCTGCTTTTGCTCAGTGCCTGTTACAAGGAGCAGCCCCCAGCAAATCGTGAACCCTTTGAAATGTTGCAGTGAAACACTTGACAGTAAGTCAGGCTGGTTTATTTCCCTTCTGTTGTGCCTTTTTTATTTTTTTTTTAAGGACTGAATTTTTAGCTTTTCATTTTGCTGGTTGTCACAAGCCTTGCATTATTTAAGTAGCTTGTTTTAGCAGCTTGAAATGAGCCAGAAATTCACCTTGCTCACAGGCTACCAGCAGACACGTTTGCTGCCCGCAGGCACAAAGTAGGAGTTGATGCTCTTCTGTCAATGTAGGTGAGCAACAGTGGTGTTCTGTGTGGGGGAGAGGCTAAAACGCAGTGATTTGATGTTGCTGACATCTCTTTCAAGTTGCTCTTTTTTTTTTCCCTCCCCCCTGTTCGTTTGGGATCTCAGTTCCTACCTCCCCTGCTTTCTGTCTAGTCCTGTTGCCTTGAGCTGGAGCCAGACGAGCACTTTGAGTCTAGTCCCATCTTGGGTATGTGGGAGTTCAAGATTTCAAATGCTCTAAGTGGGGGGGAAAAAAATACATTACACTGTGTTGAGAAGGGGGGTGGTCTCCCCTTGACTGTCAGTTTAAATTCCAGCACCATCTGAAGATGCTCATCACAGCACAAATGTGGGGTGGAGGGAGAAAATTTGAGTTCTGCTCCAGTTACTGCAGTCCAGAAACGCCTTCATATATCAGGAGATTAAATATATGCACAGCACCGATGGTGGCTATTTTTAGGTTAGGCTAAAAATATGTCATGTGATATTTGAAAGGATTTTGAATGGGTTTTGGAAATCCTTGTGTAAGCATTCTGTGTGCTCCTGAGACCTGCTTCACCTCGTAGCAGCTGATCCCTTACCTCATAGTAGTGTTTGGAAGCAGTGGTTTTGTGGATGATATTTTTGCATGTTTGAGGAGCTTGTCCGGGAAGTCCCTGTGACCTCAGCTGTCAGTCTGAGGTCTTGTCAGTTCAGAGAACTGTTAAACCCAAGTCCCTGGTGGGCTCTGGTTTTCCTGGTAGCTGTTCTGTTAATGGGTTCTTCTCCTCTCAATTTGCTGTAGGAAAAACCATAATGGGGAGGATTTTATTGTCTGCATAGTGAAACAACTTGGGTGTGCAGTGTCAGAGGGTGCTGGGGCACTGAACAGGTTCCCCTGGGAATGGTCATGGCCCCAAGGGTGCCAGAGCTCCAGGAGCATTTGGACAACGCTCTCAGGCACAGGGTGGGATTGTTGGGGTGTCTTGTGCAGGGCCAGGAGCTGGACTCTTAATCCTTGTGGGTCCCTTCCAGCTCAGGATATTCTGTGACTGAGTTATGAGTACATGGAGTAATATAGAGGTGAAATTGGGTGGGACCACATCTTACAGCATGGTGGGTCTTCACTGCAGTCAGTGCATGTCTTAGAAGTCATGGTGAGAATTTTGTGTCACCTGGGTACTGTTATAGGGATTCAAGTCCCAAATCCAGCTTGATGTGCTGCAGTGCAGGTGGGAGCCTTTTAAGAAAAGAAGAAAAACTAAAAAGCTTGCAAAGTGTTTATCTGACTGCTTTGCTATTAAAACAGCTCTAGTTTCCTGTCCTTGACTGTACTGCAGAAAAGCTGGTGGGCATGTTAGAGCTTGCTTATAGGTAGCCTTATTCTTTGCCTATAAATAGGCACTGAAATCACTGAGCTAGTGTGGAATAGTTTCTTTCCATCTGTCTTCCTTGCTTTTTTATTGTTGTTTATGTAGGGCAAGACCCCAGGGTGGCTTTGATCTTGTTACTTCACGTTCTTGGCGGCCTGGTGCTATAAACATGAATAAACTTCTTATTCATGCCACTAGATGGAACTGGCCCATGCTTATGGATATTTGTTTAAACTTAGCTCTGTATTGAGTATTGACAAAATGAATTGCTAGCTCTTGGTGGAAGCTTGGCTTTTACCCTCAAAGCAGGGCTTTATTAAGCTGCTTGGGATTTTATTCAGTCTGGTTTGAAGTAGGAAGAATTGCCAGTTCTTTCCAGGCTTGGCTTTTTTTGTTGTTGCCTTGACTGTGTGTTACAAGTAATACTATTTATTATATTCTTGCTTTTAAAATGCTGAGTCTTTTGGTGATGTGTGTAGACTGTCTTGTATGGAAGTGCAGACAGTTTTTCTACCCCAAATTTAATTTCAGATTATTCTCTGTACCTCTTTCTCACTGCTGAAGGTTGAAGTGTGCAAGTTCCTCTCTACAGAAACCAGAGTGGTCTGTAGGAAATACCACCTTAATCTTGTGGCTTATCCATCATTCTTGGATGTGAACAGCTGGGATTTAACCAGCTTTGGACAAAGCACCATTTGAGCTATTTGGGAGAAGATTTTTTTTTTTTTTTTTTTTGGTGGTTGTGCTGAGCATTTGCAGTGTCACCCCACCCTCACGTAGCCAGCCCTGCTAATGCACCGCAAGTCCCTGGAGGGGAGAAATATCCAACCACTCAGCTTTGCTTGGAGCAGATCTGAGCAGACACCTGTCCAGCTCCTGTCTGCACCACTTGAGGCTGCAAGGGCTGATTTGTGGCTTTCACAAATGTCCTTGTTCCTCCCCGGCCAGTCTCAGAGTGATCCTTTGCCATGTTTGCTTGGTGACCTTGGCCACGCTAGGCCTATCCCTGCTTCTGTTTCTCCACCTTTTAAACGGCAAGAAGTGAATTGATTCTGTTTGCTAAAGGAGTCAGACAGCTAAGGGTGGAAAAGTGCTATGCCAGGACTAGGTGATTGCTATTCATGAGTACCAGGGAAAATACAACTGTAGTAATGTGGATGTGACCTTTTAGAAAGGCCGGGGTTTGCACCACAAGTTTGCACTTAGAGTGACCCAGCTCCTGAGCTGCAGCTCCAGCACCTGCCTGTGATGCTGGAACAGCACTTTTATGCCATTCTGGCAAATAAAGAAAGATTTATTTCTCCTTATAAGGAAGAAAATGAAGAACCTCGTGGAAACACCCCCAAAATCTTGCTTTTCAGGAGTTTTCAAAGCACCAGTATGCCCATGGGAATCTCAGAGCTGCTTACTGGAAATAGGATGTGCTACCGAGGTATCAGGGCTCAAATACAGGCGTAGTTGTATATTTGTGGTAATGGTGGTTACAAGAGGCCTCTTGCTGTTCCCTCACCCGGTTTTCCACTCAAATTTGGACCATCAGCAGTGCAGGGACCAGGTGAGTGTGGCTGTTTGTAGCCAAGCCTTGAAATCTTTATGCTGGAGGTTCCCTCTGAAGAAGGTTCCTTCAGGCGCTGAGCCCATGCAGCTGGGCTTTTTTAAGTGCTAAATGATACATTTTCAATTTTGTTATTGTATCTTGTGCATCTGAACTGATTTCTTCATTTTACTGTCCTAGCTGCAAATCCTGCTCCCTGCAGAGGAATTTAAGTAGAATTACTGAGGGGGAATTTATACTGCTCTTGTGTACTAGCAAACAGGATTTTATAGCAGACCCACCATTTTCTTCCAACTAATGCATCAGTAAATATTTAATAGTACAGATTTCTCTGTGCTGCAATAAGGAGATGAATACTTTCCAATAAAAAAACCTCCTTTCTCCTTCCAGTGATCAAATTCTGCTTGGAGTTCCTGTATGCATTTGGCCTGTGATAGTGGGAATGGAGAGCTATAAGCTGACAGAGCATAAAATGGAAACCTCTTGTTTAGTTTGCAGTGATTCCTCTGGCCCCCTAATCCTGTTTGGGAGCCTCTGGCCAATTCATTGTGCCTCTCTGAGAACAGGTGGGGGTAGGAAAGTTTAGTTCCAAAAAGCCCAGTCCTGTGAAGGAACCTGATTCCTGTCATGCTCTCCTTTTGCTGTGAGAGCAGATGGTGTTTCCTGGAATTTGTACCAAACCCTCGCTGTAAATCAAGGAAATCTCTTCTTTAAAATAGCAGATGGTGGTAACAAAGTGTTCTCTGAAATGTGACTCGTTCCTGTGCTGGTTCACAGTGCAGGCACAAAACACACACTGACACTGCCCTGCCTGGGGTGCAGCTTCCTTCTGACACGCCAATAACATGGGGCTTGTGGAAGTGAGCTTGGAGCATCTCTGGTGGCTCTGAAGTTGTACCTCAGCTTGGCAGCACTCAGGGAATTCAGGCTGATTCAGAGATGGTGGTATCTCTGTTGGCGGTTCCCCTCAGGGCTGTGTGTGACTTCCCTGGCGTTAAGTGTGACAGGGGTGGTTAAAGTGACATCATCTGGGGTGTGTGAGATGCAGGTTGATGTGGGGATGCCCTGGGACAGCTCAGGCAAGGGGATTTTGCCCCTCTCACCACCTGATGGTGGCAGAGACACCACTGTGTGGGTTGGTGCATTGGATTTTGGTTGGAAACGAGAAGATCCACATATTGGGAGGGTTTGAGTCCTGCTTGGATAGAATTGCATCTCTTCTGTGATTGCATAGCTGTAAGAATCCTTATGTTTCCTCCAGAGAGACTTCTCAGGCCTGATTGCACTCTTCAATTGACTGTCTAAACTGTTGGAACACAAGATAGCAAACATATCTCCTTTCAGGTACTGAGGGGAGGGTACAGAAAAATACTCCTGTGGAGAGACTTCTGGGAGAGCCAGGAGAACCCCTAGCAGCTAAGTCTTGGAAACTCAGGGTGAATCTGAGTTTGCCTGACTCCCTCGTGGTTTTATTTTATCTTCCAGTTCCTCATGTGGGCCTGACTGCCATGCTGGGCCATTGACACTCTGGGGTGCAGCTGTTTAAAATGGCAGAGAGAGGTGGGAATGAAGAAGTGATTAACTTGAGCAGCTTCAGCAATCACAGAGGAAAGGGTGAGTACTGATTTGTGCCTGTTTCCAAAACACTGTTGTGAAAATCCTCCTGAGCAGCAGGATTTACAGACACTGAACTTCCAGGGAACTGCTGGAGGTCTGTTCTGTCATGTCACACACTGCTGTTACACTGACTTAGCCACCTACAGAAACTCTTTCATGTTACGCAGGCATGCAAAATATTTGGCTCTTGTCTTTCTCATGTTGTACTGCCTCAGAGGAGATTGCTGACTTCTTGGGAACACCGTAGAGGTGTTTCAGCAGATCCAAGGAGGATCCACCCTTCCGAGGACCCCATAGGAGAGAGGCTGACCCTAAAGTCATGCCCTCATAGGGCTGCATGCATTGGCACCCATTCCCCCAAGAGTGGAATTCAAAGTGATGCTTTCTCTGTATGCCTGAAAGGTGATAAATGAACACTCATGCTAAAAAATAAACTGAAACATGTTGAATTTTAGGGAAAGTGTAGTTGTATGTTCTCTGTGCAGTACAGAAACCCTCTGTTTCTGCCTTGAATATCTCTGCTGTGTTCCAGCAGCTGTGTTGAGTAGCATCTATATTCCACTCTTGACAAAGCTTGAGGCACAAGGTTGTCATCTAATAGCAGGATATCTTCTGCACCCACAGGCCTTATCTTGGTCTTCCACAAGGTACTCCTGCAAAGTCCCACTCTTTCAGAAGAGGCTGAATTGCACAGAGACCCTTATCTCTCTGCTAGAATGCACTGCACATTAACAAAGAAAATGTCATGTCCCTGAGATACTGAAAGTTCAGGATTTCTCTGAAAAAGTATTCCCTACATGCCTTGTTTGTAATAACTTTTGCAGCAGCTTGACTGTGCTGGAGTTTGGGGTAGAAGATTCATTTTGAGTGTCAGTGGCTGTCCCTGCAGTGCTGTTGTGATGAGCTGAAGCTGTGCAGGTGTTTTGCTGGAGGCTGAGGGAAACAGGAGTGGCTGCAACAATGCCTTGCAGAGGAATTGGTGACCTCTGAATGCTTCTTCCTGCAGTGCAAATGGGAAAATTGCTTTCTCAGATGTTTCAGTGCTGCATGTGCCCTGTAGTTCCAGTTATTTACCCTGAGCCAACAGCTAACTTTAACTTTACTTACTGTTCTGCAGACTGGATAAACCATAGGGATGAAAGTCTTATCATGATATCGGATTCCTCGGATGAAGACTTGCCTTTGTTGCTGGAAATGCCAGAAAAGCAGCAGACTGAGGAAGATGATGATGATGATGTAGTCATCTGAGCAGAGGTAATTTTTCCTTCTTGTAGCTGCTGTGCTTTATTCATGGCCTGTATAGCCAAGTCTTGTGCAAGTACATGATGCGTTCCTGAGTCCTGCCTGGTTACAGCAATCTACTTAGGATGTCTGAAATAATGGTGAAATGATGGCATTTTGCTGGCTTAATTTAGTCATATTTTGGGCACAGGAGGGGACAACCAGACTGTTGAACTGTATTGTGTAGTTAAAGTTCTACTTGACAGTAGGTTGTAACTCCCATAAAGTTGTCTCTCTGAATCCAGTGAGGTGGAGTGCTTTGCAAGAGGACTTGATCTTCCATTTAAGGTGTTTTCAAACCATGTCTTGTTTGATTTATATACATATTTTGTATGCTTTATATTTCTCTATGTTATTTGTATTCATGTTGGGCTGTTGCAGGCACTTACATTTTTGCAGCATTTCATATCTGTCGTATATTAAGAGTATATTCCACTTTTCTGTTAAATTAACCAGAAGCACTGAGAAAATGGGTTGCAAAGCTGACCTTTCTGCTTCTTAGTTGAAAACAGCAGCAGAGAACACTCAGGCTCTGTTGGCGTACAGTAGCCTGTCTGCCAGAGGCAAGAACAAGGCCAGAGATTAATGTTTTGAGCTTTGGTTCCTGCCTGTTTAAATATATTGGTGAGAACACAAATATGTCATCAGTTAGTTCTTCCTTCCCAGACTATTTTACTGGAAGGGAAGGGGATACTGAGGTGAGCTTAGGAAATTATTCCATTTTGAAAGTCTTGTGCATCCCCAGTTCTGCCAAAGGTTCTCGTAGCATCTGGGGACAGACTGATGACACAGATATGTGGGTTGCAGTTCTGTGCTTTATTAAGCATCTTACTGAACAGACTGTTTATCAGTTTCCTATCAGAAGTTTTCTTAGATGCAAAAGTATCTGGAGAAAGGATTCTGACATGCAGACAAGAATTCCTACTTTCTCTTGTCTGTGTCCTTTTCAGACCCCAAAGCAGCAGCAGCCTCTGCGTCCCAATGTCATCAGACCTGCTGCTCCATGGCAGGGTGCAAGCAGTGTGGGAGAAGGAGGATCTCAAAGTGCTGTGGAGCCTGTGATGAGCACAGCCCTGCAGGATGAGCAGGATTCAGCTCTGCCCGGTGAGGTAGATGGGAATAACCTCATGGTGGAGATCAATGCTGGACCAAGCAGGGATGAGAGTGTGGACGTTGCTCTGCAGCAGCCTGGACCATCTGAGCTGAATGGCCCCAGCTCTGAACTTAAAAGTAACCAGGAGCCTGGTCCAAGTTTGCTGCCACCGATCAAGATGAGTCCACAGCCTGCTAATAACACAGAAACCATTAGTCTGGAGAATGCAGACCTTCCACCCCAACAGGAGGAAAAGTTGGAAGCTCAGGAAGGGCAAGGAGAGAACTTAAAACCAGAGCAGAAACTTGAAGAAATAGCTGCTAAAACTGCCGTGGAGCAGGAGGAGATCCAGGAGAACAGTCGGCTGGAACCCCGGCACCTCCCACCGCTGGAAGATGAGCCACGGGCTGTAGCAAATGGTTGTGCTCCTCAGCGAGGGCAGCCAGAGGCAGACCCGGGATCTTTGAGAGCATATGGAGAGAAGGCTCCTGGGCCAGCCTTCCCCCGGCCGGAGCCGCAGCAGGATGGGATTCCAGGCCCTGCCTCCCCGCAGCCGGCGCATCCCCCTGAGGAATCGGGTCAGCAGGCAGGGAGAGACAACGAGCAGCCGGGGCCCGCCTTCCCCGCACAGGGCTCTCACGAACTTGGCTCGGGAGACGTGCCAGAACAGGGAGCTGCTGGGCAGGAGCAGGACCTCACTGTGCTGCTCATCAGAGAGACAGTAAGTATTCCCCGGGCTCCTCTGCCTCCTGTGTGCGTGATGTTTTCAGACAGGTTTTTCAAGGTGTGTAGAGTCTCACATGTTCAGAACACACAGCTGCAAATCCTCTTTGCTTGCCTGAGACAGCCATGCACCAGGTGAGGAGCATGTGATGAACTGTCTTGGAAAACTTTGGTTTGAGGTGAAATAATCTGGGTCTGTTCGCTGAAAGGCCCTCTTGGGTCTGCTAGTCTGATTTTGTCTGGTTGATTCCTAATCCAACACTGAAGAGCTGGTTTAGGATTGGATATAAAGCTAAATGAGCAAAGCTGAGACACCAGAGAAGTGGCAGAAGGATACAGGGTGGAGTAGAGGAGTTTTAGATACACATGGCTGAGAGCTGGGGCTGGGGCTGCTTTTCAGCTCCTAGAGGAGTTTGGGCCATGCCCATGTTAAGGCCACCATGGTGGCCGGGGATGATGGTTGCCCTTGCAGTGTGGGTTTCCAAGCAGCAGCACCAGGGAATAACTGGATAAGCAGCATGAAGACTTGTGTATGTTAACTCCACATGCTCTATATATGAAGCGTAGCATGAGGGACACTGGCTATGACAACAGCTACCAAGAAGGACACTCCTTATCCTTTGGTATATTCAGCAGCTTGGGCAGCATGGTGTCTATGTGATAAACAAAGCTCAATAAAAACGTGATGACTCATGTGTGTAATGTTTGCACACCCTTCCCCTTGATTGCTAGGGAGGAAGGCTCTCTTGATGTCTTAGTGAACTTTTTTTCTTGCAAACAAGTATATTCTTATGCGTCTCTATCTTCCACCACCACCCCATCCCCTCCAAGTCTTCCTTCTACATCCCATATCTAATTCTACTTGGGAAAACTGGAGTTGAGGAAGATTTTTTTTTTTAAGTAGCAGTCCAACAAAATTCAGTTCTTTCCAAGTAAGACCTCGTTGATCAGTGCCTTTGAGATGGGTAAGAGGCTATTCTTGCATTGTCAGAGTTGCTTGACAGCCCTGACCAGTCCAGTCTTGCAAAGCAAAATACCACATGGTTGCAATTGGTTGCAATGCCTGTACAGAAACCCCAGAGAGAGAGCAGCAAACACTGGGAGAGCCTTCACAGAAATGCCAGTAAAGGTTTGTCGTCTGTTCTGGTCTCATTGCTGGTGTGTCTGGGTTCATTGGGTGGGTGTACTTGTTGTTGGATTTTTTTCCTTTTGCTTTGGAATATTGTATTTCAGCACATAACTGGAACTCCTTGATGGTCATGCTGAAGGTAAATATTCACTTTGCTCGTGTTGTAGATCATTCCTACAGAGCCTGAACCTCTTAGGCCAGGTGCTCTTGGCTTTTCACATCACAACCCTCACTGTTCCTTTGAGAAAGAGCTGTTAGCAGTCATCCTGTGAAGCAAGGCTGGATGGCTATAAATGATCCCTTGACCATTTTGCCCCAAGTGTCAGGATTGTGCTGGTTAATTACCTGTAAATGCCTGTCCTGGGTGCTGTGTATGTTACACAGCTCTTCTAATACCTACATAACCTTTAGCTTTTCCTCCTGCAGGAAGCAAGATTTCCAGATGTGAAGAAGGAATATATTGAAGAATTAATCATCATCAAGAACTGCTATGACTTAAATGTGTAAGTATAAAGCCAAGAATTACAGTGTGTCATACAAATGCAGCACTTTCCCCTGTCCCCACCTGCCAGGGATGCTGCTCTAGAGCACATCTAGGCTGGGGCTCAGCACTGCCTTGATAGTGCCAAAGAGCCCAGATTTTTTTTTTTTTTTTTTTTACTTCTAATAGAGCTATTCTTAAGTCCTTTCTAATTCTGTTGTGCTGTAGCTTCTCTGCTTTTAAAGATAATTTGCCTTTTTAAAGATATTACATATAATTTTGTGTTACCTATTACTAGGGCTCTTAAATAGAGCAAGTGTCAGGATTAAGGTGTTAAGATGACTGGTATAAAACATAGTATGGAGATGGGCTGGTGAGTTTTGAGTTGGAGGAAACTGTTCCCTCCTTCATTTCACTGGGTTTTGGATTTTTCCAGGTAAAGCTGACACTGCCTTGGAGTCCATATTTAGTGTTATGTTGTTGACTTTTATCGCCTTTACTTGCTCAAGTAGCAGTGGTACTGTTTGAATTCTCTCACATCACTTTTTGGGGATAGAATAGAGCAAACACATTTAAGGGCTGGTAGGATTGGTTCTAGAGATGTGTTGAGGGACTGATTTTGGTCAAACTGAGCAGGAACATGAGCAAGAAAATGAAATAAAAGGAGTGGAATATCAGTGTGAGGACTTGCTGTACAAACTGCATTAACAGCTCAGGAATACCTTAATGTTCATCATGCTGGAGATTGCTGGGAGTCATGTTAGAGTCAAAAGTTTAAAAAAAAAAGTGATTAACCTTATTGCTGAGTTGCATCATCTCCGTGCCCTTCTGGGTAGAGCTGGGGAGCGAAGGATTGCGTGTGCTGGCACCAGCAGCACCGAGGGGAGATGGTTTGAAGTAAATCACTTGTGACTGGTGTCTGATGCTTGGTGGCCTTTCTTTCTCTCTCTGCAACTGTCTCTGTTATCTCCAGCATGTCCAAACTGGTTACTGTGTGATAGAAGAATGAGGAATAGGTGTTGGTTGCCAGAGTATTCACTTGTATAAATCCAGTGCCCTTTCCAGCTAACTCGGGCACTAATTAAGCAGCGTTTAAGTGTGTGAGGCTTAGAATTAGTCACTGGGCCATAAATAAGTTAACTGGTGAGGAACTAAGGATGATCCCATCCACTGGGTATAGATTTCCTATTCTGCTGTGTTGCCTGTACTGTGAAGCTGTGTCTCCAAACCCAGGCTTCTTGGTTAGAAAGTCAACAGACTAGAACTTCTTTCTGGTCTTTCGAAAGTGCTTTCCCTGCAGTGGTGGAGCAGCTTTGGGGTGCCCACACCATGGACTGGGTGCACCTCAAGGTGGATGGTTGTGAGGGTTGGGGATGCAGACCAACAGAGCCATTCCTTGGGGCAGTTGGGCTGTTGGAGTTGTGCATCTGGCTGCAGGACCCTCTCAGATTGTGTGAAAAAACTCGGGTTTGTGTCCTGCGGGGATTTAAAGAAGCCTGATGGAATTAAATCCCACTATTGGCTTCTGTCGGTCTTAATGTGTTCCTTCCCTTTTTGCTCCCGAAATCTCTTCTCTCCCATTGTGTGCCACAGACCCAGTGAGATGAAAAGGTGCTTCCAGGCTTCCCTGTAGGCCAGCTACAGTGTCTGCTCAGCGGTGCGTTACCCACTTACTGGATGATAAAGATTTCTTCTCCATATTTTTATTCCTTTAACCAAACTATCTTTTGAGTTGTCACTGCAGCTTTTGTGTGAGAACAAATGGGTCAAAGCACTGGTCAGCCTCGCTGGCAGGGTCTCTTTGATCTCCATGGTGTGTCAAGCTGAATCAGGCTTGAAATATAATAAATAAGGGTGGCTGGTTTTGGGCAGGGATGAGGCTTTTAACCAGCTCTGTGTCCTGTGGTGCAGATATTAATGAACAGTGCCGTGAATGTGGGTGTGCTGTGCGCCGGGACCCACTTAACTAATTGTCACACACTGAAGGTCAACATCCCCCAAAATCCTCCGCGTTGAAATGGCAACATGCAGGATAGTTCAAATGTACCCTGGCCGTGCCCCAGCTGAAACCCTTTGGTTAGAGCCACGGTCTGAGCTCCTTGAAGTTTCTGTTTTGTTGGATTAAAACAGTTATCTTTTACCAAAGGGATGGCGGGAGGTGGGAGCTGGAAGCTATTAAATGCTCAGTGCCAAGATATTTTGTTGTTTTCCCCGAAATGATCTTAAAACTTTCAACTGATGTGAAAGATGAGATGTGGGAGCCCCTCTTAGCAGGGTATCATCTATTCAGCTTTTGTGTGCAGGAGCATTCACACTCGGTCAAAAGCTTCTGGCTCAATATGTCAATACCTGATTAAACAAAAAGAAATGCCCCTGCTTTGAATGTGAAAGCAGGGCTAAAGTAATCGTGCCTTGATAGTGGGTTAATGCTTCAAGCCAGTTCAGATTTCTTAATTAGGGACTGATTTCTGACATCAGGAATGTAAATTAGCTGCAATTATGTCTGTGCTGCAGCCTAGCACCTTCTCATTCCAATAGTTTTACAAATGTTAATTGCTTGTCCTGGCTCCTTTCAGAAGGATCTTATTCTGCAGCTGGGGAAACTGAGGAACAACTTGTGTTACTTGCCCCAGCCAGCACAGCTGCTCGATGAGGGCTGAGAAAAAGCTGTGGGAGCCTGATTCAGACTGCCCTTTCAGAAGGGTTTCTGGAGTGTTTGTGGCTCTCCAGCAACGGGGCATTTGGAAACCCCTTGCTGAGTCTTTTCTAAGCTAAAATACTCAGTTAAACTACATTTACCTGACAGTTATGACTGTTTGTGGTAGGACCTCAGGTATACTGCATTTACAGACTATTAGGCAATTTTTCAGCAATTTTAGTGATTATTTTCTAAGTGCTGTTCTCACCAGACCAGTTTCTAGTGGAATTTGGTTAATGCTGGTGTGATTGCAAGCTTTGTTGCAATGAAACCTGTATTCAGAGTTTGTATTCCATGTACACACAGCTTAAACGTGCTTTTGTCTCTGCTTTAATCATGGAATCACAGAACAGTTTGGGTTGGAAAGACCACTAAAGGTTACCTACTTCCAGCCCCTCTGCCCTGGTCAGGGACACCTTCCACTAAACCGGGTTCCTCTGGCTGCTTTAATGTGAAGGTAGACTGAAAATGGAGGCTTTGATTCAAGTCTGAATCTAGTAATAGTTTGTTGAGGAAGACATCACCCTTTCATGGTTTTTGTAGGGATTTTTATACTGTTTTTTCCATAAATGATTAGTAGCTCATCCATACAAGTTTCATGTATGTAAATTTAATTGTTGAAAGACAAACCTATTTGCTTTTCTTTCTGTAGCCACACAGTTGATTATTTTTTACTTAATTTTCAGTCGTTTACTTTCTCTAGCCTAGGACTACCTTTAGTCCTTACAGGGCAGGCTTTGACTATGACCTCATAATTACAGGATACTAAAAATTGGACAAACAAGAAATGAACCTGAGCTCCCCAACCCTGAAGTAACTATATTTATCTTTTCAGACTTTGTAACTTTCTTCTGGAAAATCCAGATTACCCAAAGAAGGAAGGCAGAGTGGTTTTAAACCCCAGCAGCAGCCTGCTTGCCAGCCAAGATGAGACAAAGGCAAGTGAGAGTATCCTCATCTCCTGCTGCCTCTGGGCAGCGTGTTCAGCCTGAGTGGACCTTGGGATGTCTGCTTTGATTAGTGTGTGTTTGCAGAGTGCTTGACTGAGCCTTGCTTTCTCAGGAGGCCTCTGGGTATGTGTAAGGCGGCATTAAATAGCAATAATTAGTTGCTTGCAAGATGACTTCCAAGCTTTTCCTGTTTGGCTGTGCCAGAGCTGCACAGTGTCTGCTCCTTTGCCTCCAGCGAGCCCCTCTGCCCTGCCTGCCTGTCACTGCCCTGTCTCAAGTGTTCATTTTGATAACTGAGACGAGAATTCCACAATCGTTCTGTCACTTGAAGTAGCCTTGGCCCTCGGGTCTCTCTTGTGAGGCCTTTAGGCATTGCCTTGCAGCCTCTTAACTGCGAATCTCCCTACAGCTGCTTGATTTTATTTGTGTTTTAAAATGTCCATTTAACAAAAAATTCTCTCTGAGCTGCTTTGAGGATGTTGAAATAGCTCTTTGTGGCTCAGAGAGATGTTGAATACCTCTTTCTACTCTTGGAAGCATCTCTCTACCTCAAGCTAATAGAGTTGCTCAGTCTTCATAGTAACCTAAATATTTCCTCTCCTTACTGTCTCAGGCAGCTGCACACAATGGTTTTAAATTACATTTTACCTTGTGCAGATCATCTGCAGAGGTGCCTGGGCCAGTAGGCTTTGGACCCACACTGTACTAAGGTGCTCAGAGCTGGGTGCCACATAACCTGAATTTTGGGTGGTCTTGCAGAATGTCCTGATCATTGAGAGAGCCATTTGTGGTGTTCCTGTGTGTATTTATAGCAGCCTTTTAATCTTTTTCATTTTCTCCTTAGGTGCCTAAAGTGGACTACTTCGACTTTTCCAAACTCGCCCCCCTTGACCAGCGGTGCTTTATTCAGGCAGCTGATCTTCTCATGGCAGACTTCAAAATGCTGAGCAGCCAGGACATCAAGTGGGCACTGCACGAGCTCAAGGGACACTATGCAATCACACGAAAGGTGCTCCAGTTTAAGTCTCTTTTCTTTCCTGGGTTTATCTCCCATGTCTGCAGAGACCACTGTGATGGCTTTGGCCTTCCTGTACCATCTGCTGCTGTGTGGTTATGGGTTTTATTATAATCTTCCTTTCCTTTTAAGAAGTTTTAATCCATTTAGTAGAGATTTTCAAAATTTATTGGCCAGACAGAATGCTGCAGGAAGTTTTTACTTTCCCTAATAGGAGAGCTGGGGAAACACGAGCTGGCTGATGGTGGGTGATGCATTAAACTGGGAAGTGTTCCTGTACGTCGCCACTGAAGTGCAGTATAATTGCCAATAAAACCTAGACATTTAGCTAAATCTTAAAACGTTTAACTGCTGCTGCTGGTTAACTGACTGCATGGAATTGGAAAAGCAGCCTGAGTATCACTGTCCTGTTTCTTCTTACTATGACTTGTGGCATGAGTCCTGTATTCCTTATAAAAGAGTTTCACTGCCATGGAAATGCAAAGACACTTGTATTAAGTATCAGCAAACAGAATGTTAGTGTGGCTTCAAGTTTTTGACTTAGATCTGCTCCTCTGATATGCCCTTGCTTGAGCTTTGTTCTTTACTATTCCAGGACTTAACTAAAACAAAACTTCTTGTCTTTTCACTTGATTGATTGAGCACTATTTGAACTTCACCTTTTTAAACAAAAAGCCAAACCCAGCAACAAAAAAAGACTGCAAACCAGCTCTGTTTAATACAGCTGGTGCCCACTCTGATATTAACAGCTGAGCTGTTATGAAGTATCATTCACCTACTTTGTTTTTATGGAATAATTACTTTGAGTACATAAAGCAACAAGGTGAGCAAAGGAATGATGCCTATTTGCTTTTATTTGGAGTGTTTGGCTTTCCAGTTTTGGATCAATCCTATGCCCATGTTTGTACTGTGCTTCAGCTTGAATTAAGTGCTCCTGCTTTCTTCCAGGCACAGGATTTAAGCCTGTATGTTGTTTTCTAGGCCTTTTCAGATGCTATCAAAAAGTGGCAGGAGCTGTCTCCTGAAACCAGCGGGAAACGAAAAAGGAGGAAAGAAATGAATCAATATTCATATATAGACTTCAAATTTGAGCAAGGTAAATGCCAAGCTGTGTGTATTGTGCTCTCTGCATTGTTATTGTAAGCAGAACTGGCTTGCAGCAGAAAGCAACTCCTCTTAAAAGGGATGTGGTCCCAAAAGAGCTGGGTTTCTGTCACTGGTATCTGGTTTGGAAATGCTCTTCATTCGTGTCTCTGCTTGGTAAAGTGCTGTGTGAGCTACTGAAAGTCTGCACCTGGTGTTGTGTGTGGAGGAAGAAGGATTTAAACTTTGTTCTGGCTGCTCCATCCCTTTTTATTGAGCCTTTATCTCTGCTTCAGGGGATGTGAAAATTGAGAAGCGCATGTTCTTCCTGGAGAACAAGAGACGGCACTGGAGGTCCTATGACAAGCTCTCCCTTCTCCCACCGGTGCTACTGGAGCAGGAATTCTATGAGCAGAAAGTGAAAGAGATGGCAGAGGTGAGTGATAGGAGCTGCTTTGATCAAGTGCAAATCTTCAACAACTGTTGAGGTTTTGGCCCTAAACATGAACAATCTGTCTCTTACAGAAATTCACGCTCTGAACCAAATACTGAATAACTATGTTTTCCCCTTCCCTACCTGTTAACACGTTTGTCTCTTCCCAAGTAACTCAATTTTAAAGGAAAGAAGCCAAGCACAGAATTTCATATTTACTTAAATATGCAGCTGCTGCTTGTGCAAACACCATTCTGGATGGGTTGTTTTGTTGTGAGGGGGTGAAAACTCCACTAATTAACTCTTTCCTCTAATTGTTAACAGGCTTTTCTGCTGTTTTAGGGCTTGTAATTGCAGCTCATTGTTGGTGCTGAGTAATGGCCAGGCCCGAGGCAGTGTGTCCACTCACTCTGCCTTCCCCAGGCTGGCAGTCCTGTGGCTCCAGAACAGTTTGTCCTGTGCTGAGAATTCTGTGTTTTGAAGCAGAACCTGCAACACCCGCTGCTGTGTTGTCTTCCCCTCCTAGGCTGAGGAAAGACTGAATTCATAGCTCTGTACCCACAGTCCTTTCTAAACTAGCTCCTTAAAGATCCTTGTCTCTTAGGCAGATGGATAAGGTCTCCTTTGAAACACAAAGCTCGTGTTCTCTGGAGGGGCCCATTGGGTGAGATCATCTCTGCCCATGGAAACCTGAACCAGCAGCCCTCCACAATATAGAATTTGGTTCTTTGTTCTTGCTGCCTTTGCTTCTCCCATCTGTTTTAGCTGAATCATAAATAGCTTAATGGATCGGAGGGATGGGCTGAGTGATGTTACAAGCAGACATCGAGCCTTTTATGGTGGTTTGTGAGTCCTGAGATAATGTGAATGAGTGGAGAGTTCGGAAAATTGTATTCTGTAAATACAGATGCACGTCTCTCTTGCAGCATGCAGACTTCCTCCTGGCTCTGCAGATGAATGAGGAGCAGTATCAGAAGGTCAGTATCTGTAATGTTATAAGTTGAGTTCAGCTTAGGCACAGACACTGTTTTTACACTCCTACTTCACAGATTCTTTTAGCTCTGGAATGGAGCTTTTCTGAAGCTGCATTTCACTGTGCTGCTTTTGCTGAGCTGGCAGAACCTGTGTGTGTTGGCTGGCTTTTAGGGAAGGTAGACAGGAGCTGAGGCCAGCAAGACAGTATTGATGCATGTAATGATCTGTAGGAATTCAGCTTGTATCTTCACTGCTCAGAACAAACATTGCAATAGAATAGCATCAGGTTTGCTCTTGCTCCCACCGTTATGGCTGTTTAAAACAGATCCGCTGTTGCTGGAGCTTGGCCAGCAGGAAGACCTTCCTTGTTTGCAGAAAGAATTCTTTAAAAACCTGTAAATCAGCTTTCACTTCAGAGAAGATGTAGAGAACAGTTCAGCAGCTGTGCATTACATTTTGGTCTCAATGCTCATTTCCTCTTCAAACTTCGGAAAAGTGGGCTATACTTGCTTTTTAGCAGTGGCAAACTTGTCCACCTCCACAGTGAGGAGGCCAAGACAGGGTCTGCCCAGACAGATGGTAAATGTTCCTTTAGAGGGTAACAGATCTGAATCTTGGTTTTCCCCATGAGAGTGATGTCTACACTCAAGCTGCTTCCCTGTGACTGCAGCTTCCCAAACCCAAGATGCTGCTCTGCCTGTGAGCTAAGAATTATTAATCACTACATGTTCTGTAGCTTCTTGGAACCCGTCAAGCAGGACATGTAGATATGAAGTGACTTAAAACTGAGTTTCTGGTTGCACTTAGGAAATTTGGACCACCAAATAGGATATCTAATGGAATGGTGTATATCTGTAGCTGGTTTTTAGGATTAATGCTGGCAGTTTTTTCTGGCTTGCAGTTGTGTGTGTGTGTTGCTATAGCTATTGATGTTTTGATGCTGATTCCTCTGGTGGCTGCAGGACGGGCAGATGATCGAGTGCCGCTGCTGCTACGGGGAGTTTGCCTTCGAAGAGTTGACTCAGTGTGCAGATGGTCACTTGTTCTGCAAGGAGTGCCTAATTAAATATGCTCAGGAGGCAGTTTTTGGCTCTGGGAAGGTAAGGATTTCACAACTGGACAAGGGGGAAATAGATAATTGCTGTTGGGAGATGACATCGCTGTTTGTGTAGTGTTGTTGTTTAAAGCAGATGTAACTGCACTTCCCAGGAAATACTTGAATGGAATGGTGTCCTGAAATCCAAGTCAGTCTCGCCATCAAGTGAAGCCAACAACTTTACAATGTGATCTTTGCACAGGATTTCAGGGTTACTAAAGTCTTTTTTTTGGTGTATGCTTGGCAATTTGATTATTAGGAAAACTTTCTACAGTGTTGATAGTAACAGAAGTTTGGCTTTTATTTTCTACTAAATAAACCAATGGTATCTGCACAGAGAGCACTTATCTTTGACTTGGCCAGTCTCCTTCTACCTAAGAGTGTTTGTCCTTCATAATATCACTGTGATCCCAACTTAATTTGGGGGTTGGTTCCTCTATGGCACTACTAACCTCCCCAGTCTCTGATTTAGCTAGCAATTATCCTGGTACTTAGCTGAGCTATAAACAAGTCATTAACCTGCTCTGAAGTGTGTGTGCTCCTTTGCCTCAGGATATGATGCTCAAACTGTGGGATGCTGTTGTACTCTGGGATCCATTTCATGTCAATGTATAAAGTGGCAGCTGTATTTTATATGACTTTATTGAAAAGAATGCACCGTGTGAGTGCTGGTTCTCAGCAGACTGTACGATAATAAAGGGCTGATACATGGTCACAGTGGACTTGGAGTGAATTGTGATCCCAGCTGGCAACAGCATCTTCCTGCCCAGTGTTTGTTTGAGGCCTGATTTGTTTACTTAAGCTTGTTCTTTCCATAGCAAACCCATTCTCTGGCAGTCATCTTAGGCGGATTTAGATGAGATATTGGGAAAAACATTTTTGTTATGAGGCACTGGCACAGGTTACCCAGAGAAGCTGTGGATGCCTCATCCCTGGAAGTCTTCAAGGCCAAGTTGGACAGGGCTTGGAGCAACCTGGTCTAGTGGAAGGTGTCCCTGCCCATGGCGGGGGTTTGGAACTGGATGACTTTTAAAGTCCCAAAACCCAAATCACTGAGATCTGTTGACTTTAGCTCTTACTTTCTCTGAGCAAGGCTCTGCACTGATTTGCTTGGAAATGTTCTGGATCCCGAGCTGCTTTTTGCTAATGTCATACTGAACCTGAGCTCTCTTTCCAACCTCAGTCTGAGCTCAGCTGCATGGAAGGCAGTTGCACGTGTTCCTTCCCCACCAGTGAGCTGGAGAAAGTGCTTCCAGAGAACATCCTCTGTAAATACTACGAGCGGAAAGCTGAGGAGGAAGTGGCTGCTGCCTGTGCAGATGAACTCGTCAGGTGAGTGTCCCACAGAGAATGCTGCACTTAACTGCTGTAGAAAATTGTTCCCTGAAACCCTACGTTTGCACTGACTCTGAGATAGGTAGCTTTTAAAGAGCTGGATTATAAATTCAGACTTCTGCCTTCCCAGGTCTGTTTTTATTCTGCCTTTGACTAGGAGCAGATTAAAATTCAATAGACTTGTCTCCCCCAAGACTTGCTTGCCAGCTCTGTGCTGATCCTCTAAATTACGTGGTCGAAAGCAGTGCTGAGCATATAATATTTTGATTGCAAACGGGGAAGTGATCGAAGAAATATGAGCAAAAAGGCAATAGTCAGCACATCCTGGCAACAGGCATTGGGTTGGCAGCCTTAGCAACTTCCACACAGCTATTTGACTAAATTAGCTTTCAGCAAAGCTATGTTTGGCACTCTGCATTAATGGCATCTTGTTTTGGGCTACAGGTGTCCCTTCTGTAACTTCCCAGCTCTACTGGACAGTGATGTGAAGCGTTTCAGCTGCCCCAATCCCCGCTGCAGAAAGGTAATTGGGAGATACTTCACATTTGGTCTCTTCTGGAGTGTTGGGCAGGAGAGCTGGGAGGACAACTCATCCTTCCTAGCAGCAGTATCTCCTGTGATTGCATAGGGCAGCAGTCAAAGTGTTTGCTGGATCCTACGGATCTTCTGTAAAATTGGGTTCCTGGACAGGTGAATTTCAGAGCACTGTTGAGAAAAGAGAAGCAGGAGTCCTGTCTGGTTTTGGAAGATGTTGGCTTAAAGAGCCTAAGGGTGCCAGAGGTTGCTGTCTTGCATATACAGAAATGTTCTGGTTGAACATGGAACTGGGTGTTTGTAAGTCAAAACCAAATACTAATCTTGTATCTAATAAAACTTCTGGAGAATGAGCTGGAACAACATGACATGCTATGTTTGAGGGAATTGGTATCTGCATTTTTCTTTTATGGGATAGCTTGAATACAGATTCAGTTGGAAGTGACAAAAAAACTTGTTGGAAGAGCTGACTGAAATGTCAGCCATTCAAAGGGCAGATCTTTGTGCTCTCCCGAGTTGCTAATGGCCATAACAGGAGAATCATCAGGCCAAGTGGAGGGATGGAATGGGGAAAACTTGCTGCTTCTGCACCATCAGTTCTGAGGAAAAACAGAAGCACAGAAATGTTTCCCAGTCTCGTGAACGGATGCAGGATCTTGCTTACGTCTGCTGCCAGCAAGGCAGGGCAGGATCAGTGCTTGGCACGAAGCTACAAGGCCTCTTGCATCACTGTAGCCACAACAGTGAATTCTCATGAGATCTGAGATTCCTGCTAATCACAAATTCCTCCTGAGGGCATTAACCTTACACTTGTATCTGCCAGAACTTTGGGTTCTCTCATTGATGTGGTATCGCCTTTTGCCTGTATTGAGAAGTTAATAGAAGGTTAAATTCTGCTGTCTGGAGAAGTTGAAGTTGCCAGTGCTGAACTCTGCAGTCTGGTGTGAAAATTGAACTTACTTGGGGAGAGAAAGCTGCTTATGAAAGATGCACAATTCCATTTTAGATTCTGATCTTCCAGATAGTTTTTGTTAACATCTACCTTTCTTAACTGGGAAGGGAATGTAGTGCCAATGGATTGTCCCAGTGTTGGAGCAAGGAGGTTTGCTAGGCACTAGGTGGCAATGTTGATTCACGTTTAAATCTCAATTTTTTTCTAACTGTTTCTGCAAAAGCCGAGTTGTTTTCTAAATGTACGTATGTCAGCACTACAGAACAGAACTTGGGCTTGAGAAACATGAACCCTTTAATGGGCAAAATGAATTGAAGTCGCTTTTTCCCTAAAATGTGTAATGCAGCAGAGCAACCATGGTAAGAGGGATCAGTGCTGAAATGTTCCTTTCCTACTGCTTTGCTGTTTCATTTCCTTCCTAGCGTACTGCCTGTTCCTCCCTCCCTGGGGTTATAGCATTCCAGTGGGCTGGATTTCTGGTTTCCTGGACAGCTTGTGTTGATTCATTAGCTGAAAATCTGCTGAGTAGCTTTGTGCTCTTCTTAGAAGTCTTTAATGACTTTAGGATTTGAAGTCGAGGGTGAGGAATTTGGATAGCAGGATGTGGTGTCTCGCAGCATCAGCTGCAGTGGTTCTTCATATTCCCTCTATCTCCTCTCTCTCCAGAATGAAGAATTTCAGTTAATGCTCTTGCTTGCAGGAAATGGTTGCCCTGAGGGAGGAAAGGGCTAATCTAGGGAACTCCACAGAGGTTGGAGAGGATGCACTGGCTTTGCTAGCAGTGCCTCTGGCAGATTCAGTGGTGGTGATGGCTGATCCTGGAAGGAGGCCCTTTCTGGTTGGAAGAACTGCACTCACACAGCTGAACCTAAAGCAAGGGGAAGTGTGGAAAGGGGAAGGTCAAAATATGTCTCTCCTGAAACCTCAGAGCTCTTTCAGGGTGGGGAGAGGAGGACCAGATGGTGGACCTGTTGTATCCCTGTGCTCCATCACCTGGATCCTTTGTCTTGCTTTGGGAGTTCATGTTGATACCCTCGGGCTCTCTATTAAATCTTGCAGGGAGGTTCATTCATGTTTGGGCCAGCTACGGATATGCTGTAAAGCAAGTGATGTGAACCAGCTGGAAGCCTTCACTTTGGCTTTGTGTCTGTATGCTGGGCTCAACAATAAGAACTCTACACATACCCAGGTCACTGCTTGTGCATCTCACCTGTAGTGTCAGTCATTTGCACTTTGCAGGGACCAAAATGTGGCTAATTGTAACCTGAGCAACGAGCATAGCTGCCCTGCCTCCTGTGAGTGCCCAGCTGCATGGGGAGCATGCAGATGAGCTGGCACCATCTGCCAGGGCCACTGTGGCTCCAGCTGTGTGGCATCAAGTTTGGCTCCTGGTTAGGTGGCCAAGGCTTGAATCTTAATATGACAAACAGCAGGGTGGAGGAAAAGCTTAGCTAGCCAAGGAAAAGTACTGTCTGAGCCGCCCTACGGATGTGTTGTGTGTGTGCAGTCTGAGCTGGTGCTGGGGCAGAGGCAGCTTTCACTCAGATTTGGCTGAGTATTGAGGTTTTGCTCTGTAATAAGCTGCTGACTGCACATGGAGCCAGGCTTCCTGGTGACAGGGGGTGTTCCAGCCTTGTTTGGCCTCCATCTTGGAGGGATCCCTGCATGGAAGCAGCACTCAAATTTCTCGTCTCTAAGGATGCGCATTTCTCCTCCCAGTGCTACAGAGCAGCCCAAAACAGGCAATTGTGGTGAAACAAGGAAAGGCACATGTTGCTGGTTGAGTTGTGCAGTACTGGGAGGTGAGTGTGCACTTCTGCATGGTGGGGGAAGTGCTATTTCCCACCTGAAAAGGAAGTCCATCCTCTTTGCTCAGCCTCCCTCCTCCCAAGACCCCACAATGTTGAAGACAAGGCTTTTGTTCCCAGCTGCTGCTGCCGTCCCTGGTGCCGTGTTGTGGGAGAGGGAGATGGTTTCCCTTCTTTGCAGTCTCAGCACAAAGCACTGCAGGGCTTTCAGCCAGCAAGAGATGGGGAGCTGAAAGCTGCCGTTGCCATGGAAATAATGCATGCACGGAGCAGTGGAGAGCTTGAAACCCCCAGCACTCTTTTCATAGCCAGGCCACATTGCAGGGACTTGTGTTTCCAAGACTTTTCCTTAAAACTCCTTTCCATGGCATGAAATTTTTATTACTTTATGGTACTCAGTTGTCTGGGTCAGTGCTGGCTGGGTGTAAGAGGTGATGGCATGTGGCTGCATGGTGTGGGGTGGCATTGCTCTCAGCCTGGGCAGCTGCCATTCCTGTGCATCCACAGTGGGTTTGGGGACTGTCTTGAGCATTGATGTGCCTGTCTCAGATGGATAAAATCTTCACTCTTTTGCCTTTCATCTTCAGTTTAGGCTCTCTGGCCGCCAGCAATCCTCACATGTTTTAATTTGCAGCACTGAGACTTGGCATTTTAGGGCACGCCTTTTTAAGCTGCTCTATATCTCGGGATTGATTTGGAGGTGCTGGCTAGGAACAGATGCACCCAGCTGCTTTTAGCCTTCATTTTCTGTTGGAAGTGAGACAGGTTTAAACTTGCACTGAGCTGTGCCTGAACACGGCCGCTCTTAGCAGGGCACCGCCAGCACTGGTAACGAGCGCGAGTCGCGCTGTGCCGTTTGCACGGCTCTGGCGGGAGTAGTCTTGCTGAAATAAATTATTGCTTGATCAACAAGGCCTGAAGTTGCAGAAGGAGGTGAGGAGGATACTGTGACACCCGTGATCTCTGTACCTGGTGCAGCAAGGCACACGCAGCTGCTCGTGGTTCAGAGGTGGGTAACAGGGCGGCCACACCAATGATCTGGTTAGGAGTGTTTTATAGAGTGCAGGGGGAAGTGTTTGTGTAATCCAGCACCCAGCAGCAGGGGATGTGTTCAGCATGACACAGCTGTCCAAGGATGTCATCCAACACATACCACAGGGCCCATTACTTCTGTGCTAAAGGCTGGGCCATGCTGCCCAGAGCTGCCCTGCCCGACTCCAGATGTGCTGTGGGTTTCGGCTTAAACTGTATCAGGATTTGTCGTTGGCAGGGTGCGTGTGCAACATGGAAAAAAAGATTGTCTTGGTTGGAGAAACTTGAGTTTGTCCAGAATGCCTCCAAGTAGGATATACATATGGAGAATTACTTAATTCTCCTTGTTTTGCAACATGTTTTCCCAGCTGTTGAAGTCTGCTGTCTCATTCAGCTTCCTGACAGCAGCACAAACATTTTGAAAGTCCCGTGGCCCCATCTCATTCTCTGTTCAGACATTCTTCTTGCTGTTATCCGTGTGTTTTTCCTTGAGCCTGTTTATTTGGATTTGATGGTTATTTGGAGCTTAGCCCCACAGCTTTAGTGCAGAGCAGAGCTGAAGGTAGCATTTGCTGTGGCAGACCCCTCTCTAATTTCTTCTTGGTGGCAGTGACCTCAAGTCCCAAGTCCTGTGTTTAAATTCCCATCCTTCTATGTCTCTTAGGAAAATTTGTTGGGACAAGGAAGAAAAGGAAATGTGGTGTGGATGACCTTGCTACATGTCTTCATAGAATTACAGAATGGTTTGGGTTGAAAGGGCCCTTAAAGACCATTCATTTTCAGCCCCCACCATAGACAGGGACACTTTCCACTAGACCAGGTTGCTTTGGGCTCTATCCAGCCTGGCCTTGAACACTTCCAGGGATAGGGCTTGGTAATGGAGCACTCATGGCTGTGTCCACTTTGATCTGGAGACCCACGTGTCTGTGCCAGCAGAGCTCTCTAAGCCATCTTCCATGGCTCTGCCATCTTCCTCCTGAGCACCGCATCCCTGACACCTCCTGCTCCGGAGCTCTCGGCTGCGCCCTTTTTAAACTTGCAGCACGCATGGGAACTCGCTGGGCGCTCTCGGTGCCAAAACCACAACAAATGGCGAGTTTCCGTCTGTCAGCCCGGCTCAGGCTCTCCACGGCTGGGCAGGCGATTTTCATTTTTCTTCCATAAAAGGACATTGAAGCTCGGCTGCAGCAGCGGTGCCGGTGCCGAGCCGCAGGCAGGGCGAGCGCAGTGCTATCGGAGCGTGGCTCATTCCCTATCTCCGCAAGGGGATGGGCCGGAGGGAGGGACCAAGGTCGAAGGTGGAGTCGAGGTGATTGTAGGCAGCAGATAACACCCCAGTAGGTTTTATTGACGGGTTCTAAAGGGAGATAGATAACAGGAGAGAGCTCGCGGTAGAGCAGACCTTAAAAGTGCAGTCCCATGGAGGAAGAGCACGTGCGCTGAACCATGTGGACTGTCCCATCGAGGCGGGGAGGGTCAGAGTTGCTTGGGGGTGCTGAGAGTCAGGAGATCTTTTCATCCCCAGCTTTATGCTGGGCAAGCTTCTTATCCTTGGAGGAAACTGCAAGGGGAACGAGGGGATAGCCACATGCTGGGGGTACTGTCTTACACCTTGATTTTTGCTGTGTGCTTGGACTGGGCAGGAGCAGTTACAAGAATTGAGTGGTGCCAGCAGTAAGCTGCTCCTAAACACCCCTTTCCAGAGAAGGAGGCACAATAATCAGCCCCAAATCACTGCTTGCCAACTTGTCACCCTTTGAGACACATAGGAAAGGGCCGTAGAAGCTCTGAGAATACCCCACCTGGAAAGAGGGTAGGAGTGGGCTGGGTTAATTGCTGTGGTGGGGTGGAGAGACTCCATCAGCGGGAGCTCAGGTGCTGCTGCTGCTTTAACAAGGTCAAGTCTATTTATGCAGTGGTATGTGGAAATGCTTCACTTGATAAATGAGTCTGACAGAGGAGGAGAGGGTGAGGCCCAGCCTGGAAATGGACCTGAGGAAAGAGGTCAGATTAAATGGGGTATCTGTCTCTTGCAGGGGAAAAAAAAAAAAGCTGCTGAAAGCAGGAACTCAGACTAGTCCCTTTAAAAATGGACTGTGTAAGTCAGTGCAATTTCGAGCAACAAAGCTTACTCCTGTGCTTGCTTTCTGCCATGTACAGCAATATCCAGTCAGTGAAAAGCCAATTGAAAAGGCTGTTCACTGACCAGTGAGTGCCTCTGTGTCAGGTCCATACGAGGTAGCAGTGCTACCTTCCATTCACAGCTTTGTCCTTTGCTGGGGAAAGGTCCAGAAGTAATAAACTGAGTACAACTTCATGTGGAGATGGAAATTTTAAGCTTCAGCATCTTGTTCAGCCTTTTGTCCCTGGGCACAGGGAGCCTACAACTATTCTGCTAATAAGAGCAGCAGCACACCTGTGGTGGTCAGTTCTGGGGTATGATGACTGTCTTTGAAGATAAGTGATGGATTCCACAAAGAACTGGATAAGAGCACTCTGGGTGGGGTGTCAAAGACCCTTGGCTGCCTTGAATGTGGAAAATTGGTGGAATAGCCTTGTAGCCAAACTCCTGGTGCTGGAAAGACCCTGAAAGCTGTAGTTGTGCTGAGGCTGAGACCTGCTGCATGCTGAGATGAGCTGGCAGCTTTGCCTTTTCCTCCTCAATCCCTTTGAAAATGGAATGGACAAGAGGTTTTCTTCCTTCTCATGCAGACAAGAGTGGGAATAATGTAACATGGTCACCCTAACATCAGGGAGAAATCTCTGTGTGGACCAGAGTGCTCAGATTCCTTGATTTGTTTGATTTTTAAACAGTGAAGCAGCTTTGCTCGGTCACTTGTCTGTCCCCATAACAGGTAGCAGTGCCACTGAGCTGTCCTGGGACTGTTGAGAGCTGGGTACAGGTCCTTTCCACAGCAGTTTGAGGTACAAACCCTGCCTAGAGTATTTGCAGAGTATGGAGCAGGGTTATCATTTTGCTGCTGCAGTGGAAATGGACGTTGGAGGGGATGGAAAAAGGCTGTTCCCAAGCCAAATTAAAAACATTGTTCTGACCTTACTCAAGAAGCTGTATCTTCCTTCTCTTTCCTCCCCCTCACATTCCTGTCGTAGTAATCACTGATCTCTAACCTCAGCTTCATCTGCCACAGCTAACCACTTAAAAAATGCACTTTAAAAGCCCCATACACCTCATTTTGCTGTACCTTAGTGCTTCCAGGGCAGAGTTATCTTTGGAGGGGTGTGAGTCAGCAGCAGAGGTTTGGAATAGCATTGTGTCAGGGCACTGATGACTCCTCCGGGCCAGAGCCTGAGATGGCCTAACCTGGTGCAGGGAGTGTGGGGAGATGTTTTGCTTCTCCTTTCTGTTTGCGCATAAACAGATTTCAGCAGATGACACAGTCATCAGACTTCCTGAGCTAACACAAGGCTGCTGCAGACTATGGCCATTCTGGAGGCTGTCAGTGGAGTTTGTTTCCTAATTTGGTCACAGTGTGTTCGGGGCTGGCCTGCTTTCCTTTTTTCTTTTTTTTTTTTTATTCTTTTTTTTTTCTTTTTAAAAACACCCATCCTTTTCTCTCATTGTCGTGGAGGGGAAGCTGTTTGTATCTGAGAACCTCCAGCTCCTCTCACTTCCTCTCCACAGAGGAAGTGATACTTGAAAGGCACAAAACACCATGCAGTTCTGAAGCTGATCTTTCCTTTTTTTTTTCTTTCCTTTGCCATTCTTCCATGAGTTCATCTCAATGACCCTGCTGGCTTTTTATGCTTTCTGGGTAGTCATCTGAGCCCTTTGTGCTGGAGGACTTTTGGGTAGTTCTCTGAAGTGTCAGAGTGAGCTGTGCTGCAGTTAAATTATAACATGGATAAGCTTGATTTATTGAAATATATATTTCAAGAAGGAGCGACGTGTGTGATTTCAGGAAAGAGCACATGTGTTGGTTTGTATATCATCGTTCACAGAAGGCCTGGTACTATGCAAGAAGCTGTAAATGCCAAAAACCAGAGAGAAGACCTTTCAGAGTGAGTTCAGTTGTCTTACAAATCTTCCTTTAGAAGATTCCTGCTTTTCGATGTTGGACCAGAGTCAGCCCCAAACAAGCTGCCTTTCTGGCATGCAGGAGACACTTCAGCCCTTCCACTCTTCATGTGAATTTTCATTCAGCAATAGGAACAGCCAAGGAATCATCTCCAAGCTTATTGGTTCCTTTATTGCTTTTGGTTCTATGCTGGACTTAGCAGGAACAGAAGGAGAAAGTAAAAGGAAAAAAACAAGTTCCCAGGTGATGCAGTTGAGGATGCAGTTCCAGCAGCTTTATTCAGTGGGATGGGGGAGGATTGTGTGCCTTAAGTAGGGGTGAAGCTGTTGCTGTCAAGGGAGCTGCTGTCAGTTGGAGAAGATTCCCAGGCCTTGGAAGCCCAGGGAAGTGCTGGGTTACCTTTTCAAACCCAGCTCTATTTTAGGTTCGTAGTACATGTCATAAACAGCTTCAGCAGAGCCTGGGGTTAAGGTGTGCCCAGAGCAGATGGATTAGTGGCACTAAAGGTTTGGCTGTAGATGGGCAGGTACGGGCTGGTCTCAGCAGAAATTCTCGGCAGAGAGGAAACTTCAGTGTGTGTCATGTGTGGGATCCCGGGTTACCACTGACCTCCAAAACATGAGTAACGGAGAAACGGGAACACCTAGAGGTGAGGCAGCAAGTTTAGAGGGGCAAAGGGAGGGTGAAACACAAGTTTACTTCTAATTTAATAAAAATCACCTCTGTGTGTCATTCCTATTTGCATATTATCCTCTAATTAGCCGTGACTGACTCACCCACCACTTCCACCTGAAAGGAATTATATGTTTTGAAGTGTATGGTTTATAATCTCAGTAGGCCAGCATTTCTCCTCCTCTTCTCCTCTCCCCTTCCAGTGCCCCCCAAAATGCATTCTCTTATTGCTTTTAACCTTCAAGCCTCTTTTCTTCTGCTCTCTCTCTATTACTACTCTTGCATTATTAATGGACTGTAGCAATTCAGCCAGAACACTGACATTACTAATTACTACTTGTAGCAGAGGAAGGGGGAGCAAGATAGAAACTGGGTCAGGAAATGTTATCATCATAAAATGATAGCATCAGAACTGGAGAGCAGAACTGTTTGTATGAGCAGGTTTGCATTGGAAATGCCTCCTTCACCCTGGAGCACACCTGTGCATGCTCACCATGCACATCCTCTTTGCTTATTTGCTGTGTGCAGATGGGAAAAGCATCTCACACACAGAAGAAGGGTTAATGGACCTGTAATTTCCAGCAGCAGAGAAATGGAGTGATGGGTTTTGTTCTGCCTGGCATCACTTCAAGTATCACAAAATTCATGTGCTCCTCGTTGCTGTAGTAGGAAGCCCCTTCCCCTGTTGGTGTCAAAGGCCGAGGAAGCAAAGTGGCTGCGTTTATTTTTGTGTTCAGCGAGAGCCTGTCACGCTCCGTGCGTTCAGATTGTCCTTGGTAGCACCAAGGGCATCCTACAGCAGCAAACAGCTCACTCTGCTCCATGTGAGAGAATACAGCTGCTATGAAGCCAGAACATTATTTTAGGGATGCAGCAATTAACCTGTGAATATTGGGCATGAGGAATTGCCTGCTTCTGGTTAATGGAGCTGTGCCTCTTCACTCAATTGGGCAAAGCGTCCGCTTGGGAATCTGGCATCCCTTGGAGGCCTTGTGTGAACAGTTGTCTGTTGTGTTAGCTTTCCCCTTGAGAGGGGGGCATGTGTGAAAATGGGAGTGTCATTGACTGTAAAATGTATCGACGCTTATGGTAAGTGACAGTCAGAGAAGGTCATCTCTAAATGCACGCTGTCGTCTTTGAATAGTCAAAACAGCTAAAACGCATAGGTCAGCGGTAAAATACAAACCCAGAATTGATCAGGGTGTGCTGGCAAAAGACAAGTCCCTCACCCAAAAACATGCTTACAAAGAAAACAGACAAACTGAAGGCCTATCCCTTCCAGAGGCATAACTTTGGTTGCTGGTGGTGAGAGCACATCTCTGGGTGAAATGTCTGGCTTGAGGTGGCAGATTCCCGAGAAGTCTCTTGGAGACAACGAAGGGAGCGTGCGTGTCTTCCCTCTCCATGCTGTCAGTCCCAGTACGTGTGACTGCCTGCCCGTGCATCAGCCAGGAGCCCCTGTTCTGGATGGGTGTGGGGAAGCATCAAAGCAGTCGCAGCTCGGTCCCTGCCAGGCGGTTGCGCATCCCCATGAACTCGAAGCTGTTTCATTGACATTCCCAGGAAGGCGGGAGGCCAGCGCAGGAGCAGCGTGACTCCCTCACAAGTCAGATGGTAACTCACACAAAGCCAGCTCGATATTTAGGCTGGGCAGACTTGACAATATCCCCTTTCAAAGATTATCCTTTAAACTGTCCTAGTCACACATCGCCTTTGGTGCCTGCCTGAGCCTTTTGTAAGGATGAGCAGTATTTAAAAGAGAGGCTGGCTGCTCTAATCTCTTCTCCGTGGGCTGTAAAACCGATGCTGCTGTAGCTCGCCAACTTTATTTCTCTTACTGATCGTAATAAGTGTAGGGCTCTTAAATCCTGGCTCGTGTTTTATCCGTGGTGTTGGTGGGGCTGCCTGTTATCTTGAAGGGAGCCCAAAGCAGAGCTTTGCTGGTGCATTTGAGGGAGAGCAGACATTCCCATGAAGTGGGAGCTGGTGATAGGCAGTAATTTCTACTGTATTTAATAAAGCCGTTGTGAAGCTGGAGAGGTCTAGAGTTTACAATCCCAGTGTACTTTTTTTTTAAAAAAAGGCAAGTACTGATTTGCCACTAAAACTGAGCATTGTCAGTAAGGCAAGTCCAGAATTTCATGTGCACGTATTTAATTAAAAGGCAAGAGGGTTAATGAAGCTTTGAGTGCATAAGGCCTCATTCCCTGAATTTAATTTTCTTTAATTGCTCCAGAGATTGAAATTCCCAGCTGCGGTTGTCCCCTAACATGTGAATTAAGGAACTGGAAAGGGACAATTTGATTTGTCTCATTCAGTTCCAGCTTCTTCTTCTTTGACTGAATTTTCATCTTTTTGGTTGAAAGGGGACTAGATAAAAATCCTTTCTTAAGTCGGTGTTTCAGCTTTGTGGTAGAACAGGCAAAGCTGTGACCTGCTGATACTTTGGACACTGGGAATGAGCTGAAAAACAGGGAGTGTTTGTGCAGCTTGTGTTACTCTTCCCTAATGTATTGCAGAAGATCAAGAGCAAACACAGTTTTTATTCTTTTCCCTCCCCAATACCTGTTATCGCATTCAGGATTGGTGGGGTTAAGTCACCTGAATTGCATGGCACAGCCCCAATCAAACCAGGCTTCGTTAGTGTGCAGTTTGAAAATTTAAAAAATTTTGAAGGGTGGTTTGGGGGTTTGTTGCTTGTTTATAGGGGTGTTGAAATAGTGGTCTAAGCCCTCTGTGAGTGTCAGGGTCTTTTTGTGCAAGTTCATAATCCAAGCTCTGTCAAAGGGCAAAAATTTAAAATGCAGCAAATTCATGGACTGGTGAGATGATCACTGATGGGAAAAACCTGTTCCTGACTTCATTTTAACAAAAGCTGATGGTCCTTGCTGAATGCCCTGTATGCGGTGTGCTCTGCCTCTATTGTGGCTGTTGCTGTTGGATATTCCAAGGCTGCTGCATGGTTTTGTGTCCTAATAGGCTTGTTAGCAGCTATAGCCTTGGCTGGGTAGTTAAAAGCAAAGGAAGCTTCCAGCAGCAGTAGAAGGCATCAGGGGTTAATTTAATGCACACCTAACATTGGAACAACAGCAGCAACAAGTGTTTGGGGTTTGCCTTTTGGAGGTCTTAGCTGTCAGAAATCCTTGGGAAAATATGTAGTAACATCCCCTTGATCTAGTGGAGACTTGCCCTAAGCCTCCAGCACACACAGTGATAGATAAGCATCCCCTGCCTGAACAGGTATTTCAGAGCTGTTGGGCTCTCCCAGGTGGCTGCTGCTAAGCTCTGTGTGTATGGTGGTTCCTGGAGTGCTTTTGTGGGGATTGTTTTGGATGAACTGTGCTTTGCTTTTGGGAAGGTTTCCTGTCCCTCCCTGTTGCTGTGGGACAAACCACCCTCCCACGACCCCTGCCCTGGTCGTGGAGCTGGAGGGATGCGAAGGTGGCTTTGGCACTCAGCAGCACCCTGGAGGTGCACATTTGATTAAGATGGGCTATTAACCATCCATATCCACTGAATCTCTGCCTCAATCTATAAAACTATTGGGATTTAAAAAATTTAGTCATTTTCTGACATTCTTTCATTCGTCCTTATTTCCTGTCAGCCTGCTCATCTTCAGCTGGGGTCAGCATGAATTCCCCTCTCAAACTTGCACTTCTGGCCTGGAGGAATCCACCTTCTTCGCTACTACCCGGCACCTCTCCCATGCCTTGATGGTTTTAGTGACCTCTGCCCTGCTGAATAACTAATGGCGAGCTTGGAGTGCCGGGGGTTAGGAGGTCTAGGGCCTGCCCCGTGCGTGGCTGCTCCTCCCGCCGTGGGCTGGGGGAGCAAAGGTGATGCTTTAAGTGGTCTCAGTGCTGCTACCAGTGTAAACAGAGCAGATGTTTCCCTGAGCCAGGGGAGCATTAATGGAATGCATCGGCCCTGGCTGATGTAAAACATGGCAGCGAGTTTTGGGGATGAGGTCAGCGGGACTGAAAGCTGATGGGAGTTTAATGTCGAGGCTGCCTCTCTGAGCCCAGGGATCAACTGAGAGAGCTGTGGCTAATGGAAAGGCAAGTACACTTGTCATAAATCAGTGCCACAATGCTGAACAGGCATCGCTTCTGCTGGATGCCACAGCCAGTGATGGTTCTGTAACCACCCATGAGCTCTTGTTCCTCGCTGGGTGTCCTTAGTGTCAGTGTTTAGTTTTAGAAGGGACAAAGAGGCTAAAAACTGAAGGTTTGGGGGAGGCTTTACCTCCATGTGCTGTGAGAGCCCTGCCTGCCTCACCTCCTTCACTCTGTTGTTCATGGGATCCTGTGGTTGCTGCATCCTATCCATGTGGGGAATGCCAGGAGGGCAGCCAGAATATTGTTGGGATACCATTTTAAACAAGTTGTCCTCCTGGTCAGAGGAGATGGATTGTGTTTCTGCTGTGAGGTTGCTAGGAAGTCCTGAGGCATCCACGAAAGCGTCAAGAGGCAGGAGGCAAAGCAGGCTTGGCACTGCTTAGAGATCATGTGGTTTTTTTAAAAACAAACAAGTCTTGTAAAAACTAAAGAGCAGCATTTTCCTAGACAATGAGAAATCAGTTTGCTCTCCGACCAAGCAGCGCATTTCCCGTGAAGCTGGATGCTGTAATGTGCCATTTGCCAACGAGATAAGATGGCTGTATTTGTTCGGTGATTTATCCCCTGTGAAGCCAATCTGAAAGAATGCTTTATTGCTCTATTTATTTTTTCAAAAGAAGCTTCTTTGACCTCATTTTTTTGTGTGGGGAGCATGCATGCCTTTAAGCTAAATCTCGAAGCCTGGTCAAAATTGGGGTCTGTCTTCAGGGTTACAGCTTGAAACACAACATCCGTGATGCCATTCAGAAGCTGAGAGGTGAGCAGCTCTCCCCGAGGCTTTTTCTGATTGAAAACCTCATACACACCAACAAAGCCAGTCTGCAGCTTAAAGGGTTTGGGTTTTTTTCCTTTCTGGGTCCTCCTTTAAGGGCAGAGGTTAAAACAAAACAGATGCTCTTGGATGGTGTCTCTGCTCTTAGAGGCAGTTGCTGTACGAGGTTTTGGCTCCTGGCACGTGAGGGGAGGATGCTTCCTCCTATTTGCGAGCGGATGTCAGGCTTAATAAAAAACCCCAATCTGAAAGAGCCAGATGATCCCCCTGAGTGAGAAGTAGCAGTGCTGTTACTGCATTACCTCCATCCCTTAGTTTGTTTGTGCAATTATCCATGTAAGTAAAACCTGAAAGTGCCTCCTTACAGCACGTTCTCCCCAAACAAGGGAAAGGCTCGCAGCTATCGGAGTGGGCTGCGGAGAGAGGGATGGATTTTTCAGGTAGCTGGAAGCCATGCCAGGTTGGGTGTTTGCTGGTAGCCTGCTACTATATTTAGTTTTTCTTGGCCTCCCAGAATGAGCGCATTGAACCTTTCTAGATATGGAGATAGGCACAGCACCAGCCAGCCCTGAACACGGCCTGCCAACTTCTGAGCTTTATTTGTTGTTTGGAGCCTTGGTCTTCACTGCTCTGTGTCTGGGGTAGAGGATAATGAGATGAGGTTATGTGAACAAGAGTTGGTTTTGTAGCTGTTTTCTCTACGGGTAACAACCAGGGTGGTTTTTAAGAAAAGCTTCTTTTCTGGGGGTTTTATTATCCTGTACATTTAACCCTTTGTGATGTTTTAGGTGTGCAGAGTGAAGAACAGGTGCTTTACAGGAGTCATTAATTGCCTTTCCCAGTTTTGTACCACAAACCAGCATGTAGATACTTTCAGACACAAAGTTCTTATACTCCGAGATCCCTTGTATAATTTTGACCTACCCATGTAGTTAAATGAAATGGTTTTTTTCTTCCTGGAACTTTATTCTGGTTGCAGCTGTTGTACAAGCTATAGATTTCTAGATTTGTCGAAAAACATGACTTCAGACCACTGGGATTTTGGTGGGTGGGTAAAAGTGCTAACAGATTAATGAGTCTTACTTAGCATCTCCATCTGCCAGACTAAACCGAGTTCTGCACAGGAGACTTAACACAGCTGGTTTGAGCTGGTCTCTGAAAGCAAAGCACCCTTTACCTAGTCCAGTCTGACCCCTGATCTATAAAAACAAGCACTGCGGTGTCTTGTGTATAATTATATTTGTAGCCAGAGAAGCTGTGGCTGCCCCATCCCTGGAAGTGTCCAAGGCCAGGTTGGATGGGGCTTGGAGTAACCTGGTCAAGTGGAAGGTGTCCCTAACCATGGCAGGGGGTGGAACGAGATGAGCTTTAAGGTCCTTTCCAACCCAAACCATTCTGTGATATATTTCCTTTCCTTTTCCTGATCCAAGCACTATGGTGAACTTAAGGTGTGCAAATGAGTGAAAGCAATGGAAAAATGCATGGAATCCCCTAAGGACCGGGTAGAAGGCCTGGGTCCTCACCAAACACATGGATCAGGTCCCTTGTCTGACACTTGAACTCTCACATAAGGCTGCGACACTTGCAATTACTTTCCTTGTGCCTTACCTCCATAAGGAGATAAATTAAAACGCATGGTATAAATCAGGTATCTCGATCCCAGCGAGGGCAGCTCATAGCAGGGGGAGATGCCTGGGAACAGCCATGTGTAGCAATGCTCTCACGTTGCAGTTGGCTCCAATCTCTGTCGCTGTGAGGGGCAGCCTCAAGGTCCAGCTGTGAGCAGGAATGAGATGGCCTGATGAGGCGAGAGCTGCTGTGCATTAGCTGTAGCTGTTGGCTTTTCTGTTCCCTCCTGTGAGCTCTGAAAGTTAAATGGGAATGAAGTAGCTGCTGAATAAGAGACATGTTATCCCTTGCCTGCATCCGTTTATAGGTGGCGAGTTGCCATGGCTAAGACACCGATCAATTGTTATTCTGAAATCAGGGGTTATTCTTCAGCTTTTTTTTTTTTTTAGAGAAATGGGATATCTGCCATCTCCAGCGCCCAGGAAGTATCTGCAAAAGTGAGTGTTGGTATTAGTGTGGGTGTTGTGTGTGCCTGCACATACACACTCTCCTGCTGTTCCTGGACACCCGTTCTCTAATTTTTCCCTTGCCTGTGAGACTGGATAAACAACCCAGAGGCACTGGGGAGCTCCAGGGTGTGGGGGAAAGGCTGGCCTGGCTGATTTGGTTGTGTAAAACTAAAAGGCATTTACTCAGCGCATTGGGTGGACTGTTCTTGTGTGTAATGAATTGTGCAACTGCACAGCCATACCAGAGCAGACTGAGATCCTCTGACAGTCCTCTGACTTGTCTCCCACATGGAATCATTACAGCTGCTTGTCAGGAATATGCAAAATTCCCGTGATCCGCTTGCATGTGTTACTCCAGATTGCTTTCTGCTCAGAGTGCCTTTGCAGTATCAGTGAACCTTCTTGCCGCTCTCTGTGGGTTTCATGACATGCTATCCCAAAAATTTGGACTGGATCGTTTTTCTGAAGTACCGCATCACTATGGAAAAGTGAAAGCAAGCAGTGCCAATTACCAGGAAAGCTCTTGTAGTCCTTGGACTTACATGTCGGGCATATGGAGTCAGATTGCATTTTCTTTATATTATGACATGAGTGACACCAAGTGTTTTGTTCTGGTTCTTAGTCAAGAATGACAGGAAGGTAGAAGACCCTTAGAAAAAGTTTAAAATTATTCTCCGCAGTCTAGAAATCTGCCTTACAGACAGTAAGATGTTAAAGCTAACTCTTTAAGGAGAAATGTTGAGATCACTTGATGAGTCTGTCAGGGTACACCTCCAGAGATGTGTGTAACATTTTAAATGTAACAGATAATGAGGAGATAGTATTAAAAGTCTAAAAGGCAGAGCTGGCTGAAAACCCATGCTTTGAGTCATCTTGGAGCTTTTGGATCAAATTGGATATCCTGATTGAGAAGGGGGAAGGGGGAGACTTTAGACGTAGTTGTAAATGGAATAAAGGGAATAGATGCTTCTATAGGACACCCTATTTAATGGTCAGTTTTGGCTCATTCTGAGTTGAAATCTATTGCTGTAACATCATTACAGTCTGCAGCCCCACCATTTCCAGCTGTGATCCAGCCAGATTGGCCAGGCTGAGCCAGCCTAGGTGTGAACACATGGTTGACTGACAGCCATGGAGCCAAGGGACTGCAGGGAATGGATTCTGTAGGTAATGCTCTCCTGGGAATCCCGTGGTGTGTTAATTAGTGCTGCCAGGGGAGAGACGACTTCAGAACGCGTGTGATTCAAAGGCCACGGTGCAAATTCAAAGAAGAATTTAAACAGAGCTATTAGATAAAGTACCACTGATGGTGCAGGCTGTCCCTGGCCCACAGAGAGCAGTGTGAGGAGCCGCATTCCTGCCCTGTCCATAAGGAGCTTCCTCCTTGCCCTCCAAACAGCACAGGTCTAGATGGACTTCTACTGACTCTACGCTGGGTCATGCTAATTGTGCTGGTGGAGGAACTGAGCAGCATTTTGATACTCAGGAGCAAGAGGTCTGTGTGAAAAGGGCTGTAGGTCATCACTGCGTCCAGAGCTCTGCTTTTGACCTGAACTCTGCAAAACAGCCTTTGTTTTGTATGGTGCTTTGTTAAATGGCTGTCGTTCAGGCTGAGGGTAGTTGTTTTTGTGTGTGTGTGTGTACTGAGAGAAAGGTCACGCTATAAATTAGCGCTCCTGGATTTCTCCTGCTGGATGAATGCATGTGGATGTGGGCGTGTGGGGAGGTCCTGCTCTGGATTATTCTCTGCTCATTTCTGTTTGTGATTCTCCACTTAGCGCTGAATACAGATGTTTATGCATATATTTAGAAAAGGCTGGTCTGGAAATAAACTTCTCTTTGCAGCACTCCACCTCCCTCAGCTTCGTATTTTAAGACTCTTTGTTCTCTCCTAGTAATTTTCCAAGTGGATTAGTGCAGGTCACCAAGGCATCCACATCAGTGAAATACAGCGAGATGTTGCTGTCATCTCCCGAAACACTCCAGCACTCACCCCATTGCTTATCAACCCACACTCCAGTAATCCTAATAGCTATGTCAGAGCAAGATTAACAGAAAATCCAGGCAAATATTTATGGTTTCCTTCAAGGTATGTATTAATCCTAGAATGTGGAGTAGATGCTTTATGAGGAGAGCTTGGAAACCTTGCTCTCGTGGGCTGAGGAGGGATTCTGCCAGGCTGGGTAAGCTGCTGCCAGCTTGGGGAAGAGGCGTGGGGCAGACAATGCAGGAGAGGATGCAAGATTCCCAAGTGCAATGGGGAGAGAAGCAGCTACAAAGGATAAGGAGCTGTGTTTGGGTTTGGTGCTATAGCAGCATTGTATGGCAACTCAGTAGTGAAAGAAAGCAGAAGAAACAAAGACAAAGCAGAAGAGGAGCAGCTTGAGAAGAAAGAAGCAGAATAACCATGCAGCAGGGTGGCATCTGGGAAATGCTGGGGAAGCAGCACTGGTTAGGAGGTGGCAGTTTTAACCATGGGGAAGACTGGATCCCTTTTGTCTGTGGGGCTGTGCAGGTTTCTGGTGTTTATGGAATGATATGAGAGGGCTGGTGAGATGCAGCTTCCTCCCCCAGTGTACAGCTGGTCCCAGGAGGACTGGGTGCTTGACTCCAGTCTTGTAATGGTGAGGATACTTTCCCAGTTTTAAAATGTCTCATAAAAATATCTAAACTAATGTTTTAACACAGGCATGTCAATGCTGACCATAAACATAGCAAAATCTAGTGAGGAGCGTGGTGGATGCTGAGTTCAGCTAAAGTCAGCAGAGACCAGTCTCTGAAGGGGAGAGCTGGAAAAGAGAAGGAAACATTTTGGCTGTCTAAGCTCTAGGACACATCTGTACTGTCCTTAGCATGCTATAGTCAAAGACTGCTTTGTGCCTGGGAAGGGTAATCACTAATGCTTATAAATATGTCTTCCTCTTTTTCATAGGGGGGAAAAAAGCAGGATTCCTTGTAGTTTGTGTGAGTTTAGGGGGTGTTTTGTTCTGGCTCAGCTACAGAGCTGTGACACCAGAGGGAGTAGGTGAGCCTCAAATAGCTGCTTTCAACAAAAACCAGCAGCAAATAATCACAGCCTTTGCAAGAGGTAAATTAAAACCATCTCCAGCCTGGGAAACATGCACAGCTCAGCATCTTTTCTCCATAAATATTTCCCTGCTGTTGAATCTCCGTAACCCCTTCGGAGCCTAGCAGCTGTGCTCTTCCCAGCTTTAGGTGAGCCCCTTCCTCACCATGTGTTTCTTGAGTGGCTGCTGGGCAGGGGTTTTGGAACTGAGCTCTGTGGCTCTGTTAGAACTCTTTGGCTTGGAGAAGTCGAGAAAGGGTCGGTATGAAACCAGTCTGGCCTTCCTGCATGGCACTGGTCAGCCTGACATCCCCATGGAGCAGTTGTTAGCACTGGAGCAGTGAATTTGGTTTTTTCTTTAGATATTTCTGTTGCTGAAGCAGCACTTTAGCTCTGGAGGAGGTTGGTCTCAGTGTCTTTTGTCCCACTTTAAAAATGGGACTTGTCCACTCTTTGCACACCCAGCAGGACCACTGGAGGAGCTGGAAGTGTGGGGTTTTAACATTTGTGTGATCAAAGCCAGAAGGTGTTCTTTCCCACCCTTTCTCAGTGGCATTGCATCCTTGTCCTCACAGACGCTGTGAGCCGTAGGTGGAATTGTGCTCCGAGGCAGCTGAGAGCGAGCTGCCGTAAGGGGGCTCCAGAGCCCTGTTCTTGACTGTGTTCCTTTGTGGAGCGATCTTCCCCTTTTTCTTTATCAGAATGTCCAAGCTGCCTTAGCAAAACTCTCTTACACCTGCTCTAAATATTCTTATTTTTTTATTGCACCGCTCAGACTGATTATGAACCTGGGTCTCTTCATTTTAATCAGCATAACGAAAGTGCGCATGCTACAAAAATGCCTTGAGTAAAGCTTATTTCTTTGAATAGAGGAAATATGACTTAGCAAGACTTTCCCTTCTTCTGGTGCAACCATAACCCCATAGCAGGAGCTGAGTCGGTCCCGCTGCAGGGAGAACAGCCCACGTTAGAGGTTCATCTGTATGCAGGGTGCTGCCTGCCCGTCTGGTAATGAGCACAATGAGCCTGGGGATGGGCTTTGGGCAGGGGAGGGAGTCCTGTTGCCATGACAATACAAATTGCAGTGGATGACTCTTCAGATAAAAGCATCACGTTTTTAAAGGAGAAAAAATGGTGTGAAACAATAGCAGAAAGATGGTGTGGGGGAAAAATAGTGTTAAATAATAGCAGAAAGATATGGTGTGAGTTCTAGCTTTGAGATGCAGCCTGGGAGAAGATGGGGCTGTAGATACTAATTCTGGAAGTGTTCTTCCCCTCAGGGTGTTGAGGAGCATTAGGAAAATCGGGCAGGAGCCAGGCCTCCTATGAATAAGCGTCCAGCAAGTTTTCCATGCAAATATTTGGACGTGGAGTAATGAGTTCCAGTAAGAGCTGAGTGCTGACTGCACCACGGGAGGCTCTGGCACCGTGCAGATGGACAACTGTCCATATTTCTGTTGTGCCTCGAGCAGATTCCTCTGTGTTACCACTCTCTGGAGCAAAGTCAATGTGCCCTAGAAGCCAGAGGCAGTAAGGATGTATTTACAGGAAAGACAGAGAAGTCCAGTAGACTATTAGTCCTGCTGTAGGGGCTTTTTAGGAATCTGCCTGCTGATCCTGTTTAGGTGGAACATTTCTAATCCTGCTGTGAATCCCTGTTAGAGACAGGTTTTGTTTTCAGTCATGGCCAGTATAAGATCTGTTTCTACTTTGAACTGGCACCTTTTTAACACTGACTCCAAAGACCACAGTAAAATGGGCTTTTTTTAAACTGTCGCTCTCGCAAAACTGTTCACAAGGTAAAACTAAACTTACCCAGTTGCCTGTAATTGAAGATGTGTTATGATTCCACTGGTGTCACAGCCAGTTGTGCTGAGCACAAATAGACATTCCAAGGAAGGATGGGATAATTAGAAGCAATCTAGTGATTCTTGTGACTGTATAAAAATAACCGGACTTTTTTAAGGATGAGTTATTTTTAGGAGCCTCGTGTCAAAAAGGGCTTGTGGGGGTTTGCATTCAAGAACAGTAAAGTCAGGTGTTATACCTGCTTGGGGTTTTTTTTTTTTTGAGGGTTTTTTTTTTCCTCTGAGTAAGATCTCTGCTGACGGTCTTGCTTTATAAAACAAATTGGCACTGGAGGTTGTTGGGATAAGTCACACAGGCCACTGGCTTGCTGGCAAAGGAGCATCAGGCTCAGGTTTAGCAGTAGGACCTAAGTGGCCCAACAGTAGATAGTGAAGATCAGATTTAATAAGACTATTTTAAACAGTACACCCAAAGAAAGCTTGCAGTATGGAGCTGGATTATGCCTCTCTGATCTGTATTTATTTTGGTAGTTTACTGTGCCTTGAGGAGGGGGACTTGCTCCTGTCCTGGAACAAGACTCTGCTGTAAGCTGGGGTGTCATTTAAGCTACTCCTGAAAAGCTGCTCTTCCAAGGAAGAGGTTCTAGGTTGGTGACCAAAACCTAAAAGTGAAGTTTTTGTGTTTCCTGTTATAATATATCCTCTTTGTGCTCCTGGGAGGTCAAGCAATAATGTTTATATTTAAAAAAAAAAAGAGGAGAGGTTTGAGGGTCTCTCTCTGGCTGCTGGGCAGCATCTAACCCACCACACCAAACCTTTTCACAAAGGTACTGAGTTGTAGAATGTGTTACCAAAGGTTCAGCTTAGGTACCTGAACATGGATAAATGAAATTGAAGGTAAATATTGGAATATGCTCTACTAGTGGAACTTCCTGGAGATCAGTGGGAGAGTTTGCCCAGAGTGAAGCAGTTTGTTCTGAGGTCTGGTGTGGGACAGAGCAGTATTTTCTGTGGTGTAAAGAGGAAGAGAACATCTTGAGTGTTGTTTGGTTCCCTTGTGAATGGAACTCTTTTGGTGTAAGAGCTGGTGCTGGGAAGGGGGCATGCACCATTCATGCATGTGGGAACCACTGTAAGGAAGAGACTTGGAGCCACTGCAACTACAAAGCAGTGATTCTTTGGCTTACCCTAAAATTATAAAGCTCCAACTACGTAGTTTCCTCAATAATAAAAACTCCCACCCCCCCAAAAAAAAACCCTACAATAAGCAATGTTTTGGGATTTTAAGATGAACTGTGAGCACTGCACTGACTTTTCTCCCCAAACACCTTTGTGCTGTTAACACCTGACAAACAAGCTCAGGTTAACTTTTACGATTGGGTTCATAATCAGTTTTGTGGTTTCCACCCAATACTGCTGCATTGTTTTATGTGATTCTGAAAGTGAAACAAAAATGAAATTGTCTTGTCAGCTTTTCTCATTGATGTATCTGAAATACAAGTTCCAGTGTGCTGCTGGTAAATGATTTTCAGTGCAGGGGAATCTTGCCTTCGTCTTTGTATTAAGTGAGTTTAAGTGTGGCTGTGGTTAGTGGTATAAATGTAAAAGAATGCTTTTTCATTTAAAAAAAAAAAGCAAATTTAATGTTCCTGAATGAAATAACTTCTGACTCCTCTTACTTTTGGATTAAGCCTGCCTGTAGTTGAGGTCAGGAATTCAGAATATCTGATGGAAGAAACATAGAGGTTTGTTAGGCAAACATAAACATGCCACAACTAAAAGGCCAAATGCATCCTTGATGTAAATGAAATTTTCAGCTTGTTAAGCACTGTTTTCCAGCAGACGCATCAGTAGGATTGCGTGGAAAGGAGCATATTGGGTCACCAAGGGAAAGGGTGCATCTGCAGTGCCCTCACAGAGCATGGGAGCCTGGGGCTGAACTCCCCAAACTGCCTGTTCTCCGCTGCTTTTTTTCTTTCCCTTCCCTTTTGTCTTCCTTCAAAATGAGACATATGTACTCCTCCACTGTCTGGTGTGGGTGCCCACGTGCATCCCTGACGGAAGCGGGAGAAAAGCCCTTTAATCCTTATAAGGGGGGATGGCAGTGGCCTCTGATGTTTCCGGAGTTTTAAAGAAGTCACTGAAGTTCCTCTTGGTTGACTCCCCTCTGCAGAAATTTGACAGATGGGTCTTTTCCTTTTATGGCCAATAACCCTGGTTTCCCTTTGCAATAAAACCCTGGGTCAGAAGTGGAAGAGAGAAGTCAGGCAGGAGGAAGGGGCTGGTCTTACCAGATGCCGGTGGGTGGGGATGGCATTTGCGACATAGTAAATTCTAGGCTAAAATAAACCAAGTTACAACATCGACCCTGAGGTGATGGGTTTGTTTGTTTGAAGGGTGCTGTAGATTTTCAGTCTTGTTGCTTAAGACAGCAATTAGGAATTGTGACTCTCCTTAATTTCATGGGGAGAGGTTTATCTGGTCCAAACCCAAGATGGTTTTTGGTGTCTGATTGAGTTTAGATAACTCTGATTGAGTCTAGATAAGCACAGGAGAACAATACACACTTCTTCTCTACAATCACCCTTACACCAAGTGAAATGTCTTGGCTTCTTGTGGATGTCTCAGAATAGTTTTCTTCCTGAACCCTAAAGAGCCATTTTCTACCCCAGTTAATGTCTGTGCCTGATGCTTGGCACTGGTGTCACTCGTTAGCTGAGAACAGGTAATGTCCCTCTGGGTGGTAATTGCTGATGGCTTGGAAAGCCAAAAGCCAGCTTTGTCAGCCAATAATGTCTTTTACAAATTATCCCTGGCTACAAATGGTTTGATGAATTTGAACCTTAAAAGTATTTTTCTAATAAAGTCAGTCTCCTGTTTCTTGCTAAAAGTGCTTCATATCCTGTTTCACAAGGTTAATGCAAATGGCTCGTTTGGCACTCGGTTAAACTGTGCCTTTTTTAAGTGATACAGCTCGTGTTTCTTCCATGCGAAACCTAGTGGCTGAAGCTTTATTTTTGCTTCTTATGTGGCACTTGAGCTCTGAAATTAGGACAAAAAAAAAGACAGTAACTAGTTAGGAGAGTCTCTCGTGATGCTCCCAGGACTGTTTCATTCCAGCCACCCCTCACTAGCACAGTGTCCAGTTGCAGGGGTACAGTTGAGACTTCTCTCTTGGAAAAAGGTGTTTCCATTTCTTAGTGGCTGACAGTGGGGTTTGCTGCCATGGAAAGCCTCTTCCCCAGGGTTACTAACTGGTCAGCAGGAGCTAAATGCTTCCCCACGTGCTGGGGAACCACTTTGGAAGTGGTTTTCAGTAGAGCATCCGCATATTCTTTAACTCTGTTTTAATGATGGTGTGTTTGTGATCACGCTTTTTTTTCTTTTTTCCTTCCTCTCCTTGTCTTTACAATAGACATCCCGGGAAAATGAGAACAGGATCTGGAAGTTGCTGTGGGGCCTGTGGGGCCGGGGAAATGGCTGAAACCGGTCTGTGTCTAAATACCTCACTTGTGCTGCCAAAATGGTTGATTTAATCTTTGGGTATCCCACCCTCTGCGTTTTTGTCTGTGGCTCGTACCCCTGTGAGGGTGTGGGACTTAATCCTTTCAGAGGAACTGCATGTACGGCATAGCTGAATAATCCACCCTCTGGATAATGTAACCCCAGAACACCAGTTTTGATCCTCACCTACATCCAGCCATACCAAAGCTCTCTGTACTGGCAGTTCTTGTATTTTTTTCCTTCTGTATGGGAATAGGAGGAGGGAGATGGTTTGTGTGTGGTAAAAGTGACCAGTGGACCCCCATCCTGCACCAGGAGCATCGTTCCTCTGTGGCCTGGGGTGTTAGGATGCCTTTCCTTCTCTTTGAGAGGATTCTCCTCTCAAAACTGAATTGACATCAGCAATACAACATGAAATACTCCAGTTTGTTTTGCCATTGTAGTTGGGTCATGGCAGAAATTACTGTTGCTGCTTGGGAATCAGCTGGGTCTCAAACAGATCCCTGGAGATGAGGTGACTTGTGCTTTTGGGGATTTTGAGGGTTTTTCTGCTTTTACAGATAACAGGCTTGCAACATCTCTGGTTTGTAGCCAAGTCATGCCATGCGAATCGTTGAACAGCGTGCTTAATTAAACTCATGTGCTCGTGCAGGGGAAGAGGGGAACCGGTCTTTCCGATGGGTGTTTGCGAGCGTAGCAGAAAGGGAACTCTTCACTTGGGCTTTCACAACGCCGAGGTTGCAGGGTGCTCTTCCCGTCTCACTCCTGTTGGGAAGGGCCGTGTCCCACCCAGCTCTGGGACCCCACAAACCCGGCAGGGGTTCCAGGCGTTGTTCCCAGCCTCCTGCCCGGTCTCACGTGGCTGTGCGGAACTCAGCTTGTCTTGCTGCATTACCAGCTGCTGTTCAGAGCTGCTGCAGGTGCAGAGGCTCCCTTTGGAGTTGCTAGCTCAGCTTAGCTTCAATGTCTGCAGATCTGAGGTGGTTTTTCTCTTACTCCAAAGCGTTTCCAAGCCCCGCGTTTTTTCCGTGACTAATAAAAAAGTGAATTGAAAGGGATTATATGACTTAGCTGAAAATTAAATTACAGGTTGAACAATTTTTCTACTTAGAAGACAAAACGTGTCCCGAATTACCCTCGTTTGGCAGGACATTGCAGCACTGCTTCATTAACCTGCCCGTCCCCCCACGGGAGTTAAGGCAGCTTGATCGGCTTTGGTCAAGATTAGGCTGGTCTGGGGGTCAGCAGCCACTTGGCTCGATGGCCTTAGGTGGCTCTATCCCCTCTGCCCTGCTCCTTGTGGGGCTGGTGGGTCCTTCCCAGTGTCCCTCTGCTCCCTGCAGCCTTTACTTTGCATCATGCAGGGCCAAACAACCTTAGCAGAACTTTAAAAACCACCCACAGATTGTGGGTTTGAGGGTTTTTTCACCACTTCTGCACCAACAGAAACCTGGGCCCAGCTTGGGTGGGTGCTTTAGGTATGGGAGGGAATGGGAACATCACCCAGGGGCTGTGGAAGAGGAATCGGTAAGTTGTTGGCACATCTATTTCTCTGATTAGTTTTCTGGTTTGTTTTGGTGTATACTCATTTGCTTGATATATTTTATTCTTATTATTGCTCTTGTGATTCAGATACCTGTTCAAAATAATAGCTTTTATGCTGCAGGGGGAAATCCAGTGCGTTTCTGCAGTGAAGCTAAGGTGTGAGCTCTTTCACCACATGGCACTTCTCGGTGGTTTTAGAAGTTCCAGCAGGCTGCTGAGGGGGCTGTGGGTTCTGGTTTCTCCACTGCCTTGTTTTAGCACAGTAAATGAGCCACAGGTGACTCAGTGTCACGTTGGTGAAGGTGCGAGATGGAGGTTAGCGGTTCACAGGGCCATTTTCATACCTCTGTGGGGAACATTGTTGCTATAAATATTACAGCTGGCTGCCCTGTGGTTCAGTTCAGGGGTGCAATTGTGTCCTGTCTGCACAATGCTCATGTGGGGAGCAGCAGGTAAGAAGTAACTCCGAACCACACAGGCATTAAAGCAATAAATCATGTGAATTTCTGAGTTTTCAAGAAGGCCAGGTATCCCTTTGCATTCTATTTTCTTGATCCTTGCTCGTTCCCCAACATTTTTTTTATTTATTTTTGGTTTACTCTGGCCTGTTTAAAGCCAGGAACACCTTACTTTGGGGATTTCCCTTCATTTGGGTTTAATTTCCCAGGCAACACAAGCTGGGCTTGCCCAGTTTCTGAGGGTGGATTTGTACCCAGACCAAAGCTATTTACCAGCATCAGTTCACCTTCCCCCATCCCTTGCTGGTGTTGTAATGATCTGGAGTGTGAGCTTCTGTTGTAGGTAGAGATTGCAGTTTAAAAGGCTTTAAACTGAAAATAAAGTGTGTTAATGCTGCTAACTTACTATCAAAATTGCTGTATTGCAGAGACTCCCTAAAAAAGGTTGTAAGTGTGTTACATAAACCTGGGTCTCCATGCAACTTTTGATGGAGGAGAGGGCATCTCTTAACAGAGTCCCTCTTGCTGATATTTTTGTGTTACAATAAAATCCAGGTAACTGTAGGGGGAGAGAAAACCATGGATAAAATATGACAGGTCTGGAAGAGGCTCTCTCCAGTTTCTGCCACCCAAAGGGTAGGGGTTTGTGTCTGGGGCGGGATGATGGGGGAATTTGTTTATCATGTGGTGGTGTAAGAGGGAAGTTTCAAAATTAACTTCAGTAATTGTTCCTCCTCTCAGTCTCACAATGCATCGTTAGCAGGTACCTCTGCAAATAAGATACCTTGCTTTTGTTAGCCTTAACCTTCTTGGCATCCTTGGGTGCAACCCCCAGCATGACCTTCCGGAGTTATCCTTTAAAAATCAAGCTGCTTGTCTTGAAATCTAAATCTGTTCCTCTCCCAAGGTCTCTATTGTTTCCACCAGTTCCAGTCGGATTTCATCACTTAGTGTTGCAGCCATTGGAAGCAGCATCCCTTTTCCTGAGAGATTGTGCAGAGGATTACATGGATAACCTCCTGGATCTGCTCTACGGGAATGTGCACTGGGGGAGAGCAGGAGGGGCAGCCGCTGAGGCTTTGAACTCCTCTGCTAGTATTTAATTATTTACCTTGGCTGGGAAGGCAGTAGCTGTTATCTGCAATCAGTCCAACAGATCTCAAAGCTGTGCTTGACAGCTACAGATGTGTTTCCAGTAGCATGTGCTGAGTTTCTCTTAACTTTTTCCCCGGGAAGGATTGAGATGACCTCAGGTACAGTGATTTAACCAAAATCTTTAGTGTGAGGTCCCAGGCTGTATTTAACCTGCCTTTATAAAATGGCCAAGCAGTGTTTTCCTCTACCTGCACTGCAGGTGGACTCAGGTTGGTGGGTGACCACCTCTGGGCATGTCACAGTCCACCCTGGTTGTACCCAAACTTCTCAGTGTGCTGAGCTGGAGAGATGCTGTGTGTGGTATCAACCTGCTCAGAGCTTTTGAAAAGAAACTCTAATTTTGGTGAGAGCTTATCCTTGTGAGAAACACTTGTTGCTCAGCTCAGGGGAAGGCATCCTGGTGTGATAGATGTGTGATGCAAATACTCCAGTGCTCTTTTCTGCAGCCAACCTGCTGCCTGCACCTTTTGATGTATTTCTCACAGCTCTGGAGCTTGAGAGAAAGTAGCTTTGAAACAAACATACTTCTTTATAAACATTCCAGAGAATGAAAAAAAACATAGTTTTGTTCAAGTTCTAATTAAATATGACCTTTCCCCTTGAAAGAGCTGTTTCTCATACTCTGGTTACCCTGAGTGTGAGATGAAGGAGCAATTTCTTGTGCTAGTGCTGTTTCCACCTCTGGCCAGCCACAGGGTCATAGTGATGCTGAGCAGCACTTCTTGTGTGAAGCTGCAGATATTTTTGCTCCATAGGTCTCTAACCACTTCACCCACACCAGCAGCTGTTCTGGCCTTTTAAAGTCAAGCTCTGGGGAGAGAAAAGCTTATTTTGGTTTGGTCTGTGTGTTTCACGAACTTCCAATTTACAGATACAAGATAGTGCTACTGACTTAGACGAGTTGGGAGTTAGCACACGTTTCTGGTTCTGGGATTCTGACACAGATGACCCAAACCTTCATGGGAACCAGCCTGGAAGGAAAAGGGCATTGAGTATGTCCAGTGTCTTAGAGATGGGGAGGGACTAAAATATGCTCAATTTGACAAGAACGGACAAAACAGAAGACATTGGTTTGGGTCATCATTTTTGTTAAGGAGTTTAATATATGGCTATATGAAAGCTTTAACCACTCTTCTAAAAGATTTGGCTCGATGGAGATCTTTTCCAACCTTAATGATTCTATGATTCTATTCTATGGCTCTTGGTGGGTGTTGGATATAAATGCATGTTTTCCTTATCCGGCTTTTAACTCCCGGTCACTTTTAAGTCTCTATTTTTACGTCCCAGCACATTCTTACAGCCTAGTCCAAGCTTGTGCCTTTGCTTTATTTCTCCCTGTGGCCTCTCTCCTCATGGAACGACTCATAGCTGTGCTCAGGAGAGGAAGCCTCCGTTTTTCCCAGGTTTCCCTTCCTGCTCTCCGTCCCTGCTGTGTGAGCAGCCGCCGCTGAGCGGCAGCGCTGCCTGGGGAACAGCCGTGCTCCCGGGGGAGCTCCAAACCCACAGATGTCCTCCCAGCCCCTTGCTCCATCACCCATCCAAGGCACGGTATTCCTTTCTCCGCTCTGCCTGGATTTTGTGGTTGGTACCTGCTGCCCATCACACCCATTGTGCGTGGCTCCAGGACTGGAATATTGCCACAGCAATTCACGCTGGAATTGCACTGGGCAGTCAGGGATCTGTGGAGTTGGGGTCCCCCCTCCCCGTGCTGGGTGTTTGTACATCTCTAAAGGGGGGTCTCACCCAAATGGGTTGTCTTGGGCTGGATTATAGCCTCTTTATCCCAGCTTAACATATAGGAAACCCAGAAACAGCCCTGAAGGAGTGTGTTCATGAGAGCTTATCCATGCTTAAAGGTTGTATTCATTTAGCTACTTCTGCATCCATTTTTAGTTAAGGTCGGTGCAGCTTTATGGACAGTGAGACTTTGTGGGGAGGAAGACTCTGTGGTTCTTTGTTTTCCCATTAACTCACCCGGTTGGGAATTGCAGCTCTTTAATTAAAGCAGCACAGTACGGACTGGCCCTGAGGTGCTGTTCTGAGGCACTTGCATTCACATCTGCTTTTGGGTAAAACTCAGCCTGTTTGGGGTCAGCCTGTGCTATTGCGTGTCCGAGAGCAGGAGGAAGCAGCGAATCAATCGCTGGGGCTCTGTCCCAGGCTCCTTTACCTCCCTCTCAGCCAACATCCCCACGTGTGCCATCGGCAGAGAGACGGCTGGAACGTGCACCTCGCCCTTCCTGGGGGATGCAGGGAATCACGGCGGCACAAGGATTTAATTACCCAGCATATGGAGAGCTGAGGGAAGCTCTGGACCCCGCTCAGAGCCACCACTGGGAGCGGAGGGCGGTGACAGCAGCCGGGGCCGTCGCCTGTTGTTGTTTAAGGCGAGCCTCCCCCACCCTCTCTGCGTTTTGCTCAGTCAGTAAATGGCTCCGTGTAAACTCCTACGGCACAAGCGGGCACGCGGGAATGCCGTGGGCAGTCGGGCTGGGATCTGTGCGGATCATCTGATGTTTTTGTCCGTGTGGCATTTGTTTAGGTTGCAATCAGGAAAAGTGATTTCTTTTACACTGCCAGCAGTGCATACAACACTGACTGTGGCCAAGAGAATGTGGAGACAGGCAAGGAACAGTTGATTACTTGGGATTTTTGCCCCCCCGATGAGTGGGATGGACTTGGGAGAGTTATTTTTAGTTGATGATAGAGTGGGAAAAAAAGTCTAGGCTGTGTTTAAAACTGTAGCATCCATTGGAAGTACCAGCAGAAATGCTGAGGAAGGTGGTAAATTCATATAAAACACTTCCTGCCATCTTCATTAGGTGCTGGGACAATTAACAAGGGTGTTGAAAGGTTGTGCTGCCCACACTAAAAGCAAACCGTCCATCCTTGGCCAGGCTGGCCCTGAGCACAGAAAGCTGCACATCCACCGCTGACCCTGGGAACAAAGAATCCTCCTGAACCCAAACATGTTTGTGTTAATCCCGGCTGCTTCCTGGCGGGCAGCGAGAGGAAGCGGAGCCACTGCCTCTTAACAGATGTACAGTGAGGAGATTACAGGGTGCGATTAAACACCCTCTCCATCACATCCTCCCTCAGCCCAGCACGGCAGTAATGGACTGTCCCAGGCCGCCTGCCAAGCTGGGGCAGATGTAACAGGCAGCAGATACTTAATCTCCTGTCTCCGTGCCTGGTTTGGAGCAGTTTCCTAATGCCAAGGCTTCTTCAGCGCCTAAAGTGTGAGCTGCCTTAGCTATACCTGCCTGCAAGGAGGAGTGAGCTGGGAGAAGGCAGGAGAACACCTGGAATTCACACCTGGAATTCACACCATCCAGAAATGATGCATTCAGCTGAGGTGGTGTTAAAGCTGACACACAGGTGCCTCTACCTGGGTACAGCAGGATTTGCTAAGGAGCCAAGTGCTGAAGAAGTTGAGAAGGATATTTGTTTTGGTGGGCTGAGTTGCTTTTTAGCCACTACATTGGAGTAGGTGATTTTAGTACTGGGAAGGATTTGTTCCCTCTTTGTGTGAGTTTAGGTGGTGCCTTATATTGCTATAGCCAGTCTCGGTGCCAAGTGCTGCTCTTCCCATGGAAATAATCTAGGTTGGTTGCAAAAAATCAGCTATTCCACAGCGTGTTTAGGTTAACTAATATGGTCACAGGAGGGTATCTTCCATTATCAAACAAAGGCTGGTTCTGAAGTAAAAGAACCCTTTGTGGAAATTGTAGAGTTCAGAATTGTCATTGTGTGAGATGTGCAAAACCCTTATGAGCCAAGTGTGTTGGGTTTGACTCAGTAGAAATTAAAAAAGGTCACTTTTCTTGGGCGAGGGGCTGTGACCTCAGTTGTGGTACTGGAGCAGTTGCTGTTGGCTGAACCATGGGCTTCCTCCCCAGTTCTGTGTGAAGGGATCCAACAATGTGCCATTGTTTTGGGTAGAATAAGGGGAAAAATCACAACAGGTTCTGCTAATGACAGGTGTGTGGTGCATATTCCCAAGCCTCCCATGGTGAGGACGCGGCTCAGTCAGAGGCAGCACCAGGTGACACTCGGGAGTCGGGAAGCCACGGGACTGTCCCCTTCATGGGGTGCATTGGCACAGGCACAGCTGCCTGTGGGTCTGCAGCTCCTTGAGGACAGCACGACTTGGGAGGGATCCCAGAAATGCGCACAGCTGCGGTGGCACCCGCTGTGCTGCAGTCACACGGAGAACCGGATACCTCCTGTCGTGCCATCCCAGGAATCTACATGGCCGTGCCTCTTCCCTTTCTCCTTGCCTGCACAGAAATCCCTTCTTCTGAGTGCAGGAGACAAGTGTTTGGCAAATAACAGCAGCCTGGGCTCTGGGGAGAGCATTGTTTCCAATAACCACCAGGCTGGAGGCAGGAGCAAAGGGAATGACTTGGGATGAGGGTCTAAGCGGCACCATCTGCTTCAGAAGGGCATCGTTTCGGCAGCAGAGGAGGCTCCTGGAGTTAAGTAATTGGGAATAGCAGGCTCCTGGCTGGAAAGTGTGCCAACCCTCCTGGCAAAAAGCTGTTAAATCTCTGTTGCTGGCGTGTGGAAGCGGTTCTGTGTAACAGGGCTCCAAAGGCTCTTTTTAACCCTTGGTGTACATAAAAAAAACAACCTAAGGCACTTTTGATCTCGGAATGGCATGTGGCCAGGTGTTGGGAATAAAGGGGAAGGTGGGTCCTCATGGAGGTGTGTGAACAGCTCCAAGTCTGATCCTCCTGTGCCGCCAACAGCCAGATGTGGCCTGCCAAAAACACACACAAAATGGTGCCTGTTTTAACAGCTTTAGCGGGAAAACACAGGATCTGATGAATGATTCATGAGAATCAATAGAACCTGAGGCATTTACTGCCCCTTAAAACCAGTGCCTGCCTGCCAAGGGGTGCATTTGCAAGGTGAATGATCACAAAATCCTTTGCTGAGCTTTTGGGATGCAGTCACACGCTTGGCTCCGCGCTTGCTCCAGCCCTTACCGCGCTGTCTGCAAACACGTCCGGCTCACCAGCCGGGCCCAGGAGCCTTTCATTCTCCAGATGAAAGCACGAGCAGTTGGGCATCTCCCAGCGAGCACAGATACAAACAACTCCCCATTTTGCATCCCCCTCCTAGGGTGGCTTCCTTGGAAGCTTTGGCCTTCATCCTGTTTGTCTGATTCACGATCAAAAGAGTGTTGCTGCCTACGTGTGTCTTGAAGCATTTTCTTCTATCATATCTCACATAAACGTCCAATTTCTTCATTAAAATAAAATGAAGGTAGTGGAATCAAATAAGATCTGTCTCTGCAGATGACATCTTTTGCTGATCGTGAGACCAGGGCTGGGCAAAGCTCTTTTGGGACCTTTTCTGGTGTTCAGGGGAAGAGGATGCTGCATAGCCAGATGGGTTTTCCTGCCAGGGGGAAAGTTGGATCTAAGAGCCTGAGCCCCAGCCATCCTGAAGATAAAACAGTTGGATCGTGAAACTTGTACTTTTTTCAAGTTTGATCTGGATGGTTTTTAATCTTCCTCGAATTAAAGGAAAATCCCTTGTTTGACCCAAAACAAAATTGTTTTCTTTGGCCAGCCAACCAAAAAAATCAGCTCTGTCCCCAGTGTTGGTCCAAGCTCCCCTTCCCAATTGTGTCTCCACAGCAATCCTGCTCTGTGCAGCTGTACCAGTCTTGCATTAAAACCTTTTTGCTAAAATGTTTGCAAGAACAAGAGCGTTCAGCCACTTGCTCTAAGTTTAGTCCAGCTATTCTGGTTAAGTTTGTAAATATTTGTTCATTTTCCACCATTCCACCTCAGTTTTATGGATGTTTGTCCACATTCTGTGTTTTTCAGCTGTTTAATCATTTATTTTGTGAGATTTTACAAAACTGTGTCTATATGTATGTCTATATATTTGCTTGTGTGCCTGGTGAAGCTGAGATTTTGATGTAACTGCAAGGTTTCCATCAACAGTGGAATTAGCAGCCCTTTTTATGAAGGTGAAGGATTTTGGTCAGGAAACAGATGAACTTGATGTCCTTTGGCACCACATTTTTACCTCTGCACTCTCCTCTGGGTTGTGACCAGTGAACCTGGTAGCTGTCCCATGAGTTTTAGGTAGATTAGGATTTATGGATTAATTTTGTATCCATTTTCCTGTGCTTTGGAAAGACCCTTGGCTGCCATTATCTGTGGCCTTTGGCCTCCAGTGGAGGACAGACCTACAGACACTGCACCGTGCTGCCAGCTCCACCCTCACCTGAGAACCTGCAGCTTGGTGGGGGAATTTTTACAGTTCTTAAGGCTGTTAGTGGTCTATTGGATCTTTTTTTTTCCTTCCTTTAATGTTTGTTTGTTATCCTCCTCAGGAAACCTGTCGGAAGTGCCAGGGGCTGTGGAAGGAGCACATGAACCTCACCTGCGAGCAGCTGGCTGAGAAGGATGACATCAAATACAGGACATCCATGTAAGTGAGACTCCACAACCAGGGGAAAACAGGGAGGTGGATGAACTGGGAATCACAGTACACTGTCCCTCAGTTTCTGTTGGCTGTCACTGCCTTCCCCAGGAAGGTCCTGGGGATGGCAGAGCTGAGGGGTCAGATGGCTCCCAGGATGGGATTTCTGTCTGTGAAAGATACTTGGCAGCAGATCCAGCTGGTAATTTGAGAACGTGGGAAAGTTGTCACCAGCCCAGCCTGCTCCTCTGGCTGGCCCAGTGTCTGCAGGCTGGCACCTGGTCCTTCTCCGAGGTGAGAAACCCCCATTAGCATTGCTGGGGGGAGAAGGGAGGTGGGGTATGAAGGCAGAGGAGTGGATTGAGTCACAGTAAGTCGTTATTACCCTTTGAAAATCTGGAGTGGAGACCTGCACTGTTTGTTCAGCTGCTGCTGCTTTGTGGGAGAGGATGTGTTTTCTTCCAGAAGCTTGTGTCTGTTTCTAACCAGTTTGTAGGAATTGTTACAAAGTGGAGTCATATTTTGAAATATGCAGATGTAAATCCTGACTGTTACCCTAAAATCTTTTGCAGTTTGATTTCTCTCTTATCTCCAGTAAATGACAAAACCCTCTGCCTTTAGGAAACAAGGGAATTTTCATCTATAGAGCTAAATGTCTGGTGCAGCCAAGTGGGAGTTGCCCACATTGCCCAATCCTTTCCTCTCTGATTTAGAGTGTCTGGCATGAGTAGAGGCTGGAAAGCTCCACCACTGGGATTTGAATGACTGTTGCTTGCTCATCTCACAGTCCCTAATTCAGAACAAAATCTTTACAGATTTGATACGACTTCTGTCTTCGCTGATCCTTTCCCTGTAGGAAAGAGGGATGAGAGGGAGGAGGAACGAGTTGTCATGTCCCTAATAAGGAAAAAAATACCAGTTTCAAAACATTCAGCAGATTGTGTCTATGGATAGATGAGTCTAACTGCCTGATACAATAAAAAACTTCCTTTTGAAGCCCTGCGTAAGGAGAGGGAAGCACAGCTGGAGTTCAGGCCAAACTTCCTGCCTTGCTCAAAGTTTCAAAAAAAAAAAATCTGCATCGACAGCATCCTGTTGAGTGGCGGAGGGAAGAGCAGCTGCAGCTCTGAGGAAAGTCACTCTCAAGTTGGGGTTTTGTGTCTATTCTTAGCACCTCTCCACATGCCTGGGTGCAGGTCGTGCTGGGTATAACTGTGTGGGAACCTTGGGTGTCTGTAAGGCCGGGAAGTTCCCACCTCACTGTTCCCTGCTCCTCTGGTTGTGCTGATGGAGCAGTTTGTGGGGCTGTGCTGTAGTCTGGTTTGCTGATGTAGTCCTCAGAAATACCTTCCTGCCGTGTCCCAAACATATGTTAACTTTGCAGATGCACTGAAGCAGCTGGGTGGAGATGCCTGGCTAAGGATGATCCTTCCCTAGTGCCAGGAGAACTGTGCTTCCCTCCACGAAAACACACTGGCTTTGCTCTTCCGTCATCAAATTTCACTTCTAGGTTGTGAATTAAAGTGTAACGTGATCTCCGGCGGTCAGAAAATTGGCCCTCAGGATGATAATTTATATTCTTAAGTCTTTTAATTAAATGACTGAGCTTTTCTTCATTTCTGTGCCAAAATAGTCCTGCTGTGAGCTGAGCCTGTGCTGGAGCGTTTGTCACTGCCAGGGTGTCCCTTGGGAACAGGGATTGAGCTTTGTCCTGGATTCCCACTTGAGCTCTGTTAGATGAAAATCCATCTCTTAAACCTAAAGCAATAACCTCTGGAAAATGTATGTAGGGAATCTTAGAGAAAAGAGCCTCTGCGGGGAAATGTGATTATTCTTCAGTTACTGATTTAAATTTAACAAACACTAAGTAAATCTGGAGCATAGCAGCCAGGCTTGGAAAAGAAATACATGGTCGTGGCAACTTTGTAGCCAAAGCAACAGGCAAACATAAAAGCTAGAGGTGACAGCCAAGTGTTTGCTTTTCCTGAACTTTATCTCCTTGGCTGTATTTTCCTTCAGCCAACTCAAGCATCCGTGTGCCCTTTGGCCCTTGAACTTGCGTCTCAAATTCCTCCCAAGCCGGAGTCTGGTGCTTTGGCTCTCATGGAAACCAGGATCAGGGCTGCAGCATGCAGCCAGTGATTGACTTTTTTTCACTTATTTTGTTCTTGAGTTGTCATGGGCTGGCTCCAAGTGGAGCTGAGCCCAGACCTCTTTGGAACAGTGGTGGATTTGGGGATGGAGTCGGAGGAAAGAGGAGGGGGTTAAAACCTCGCTGGGGTAGTGTAACAGTAATTTTACCACAGGCTGGTGGGTGCAAACACCCCTTTGCTAATTCTCCCTCGTCTTGCAGAGAGGAGAAGATGACAGCTGCCCGGATTAGGAAATGCCACAAGTGTGGGACGGGCCTGATTAAGTCGGAGGGCTGTAACCGCATGTCGTGCCGCTGCGGCGCCCAGATGTGCTACCTCTGCCGGGCTGCCATCAACGGCTACGACCACTTCTGCCAGCACCCCCGCTCTCCTGGGGCACCCTGCCAGGACTGTGCCAAGTGCTCCCTCTGGACAGACCCCACAGTAAGTAACAAAGGATTTTTGTGAATGATTCTCACCCCAGTTTCAATCACCGTCCACACCGGCACGTTGAAATACACACGTTCCACTGGGGGAAAATGGTTTTAGCCAGCACAACTTTTTTCCTTTCCCAAGGCAGCTAAAAAAACACATTGGGATCCTGCAACAGCACAGAGTCACATCTGACCGCAGCTTGGAAGGAGCTGGTGTTGCTTTAGGGAAAAACAGCTCCTGTCAGACGAGGGCTTTGGCTGGAAGTGCTCTGAGTGCTGTTCTCGAGAGCGAGGCTTGTGGAATGAGCTGGTGGGGAGCAAGTGCTGGCACCAGGCACAGTAGCCAGCATTGGAAGTATTGGGACTCATTCCTACTTTTGCAGCTGAGATGGTGTTGGCATGGCTTGGCATCTGGAGGCAAGGGGAGCTGTGGATTTGGTGCCCAGATGATCTGACTGCTGGCTGTGCATCCTTGTCACAGAGATGCACCCATCAGAAAACTGCCTGCAAGCCCAGAGTTGTAGCTGGGTCCATTCTCAGGGCTGTTGTCAACAGCTGCAGAGGGAGAGCTGAAGCGTGGAGTGAGCTGTGAGAGAAGCTGTAGTAATTTAATACAGCTCCTATCTGTGACAGGTTTGGGAACACTTGCTGCAGCAAGCAAATCTCTGTAAATAGAGGTCTTCAATACTGTAAATCCAGGAGTGTTGGAAGGAGCAGGAGTTGAATTTCCTGATTTTAGCAAAGCTAAACAACAAGAGCAACATGAATGTGGATCTGCCTTCCCGGGGCTTGCCTTGAGCTTCCTTTTCCTAGTGGTTCTTTGTCTTGGGTCTCTGCAGCTTTCCAGGCTGCTCCCAGCCTCCCTTTCTTCAGGGAATATGCACAATCCTGCATCTGCACAGAGCCAGGGAAAAGGCACTAAATCTCTCCCTTCTACCTCCAGGCTCTTGGGGATCTCCCAGCAATGTCACAACCAGCATAAGCTTCCAAGTCCTCTGCTTGCCTGCTTTTATTCCCTCCATTATCCTGTCAATGTGAGCTGTTTAACTACACACAGACACTTCCTTGCAGGCACCCCTGTAGCGCTTCCGACACCTGGTTCTGAGCTCCTTGGATTCCTGTCCCACTCCTCCCCATTTTCCAGCAGGATGCGATTCAGGGCTCGGCAGCGCTGGCATCCGTTGTTCCCGTCAGGCTGCTGATTGTGCTGGGGGATGGCATTTGTTCAGAGCCAGAGAAAACATGAGGCCTCTCAAAAAAGCTCGTACTGTACTTTCAAATAAATAAATAAATAAGCAGCACAAAGAGGCCACTGTCACCGGGCCCTTTCCACCTCTCTAATTAACCAATGTTGTGGCAAAGAAAAATTTCCCACTGTCAGCACAGAGCTGGCACTGCCTGCTCTTTTATTATTTCTTTTTTTTTTTTTTGGATGGTAGAGTGCTGGTGGGCTGGGGAGGTGAAGCTGGGTGACTGTCCTTGCTGCAGTGCAAAGAGTGACACAAAACTCAACTGGTGGCTTGAAGCTGAAATGATGGTGGGCACCTGTGTGCATGGTCCTCCCTCAGAAGGGGCTTAGGGGCACCCACCCAACCCCTCTAGGGTGATCTGTGCTCTCATATGGGACATGGAAACAGGAGTTACCCTGATAGATGTAAAAGAGGGAAAAGGAGTTTGAGTCTTGACATGGAGATTTGAAAGAGCAGAAGATCATTGCATCAGTAGTGTTCTGTCCTTTGCCAGGGTTAACGTCCATCCAAGGCATGGCCTTTGAAGGATCTGTTTTGAGTCTAAATCCCTATTATTTACAGCAAAATTCAGGTTTCTTTAAAATAGGGAACCTTTGTTCTTCTCCAAATGTTTAATGTTTTCTGAGTCTGAAACAATTCTTATGAAAGTATAAGTAAACCTATTCATTAGCTTGGGTTAAAAACAAATTAAAGACAGTCCTCTAGGAATGGCAGCATCTGTTAGTCTTTGTCTCAAATGATCTTGAGAGAGTAAAGCAGAGGCTTCAAAATTTCCCATAATTAAAGGTTAGTTAAAATCTTGTCCCTAAGCTGTAATCAGGCTGGAGTCCGATTTAAAAGTATCGGTGCAATATTTGCTGGCTCCAAGACAAGCTGCAGTCGGGCTGTGGTGAGAGGCTTCCGGGGGGGCCAGGCAGGAATCGTTTAATGCCTGCATTTCTTCTGGAGCTAATTGGTGCCCTGCACCCCTGTAGGAGGTGCCAGGGGCCCTTCCCTGGAAGCTCCTTGGCCAAAAGTGCTCGTATCCCACAGTCCATGTGGGCTCTGGCTCTGCTCTGCGGGAGCTGCTGGAGGGGCTGATGCAACATTGCCAGAGACAAAGCTCGGGAAGGAGCAGTGGGAATAAAGCTGTTAGAAAGCATTCAGAGGAGAGATGGTGGAGGGCCTTGAGGGGAAGCTGTATGAGGAGTGGTTGAGGTCACTGGGTTTGTTCAGCTGGAGGAGACCGAGGGGAGACTCATCGGGGCTGCAGCTCCTCGCGAGGGGCAGCGCAGGGGCAGCTCCAATCTCTGCTCCCTGTGAGCAGAGACAGGACCCAAGGGAATGGCTGGAGCTGTGTCAGGTGAGGGTTAGGTGGGATATCAGGAAAAGGTTCTTACCCCCAGAGGGTGCTGAGGCACTGAACAGGCTCCCCTGGGAATGGTCAGGGCCCCAAGGCTGCCAGAGCTCCAGGAGCGTTTGGACAATGCTCTCAGGCACTGGATGGGATTGTTGGGGTGTCTGTGCAGGGCCAGGAGTGGGACTGGATGATCCTTGTGGATCCCTCCCAACTCAGGACACTTTATGATGCTGTGAATTGGCTCTGGCATGTGGGGCCTGATTTCTAAATATCTGTAGCAAACCTGAGGCTGCTTATGTGCATTTCATCCAGTTTTTACAAATCCCGGGATGCAATGTGATTAATGCATTCTGGCTGTTTTGGTAAACCAGGTTCTGCTCTCAAATGTATTATTTTGAATTTAATACTCATCTTTGGACTATCAGTAATACTACACAGAGGCTTTTTTTGGCTTTAAAGTTTTAAGATGTTTTCAGTAAACTCTTAAAACCCTCCCAAAGGCCCATCATTAAAGTTCAAAGCAGAAGACTAATCATCATGAGGTGTTTGCAATTATCCCTCCTTCTGGTGTTATAAAAAGATGATGTTGAGAGAAGACTTTGTAAAACTTCAAATGCATCAAGGAAATGCATGAAGTGCACAGTGCTGCCTTTAGGATTTGAAAGGGCCGGTGGGGGGGGAAGCTCCCCTAAATTTAGGATGTGGGGTTTGTGGTGGGTTTGGGGTTTTTTTAACTGCTATAAAATGCCTCAATCATAAGCATATGGTTAATCCAGGGAATTCACAGAAAGCCGTGGATATGGAATGCCTGTTGCTAAAATAACTCTACGTTTCTTGAACGCCGGCGTGTGCTTCGTCCCCATCCCGGCCCCCCTTTTCCTGCAGCACTGCGGCTGCCCTGTTCCAGTTACAACACAGCCTGCTTTTATCCCTGCTTCCTGCTGCATGGAGGAGCACGGCGGAGACAGCCGATGCCTGTTCTTGCTCAGGCTCTCCGCAGCTGATCTGGGAATGATTTGAAACAAAACCCCTTGGTCCTTTGGAAGCCTCCGTCGTGAAAAATCATTTCAAGTTTATTAGGAACGGCTGCGGCCACACGTACGTGGAAAAAAGAAAGCAGTAAAGAGGCAGAAAGGGGGAGGCAGCGGTGGTGAAGCACTTTCTAAAGTAGGGGAGGGGTTGCAGAGCCCAGAAATAGTCACCAGGATTCTTGTTTTCCCTCTTTTCAGGAGGTGGCAGTCGCTTCCCGGTGACACTTAATAATTAAAGATAACGAGAAGCGCAGGAGATAAAAACAGAGCTTTCAAAAGCTCCCTGGATGGCACTTTTGTTCTGGGCAGAGGAGGTTTTATTTGGGGGGAGGCTGTCTCTGTGTGACTCGCTGAGCTTTTATCTCCTTTGCTGCTGTATTTTCTCATTCCCAAGGGCAGTTTGTTTCTCCAGCAGCTCTTTCTGCTTGTGGCAGGGCCCTGTGTGGGTGCTGGGTGAGGCTCCTCTGCAGCAGCATTGTTGTAACAGGCCTCCCTGCCATGAAAAGGTGCCTCTCTTAGCAACCCAGCCCTGCTCCTCGCCTAATCCATCCACAGAACCGAGCCATCCGTTCTGCTGTGATTGGCTCCGTGCTCGCCGCATTCCCTGGATTCAATGGGAGAGGGCTGAAAGGAAAAGCTTCCTCCATGCCGAGATCCTTTCCCAGGTGGGGGATGGCAAGGGCAGGCTCCCACACTGGCCAGGGATGAGCATTTGTTTTCCTTGGCTACGGGATGGGATGGCTCCTGCACAGAATATCCTGCTGCTGGTCTGGGGCAAAGCTCGGTCCTGTTTTGTCTCTTGAAAACACAGCTGCTGCTAATGACCACATCTGCTTTCTGCAGATAAAAAGGGTGAATGCATCGCTGAGATCCTTTGCATTTTCCTCTTGGCCACCTCCCTTCTCCCATGATGCAGCAGAGCGTGGGGAAGGGCCATGCTGTAACATTGCCCTGCATTTCCTCCCTGGCAGAAAAGCTAAGTTACATCTTTGCTCTAAAAACTGCCCAGTGCTGAGACCCCCCCGGAGTTGGGGTTTTTTTTTTCTTCTTTATTTCTTTTTTTTTGTCTTGCTGTAGGCAAGGCAGCTGACAGGAAGATGACTGTTAACTTGACAAGATAAATGCCTTCAATCCACACAGCTTGTGAACAGGCCATTAAAATTATAATCTAATCCTTTATTAAGGGACTTGAACCCGCTCAGGGAAATGGACACAAGGAGCTTTTGAAATCCTTCTGCAGCCTCCACCCCATGTGATGTTAAAAGGTTTCTCACCACAAAACCAGCCATAAGAGTGCTAATGAAATCTTAATTTTTGGTGTGGGTGCTTTACCCCTCGATGAATCTGTCATCTCTCTAATTACTGTGGTATTAAAAAACAGCCTTTGCTTCCAAAGAAGTAGAAGTGTTTTGCAAGATTCACTAAAATAGCACCAGGGCTTGTTTTTCTTTTTAATTCTGACCTGCACAATATGTATTAGGCAGAACTTGTGGCATCAGCTTTCTTTCAGAACATCCTAAAATTATGCTGCTGTTTACATATCATCAATTCTTTTGTTCCATCTGGGATGTGGATCTTTCCTAAATACTGCAGGTATTGAACTGTGCTGTGTATTCATCACTTGGCAAATGTAATGTCAGCCTCTTAAGGAGGAAGGTGCCTGTTGTGCAGTGTGTTTTTGTTCTTTTGATATTAATGGATACCAGTCTTTCAGACATACTGGTGAAAAAAAAAATTCCAAGCCAAGGCTTGGTGTGTGGGATTAAGTGTAAGCACTTCTTAACCTTCCAATGGGAAACTACACTTTTATCAGCAGAGAAGCAACAGGACTGATAAGTTCTGTTCTTGGAGATGTGGATTGTTGTGGCTCTGCTGTGATTTGTGGTTTCAGAACTAGTCAGGAACTTATCATCCTGATCCAGGTCTGTTCCTGGCAGGTTTTTGCATCCAGGGTGTGCTGCAAGCTCTGCCCCTCTTGAAACCCCAAGGGGCTGGAGCTGAGTGGGATCTGTGGCTGCTGCACTTTGGGGGGATGTGTTTTATGTTGTCCTAGGGAGCTCTAGGGGTCAGTTTGGAGGTCTGGCAGATGGGGTTGGCTGTTCCCCGTTTCCCCCGGCGCTCTGGGAGCTGCAGTAATCAAATCCAGCATCACCTTGGGTGAGTGCAGCTGGCTCCAGCCCCGGGGCAGATGGATGTGTCCAGCCCCATTAGAGGGAGGTCAGCTGCAGTTTAAACTGGGAGGCTGAAGCAGCCCTGGCTGCAGGAGGGTCTGGTAAAATTGTGTTTGATGTGTCCAGTTTTGTACAGGACTGACCAGAGCTCCAGCAGCAGGGGTGGTGACAAGAAGGGGCTGTCCCTGGGAGGCACCATTTCACAGGGTTAATCGTAGATTTTGTTGGAAAGGATTTTTAAGATCATCTTATTCCACCCCCTGCCATGGTTAGGGACACTTTCCACTATCCCAGGTTGCTCCAAGCCCCATCCAACCTTGCCTTGGACACTTCCAGGGATGGGCCAGCTGCAGCTTCTCTGGGCAACCTGTGCCAGAGCCTCCCCACCCTCACAGGGAAGATTTTACTCTGTAATCACAGACCTAGACTGAAGTAACAGCATTTTAAGTTAAAGGGCACATTTTCTCAGCTTTAAGGTGAGGTTTATGCCTTTGTGTGAGGAAAGGAGGTACTGGGTGATCTTGCTCAGCTGAGCTTAAAATATATTTCTTGTCATATAAACTTTCAGGTGCATCTTTTGCAGTAAGTGGCAATAAAATGGGCGTGGTGGCTGTGTCCATTTACAACAGTATTGCAAAAAAAGTAGTCTGAGAAGGAAAAAAAAAAAAGTCTTAAAGCTTGAAACCAAGCTTTGAGAGCACTGCTGGGGCAGCAGAAGAGCTGGGGATGTTTGGTTGCCTGTGGAGCGTGCCCAGGTGGCTTTCCAGCTGGGAAAACGGATACTTGGGGGGTAGTTAGGCATTCCATATAGCTCAGAAGAGCCATTCTTCAGCAGCTTTTATGGAGATAGATAGGCTGTAATTAACAGCCCATGCAAGCAGCCTGCTTGGGAAAGGGAAAAAAAAAAAGCATGTCCTGGAAAGTCTGAATTTTAACCATTGACTCACAGAATAATAAAAGGGAGGGAAGTATTGAGTTTTTTGCTTTCTGCACATTAAGATAACTTCAGTCTCCCAGGGAAACCTTATCTGGTGGTGGAGGAGGGGACTTCTCCACAAGCTTCCCAGGCTCTACATATGCAGGACTGTCAACTGGGGACTGGGAAGCTTAAAAAGCTTCCAGTGTAGCTGCATGCACGAAGCATATTTTGGATTTAGTTTCAGAGCACTCTTCAAAACGAGGGATATTTTTCACGTTAAGAGTGTTCAGGAAGAAATTTGTGTTTTGGCAATACTGAAATGAGGGTGACTAAAAGAAGCAGGGTCTTGTGCCTTGTGGGGTACTTAGGGGCTCAGGCTTCCAAACACTGTCCTGGAGGTTTAGCTGCTCTCCCTGAGATCTCCAGGTTCGGTTTCATCCCCACAGACATGCAGAAACTCACCTGAGGCTTCACTGCATTGTTGGATCTCACTGATGCTCCTTTGAGTTAAGAGAACTGAAGCTGATGAGAGGCAGAAGGACAATTTCAATTTCTGGCTTGTCCTTGTGTTCTCAGTGAGCAGCAGCTCTGAATATTCTTGCTATAACCTCTAGACAGACATTAAAGAAACATATTTCGATTTATGCCCTTCTCAGAGTTACAGATAAGATCTAAATGGCACCATTTATCTACTAGAGCCAGGATTTAAGTTGTGTTAATTCCAGCTGTTGGGCCAAAAACTCTACAAGTGCTAGTATAATGTAAATATTTAATAGACTGTTGCCATTTAAAAGATTAACAGCTCTTCAGAGGGGTGGAGCTGGGTCGCAGTTCTCTGGTTTCCATCAAGTCAATGAATTTTAGTGCTGATCTCCCTGGAAAGCTGATCCAAGCATCTTGGTCATACTCCATAGAGTGCAGGTTATTTGTGCTGCTGCAGTTCCCCCATCAGAGTTCCCCCATTTGCTTTTGGGTAAATCTAGGCCAGCCCCAAACGAGGATAATTCACCCAAATTCATCTTTTTTGGTTTTCCCCGTGAAAACGTGCTGAAAAGAAAAGCGGCATTGTGAGAACAGAAAGCTGCTGCAGCAGGAATTATCCCACTGATTCTTGGTATTCCTTGATTTCTAGGAAGATGATGAGAAGATAATCCATGAGATTCAGAAGGAGGCTGAAGAGGAGCAAAGGAAGAAGAATGGGGGTAAGTCGCAGTCAGGATCAGACTGAGGATGGATGATGGGACAACACAGGGTTCCTAGATACTGATGGGTCTCTGGACCTTCACTGGACTCTGTTCCTCCTGGGAACTGGTCTGTTTTTAAAGTGCTGTTGCCTGCAGACTTTTACTGGGATTGTGAGCAGGCACAAGATTTGTGTCCAGTTCTCGTGTGGCACTGGCGTTGTGGATGTCTCTGCTTGGCAAAGTGGCTGAGGGGCAGCAAAACCTCTGAGCTGTGTCATGGGGGGCACAGGAGCTGCCCGACATCCCACTGAAGGAAATATTCCCCCTTTGTGGGGTGGTGTTGGTGAAAGGAGCCAGCCTGGAGAGCTCATGCTGTGCCCTGTGGCTCCTGGAGCAAGGGAAGGGCCAGCAGTGATGCTGTGGAATGTGCTGGGAATGGGGGATGCCGATGGCACATGTCACACCACAGACTGAGCTCAGGGAGTTTGGTTTGTGGGGTGACTGTTCTTTGCTCTCCTCCCTGTGCAGAGAACAGCTTCAAGCGGATCGGCCCTCCCGTGGAAAAGCCCGTGGAGAAAATCCAGAGAATCGAAGTCATCCCCAGGCCGGTTCCTCAGAACTTCCACCAGCCCCGGATGCCCCCGTACCCCTTCGTGCACCCCCCCTTCCCTCTCCCTCCCGTGCGCCCCATGTACAACAACATCCCCCTCAACATCGGCCCCATCCCCGCTCCCTACGTGCCCCCCCTGCCCAACATGAGGGTGAACTTTGACTTTCCCCAGATCAACGTGCAGCTGGAGCACAACCTGCCTATGCACTTTGGCCCTCAGCCCCGGCACCGGTTCTGACCTGCCCCCAGCAGCACTTGGCAGAGTCACCGCAGGGCAAAGCCACCCCATAACGTCACCCCCTCCCCACTCCAGCCCCTCTGGGGTTTAGCCGGCAGCCAGAGGACTCCGTGTCCCTGCACTGCACCCGTCTCTAGGGCTTCTCCAAACCTTTGCGATCCAACATTTCAACCTGTGCTGCAACAGGGTTTGGTGCTACATTTCCCAAGGGTGGAATTTCCCCCTGTGCTGGGCGTCCAGATGTTTTGTTTTGACAAAGCCTGTTCAGGCAGCTGTTGGGAGGAAAAGTGAGACTTTGTGGAACACAGGGATATAGCTGTTCCTTGGGGAATTTCCAAAAATCCTGCCTTCCTGCTGGCCAGAGCAGCAAAGTGAGTCTTGAGGGAAGGGAGGAGACACTTGGCATCCGAGTAAGCGTAAGACCTTCAGGAATGAGGTGACAGGAGGCACAGGGCCGGGGTTCCTGTGTTCTCCAGCATCCCTGTATCCTGCTGGCACCTCCCAGCACAAATAAATTGTTCAAAAGCAAGTCAATGTAGCATTTTTAGTGTTCCTCACTCTCCAAGCAGAGTGAGGGGCTGCAGCAACCGTTCCGTTGCTGAGGTCTTGGTAGGAAGCCCAGAGCCATGTTCTGTTTGGGGGTGTTAGGAAGTAGCAGGAGATTTGGGCACCCAAATCTTTGGCTGGACTGAACTTGCCCCCTTTGAAGGGCTCAGTTTTTCCCCCCAGAGGTGTGTGCCCCTCAGCTTCTGAGACGTGGCCTTTGCTTTGCCATTCTCATTTGGCGTCCCAAACCTCCCCCAGCTTCTGGCAGTGCTCAGGCAGCTGCTGGAACCACCTGGAGCCAAAGCTGTGCCCTTTATTGCAAAAACTGCCTGGGAAACACCCAGATAGATGTGTAGGCAGTGATGTGTCCTGTGGTAAGAAAACTGGGAATGTTCCCCGTAGCTGCAGCGAGTTGGGAGCCCCCATACCCAAACCCCCACAACCCAATGGGCAGCTGTAGCCTCATGCTGCAGGAAGCTGGCTGCTTCCACAGCACCAAATAACTCATGAAAATGTGAGTGTCAGCTTAATTGGCTTTGGAAATGCGTGTTAAAAGTTAAACCTGAGTATTGCTGGGCTGAGGAAGTGAGGGAAAAGCAAAACTTCCTTGTGAGAAGTGGGGGGTGCAGTGCTGGGCTGTGGGAGGAGGGTGGCACAAAGCCCTTTCTCCACAGCCCTTGGCTGTGCTGTCTGGTACAGGCCCCGTCTAGAAAAGAAAATGGTTGGAGTGGAAAAAACCCCTCTTCCCAGGAATGTTGGGCTGGCTTTTAGTAGCCCAGTTGTGCTGTTGTTCTCCAAATGTTTTGTTCTGGCCTTCATCCTGTTCTGTCCTGCTGGGAACTCTCTTGGGTGCATTTCCCCCTCCTGTTACTCCCCCCAGTATTTCAGCATCCAGGTGTTTTGTGGGTTTATTTGTTTCTTCAGGTAAAATTCCCTGTCTCCACCTCACAGCTTCTGCCAAAGCCCCACGTGCAGCATTCCAGGACCCCGGATCCCCTCGGGTGTGCAGGGAGAGCTGGACACGGGGTGTCGGTGGGATGCTCCTGGACAGGGGCCTGGGACAGCATCTGGGGACTGTTCTCCCCAGGAAGGTCTCCCAGACAGGACTTCCATGCCTTTTGGAGCTGAGTGTTTTTCCCGTTGTCTGTGGGTTGAACGTTCCCTGTGGAGTGCTCTGGCTCCTCTGTGCCGTGGCCTCTCTAGCATTAATAACCAACTGCTATTCCCTTGCTGCTGGAATTTTCTATTTTGAATTAGTTTATTCTTGGCAGCAGTCTGGGGGCTGCAGGAGCTTTATTACTTGCTGCTCAGCTGGGCTTTGACCAGGTTTAAATCCTGCCTTGCACCGACTGATTCCTGCAGCAGCCAGGAGCAGGAATCCCATTGGATTTGGGGAGGGAGGGCTTTGTCACAGCAGCTGCTGAGAAAACAGACCCAGGTCAGAAGCAGTGGTGGCTTCCCTTATGGAAAGGGAATCCTGTTTGTTTAATAGGTGAGGTTTTCTGGGCTCAAGGGCTGGTTTGGATGAGCCCTCCAGGCTTTCCAAGGCATTTGTTTGCCCTCCCTGGTGGGTGCAGGAAGGATCAGGCAGTGGCAGGGGTGCAGCAGCCAGGGCACAGCTCAGCTGCTGAACCAGTGGCCCAAACTCTGAAGGAAACAGGATGGTCATCCAGCAAAAAATGGTGGTCCAGTCCCATCTTTTTGTGTGTGTCCAGGGATGTGTGGGCATGGAGAACTGAGCCTTGGAGGAGGGAAGTGCGGACGTGGAGCTGAGGGGCTGGAGAAGTGTCAGCAGAGGTGGCAAGGGAAGGTTGGTGACCGTGATCCATCGGGGTCACTGCTGCCCTGGCACAGCTGTCGTGGACCTGGAGGAGCTTGGAGGATATAGAAGGAGGAAAGGATTCCCTGTGTCCCCTGCCAGAGCCAAGGGCTTACTTGTGTCCAAGAGAGGATAAATCAGTGCCTGGTCTGTGATGTGCAGGTGCACCCTGCCCAGCACTCCCAGCACTGCTCCTCTCCCCAAGGAAACACCCATTGCACCAAAAATCTGCAGCCCAAGCATGTGGCTGCTTCTGCCATCTAACCCAGGAGATCCCAAGTTGTTTCTGAATCTGTGTTGATTTATAAAAAAAAGAAAAAAAGCCCAAAACTTACTGAGCCACCCAGTCCAGCCTTGACCTGGTCTCTAACTCCTGCATCCCATTTTCCCTCCTGCCCCAGTCTTTGGAAGCACTTGTTAGAAGGTTTTGAAGGCAACGAGGAGGTTGCTGTGCCCAGGCTGATCCCATAACAGGTACTTCTTACAGCTAATTGCAGTGTCCCATTTACTTGCCTTAAAGGTGGAGAGAGAAACTTAGTATTTGCACTTAGCAAAACGTTGTATTAAAAAAAAAGACCTGTAAAGATGTGCATGTTCTGCAACTTTGTATAACAATAGCTGAAAATAAATAGGTGGTTTATTAAAAAAAAAAAAGAGAGAAAAAACCAAAAAATATTTTTCTTTACATTCTGGTAGTAAACAGTTCTAATATTCTGTGTGTAAAAAGTTCCTGTATTATATTGTAATTTGAATTTTTGTAAATAAATTTGTGCACTCTGGCTTTCACCTGTGTGCTTTCCTTACAGCCAAGATCTTGTCCTCCCACCCGGCCTGTGCCAGCCTGGTGCTGGGACAATGCCAGGGAGTGGGGCCAGATCCCAGCCTGTGCCAGTGAAAACTCCCCAGGTTGCAAGGCAAAACCCATTTGACCCTCCTGGAACAGCTTAATCTGTTCCATGTGCTCCCGAGGAGAAACTGGATGGGATAGAAAATGGTTTCCAGTCGCTCCTTTAAATGGAAACCAGGATGGGGAGGGAAGGCTGAGGGGATTTCCCCTCTTGCTGGAGTGGTGGTGAATGATGGTAAATGCAGAATCCAGCCTTGAGGGGAGAAAAGGAAATGTGTGTTGGCAGCTGGGGAAGAGGGGAAGGGTGAGAGTCCTTCCTGCAGCTCCAGAGCCCCTTCCCTGGGTGGGCACCCGCTGGCAGAGCTGCTGCCTGCTCCCCTGGCTGGGTGTCACAGCCTGGTGTCACAGCCAGGTTTGCTCGTGCACACACAGATGTCACAGCAAGGCCGAGCATGGCCATCGGAGCTGCTCAGCATTTCCTGCTCTGCCCTGACTTCTCCCTGTTTGTAGTCAGAACTGAACATCCTTCCTTCCTTCCTTTGACCCTTGCACGCCTCAACCCCCCCGTCTGATGGTGAAGGTCCCTCTCGGCAATGCCCTCCCCTTTTTCCCCTGGGATGTGTGCTTGGGGGGAGCTGGGCAGCCCCCCCTTTCCCAAACTTTGCTTTTTCCAAACAGCTTTGCATTTTTCAAGGCAAACAGGAGCAGGAGCCTGTCAGTGCCCAGCCAGGCTGTGGTGGTGATGGGCAGGGAAGCTCTGACTGCTCTCGGTGCAGGTGCTGGAGGAGCTGTTGGTGGAGTTTCAGGGCTGGTTTCAGCTGTCTCAAGAGGGCCAGGGGCACATCCTGGCTCCTTTGGCAGGATGTGGGCTGGGCTGGGCTTCCCACTTCAGTCCTTTATCTTGCCCTTTTCCACATCCCCAAGTAACAGGAGGCTGATTGCTGACCCCCACCCAACCATGCACCCAAACCCCCCATCCCAGTGCTCTTCCCTCCCATCTGGGCCATCCTATGGAGGTGAAATGCCTGAATGAAGAGGAAAAGCTCTGTGGGGTCACAGCTTTGCTCCTGACTGTGAGGGCAGCAGAGCTGGTTTGCAGATGAGGTGGTCCTGACCCATCCATGGGTGCCCATGGGCTCGGTGGCTTCGGGCTGCTCTGAGCATCTCCAGAGGTGACCCAGCCTCCAGGTGGCTTTGGCTTTTACACCTCTTTGGAGCATCTTGGTCACCATTCCCTTCCCATCAGCTCCTCGACCCTCCAGAACCAGCTCAATTTTTGTCAGATGAAGGCTCCACCACCCCAAATCTGCACGCTCGGGCTCTTGCCTCATTAAAAGGCTGTTGCAGCCACAACAGACCACACATCAGTTTGAATCCGAATGCAGGTTTTATTTTTTAATTCATCTTTCTCCATTTGAAGCTATTTTTTTTTAAGTTATACAAATGGCACTTACAAAAAAATAATAATAATAAAAAAAAAAAAACCCGAACAAACCCAAAACTTAAATTTTCAGAGTGAGATGTTTTCAGAGAGTCACGACACCCGATAAGAGGAAACAGGAGAGATGTTGACCTAGTGTCACACGGGAGAAGCCGGAGCGGGAATTACGTGGTTCGGACCGTGACGGGGATGGGGAGGAGGCGACACGGGGAGGGGGCGAAGGCCAGCGAGAGTGTGTCAAGTCACAGGGTCACACAGGGCTTCAAGACACTCGGTCCTTCGAGGGGCAGCGTGGTCCCCGGGGGGACACGTGGTGCCGGGGGGCGCGGGCACCCTTGGATGTGAGCGCAGAGCCGAGGTAGAGTCCCAGCCGGGATCCCCTGCGCCCGCGAGGGACCCCAGCCCGGAGTCGTCCCCTGCCTGGGGACAGCCGCTCGCTCTCCCAGCTGAATTTAGCACCAAGCTCCTGTGGAGGGGAGTCCCTCCTCATGGCTTTAAGGCTGACGAGCCCCTGCCTGGCCTCCGGCAGTAGGGACCGGCCCTGGTTTGGCACGGCAGCGATGCCGAGAGCACCCTTGGCGTGGGGTGGGACCAGCACTCCCCCTCTCCAGAGGGGGCCCACGTGGGAAAAGGCTCCTTGGTGTGTTTGTAGGGAGCAGATACCGGCCCTGGGAAGGCCCCAAAGGATAAAGTGCCTTTCAACACCCTAAGGAACACGCAGCATCACCCGTTACAGACAGCGTTAAACTCTAATGCAGACCTAGTACAGACAACAGCTGGTCACACAGTGCCATGGAGAGCATATATAAATAGAGACTAACAAAAATACTGTTTTGGTCTTTTTTTTCTTTTTTCCTTTTCCAGTAGGGTTGCAATTCATGAGAGCCCAGCCCAGGTGCCCTGGGGGTGGTGGGACCAGGAGCTGCCCCCTCAGGGTGCCCGCAGGAGCGGGCGCTTCCTAATTCAGCATTAGGTGTTCAGTGATTCGCTTCACTGTTCCAGTATTTTACGAGAGAGAAAAAAACAACAACAAAGGTACTGAGCAAATATCACTGTGCAAAGTTTGCTAAGGAACTTTTCTATTCTGTAAACCAAAATCTGCAGTTTATGCTTCCAGCCACCGCTCCCAGGAGGTCACGTCGGCCAGCCCGGCTCCTGCCGGGTCCAAAGCCCACCAGAGATGGGCTGGATGAAGCCCCCACCCTGGCACGGGCTGGCTCTGTGTTCCCCCACGCCCTCCCCTCCAGGCACAGCAGCAGGACCAGCCTCAGGTCAGACTGGACCCACCATCAGGGTCTGGGATGCTCCTCCAGAGCCAGAAGCACAAGGAGGGGTGGAGGGACAAGAGGAGCACGGGGCTCCATGAGATGAAAGGCTGAGGCTTTCCAGACAGGATCACCCTAAAGAATCATTTCCAGGTGTTTGGGGAGGGGCAGCTTGCTGGCCCTTCCACAGGGATGTGCTGGCAGATGCCAGCCCCATCCTCAGGGATGCTGTGATATGTAAGGTCACCTCTTACAGCTCAGCTGGGGATGAACCTGCCCCACAATCCAGGAGGGGAGAGAAGCTGCTGGGGCAGGCCAGGAGGAGCCAGCTGAGCCCAGCACCGTCACTCCACCCCTGGCTGGAGCAGGGCAGGGCAGGACAGGACGGATGCTCCGGGGGACACTGCCAGCACAGTCTGAGGCTGTGCCAGTGCTGATATGGCAGAAGCAAGCACAGAGGCGATCTTATTCCCTTTTTTAAATCGAGGAGAGGCAAATAAACTACCTAAGGTGATGCTCGGGGCCAGGAGGGGGATACGGTGGTTTCCAAGCCCAGTAAATCTGGAGGGAGGCAAGGATGGGGGGATAGAGACAGACCCCTCTACAAAGCTATAGGTAGGCAGCCCCACCACTTTTCCAGTTCTTACAGGGATTTACGGAGACCCACCTCCCACATAACCAACTCTACGGCAGGAGGGAAGGGCAAGCCAGTCTGAAAATCCTGTTACAGAGAGGAGAAACAGAACCCAAAGGAAAAGAGGACAGGAAGGGAAAGAGAAGTTGGCAACGGGAGGTACCCTAAAGTGCATTAATATTCCCAGAGGGTGGAGGCGTCGATGGTGTCGGCCGATGCCTTGAGCACCCCGGCATGGTCGCCCTTCAGGTATTTGCCGTTGATTTTGATGGCCACTTTGTTATAGTCGCAGAACTCAAAAAAGAAGTCCACGGGGGTGTCGCTGCTGCTGGTGACGGACGACTCATTCCCCACCATCCAGTACTTCCCAGTGGTATCTGCAGGAGAGGTGACACGGTGGCCTCGTGAGCCACCACGGGGACCCCAAAGGCCACCACCCTCCAGCCTGCAGCCACCCCAGGGACTCACCCTTGATGTTGTAGGCCCCGTCGTTGAACTCCAGCTGGAAGACGTCGTAGGAGGAGCGGTTGGAGTCCAGGGTGCCGGTGACCTTGCGGCAGCCGATGAAGCCGTGCTCGCCGCGCAGGACGATGATGGGCCTGTTGATCAGCTTCATCACGAAGTGCTCCGTCTCACCTGCGCCAAGGGGACAGGGGCTGTGAGAGCAGCCAGAGGGGCACAGAGCCAGACCCCAAAGCTGGCAGGCAGCAGTGAGGAGCAGGGGCTGTGCCCCCCAACCATTTCCCATCCACCCCATCTCACAGCACATCAGTCACTAAGAGAACTTATTGCCTGAGCATCACTTGGAAGAGCCTGGCTCTGGGAGGGCTTTTTGCATCCCCTGCTGCCCCAGTGTGGGGTGCCCAGAGGTCCCTTACCCGCTGTCTCCATGGAGGCTGCCAGCTGCCCATTCTTCTTTGCTGTCACGTACTTGCCGTTGGCAGCTTTCAGGGTGATGCGTTTGTCGCACCACTCGATGTCAAAGTAGCAACTCGCGTTCCTGTGGAGCAGAGAGGGCAGTCAGGGGGGTGTGACAGAGAGGGACCCTGCCACTGCCACCCTGCTGCCTTGGAAGGGGCCATGGCTGGAGCAGGAGAGCATGATTCGATCTGTTTTTGCAGGATGAACTGTGTTGTGGTGGCCACCCCGCTGGGAAGCCCTTGCCCCGCAGGCAGGAGGCAGGCAGGCAGCCAAAGGCACTTTTGGGGTTTCCGCCTGGCTCTCAGGGTTGAACTGCAGGGCAGAGCATTTCGACAGCCCCAGCCAGCCGGGAAGGATTATGTGGCCCCAGGGACTTCCAGAGCATCGTGGGCGGCAAGCCCCGACCCAACCCATCCCTGGCTTTCCCGGGAATGCACTTCCTCTGCTGGGAAGTGTTTGGTGTGAGCACCCAAGATGGAAAATCCCCCTTGAACTCCCCTGGGAGATGCAGAGGGTTCTCTGAAGCCCAGGCACTGCCCTGAGCTGCTGGGGACAGAGGACTCACTTTGTGGAGGCAGTGGACTGGATGCCCCCGTTGGAGGTGAGGGTCCAGTACTTCCCGGTGTAGGTCCGGAAGGCGCATTTCTTGGTGTCCTTGTTGATCTCCAGCTGGTAGGTCTCCTGGTCACCCTCCTCGTCCTGGTTGGCCGAAAGGTCCATCCCTACAGAGCAGAGACAGATGCAGATGTGGGGGTGGGACCACAACCCACCTCCAGCAGGTCCAGGTGCAGGGCAGCCCAGAAAACCCAACTGAGAGGGGCTCCTGCTTCCTGGGTGAGCTTTGGTGGCTCCCAAATCCCTCGCATGGATCTCCCCTCTGGCATTTGGGACTCGAATCCAAGTTTTCATTTGGATATTTGGTGTTAAGGCCCCAAACAAGGGCTGGGCAGCCATGAGCTTCCACTCCTGACTCAGCAGCTCCATTATAATGAAGCAAAGACCAATGCAGATATTTTATAAGGACAAGGGCTGCAGTTTTTCCTAAAGGTGACAGCCAGATTACTCAACCCATTAGCAGAGGCCATCGCAGCACCCATGAATCCCAGCTTGTGGCGTGTTTAAGGGCCGTGGCACCGTTTTTCATCCACAGTTGTCACATCCTGCTGGGGCTGTGAGGTGTGCAGGGACAGGAGGCTTGGAAAAGCCCTAGGGCAGCCAAACCTTCCCCAAAATCATCAGCAGCAGCCTGTCCCCCAGCTCTGCCAGCCAGGATGGCCCATCCCTGTGCTCAAGGGGCCAGAGACAGCATTTCCCTGGCAGAGGTGGATGCAGCTGGTCCTGGGGCCACTGGCCACAGCCCTGGGCCACTGCCAGCCACGTGTGCATCCACCTCAGGCACTGAGCCTGAGCAAACCTGCTTAGTCAGGGCTAGCGGGGCCAAAACTGCTCCAGAGCTCTCCAGCTTGGTGGATTTCAGCCTAAAAACACTTTGGGGATGCGAGCCACAAGCTGTAGCCAAAGCCAATGGCCGAGCTCTGTGCTGGGTTTTGGGGAGGGAGCTGGGGTGCAGAGCTCAGCCCCACTGCTGAGCTTAGTGAAATGAGAGTTTAATGGAACTGGATTAATTTTCCAGAGCCAAACACACCTGCATCCTTCCCTGCTGCACGGGTGCAAAGGGTTCAAGTCCACATTCTGTCTAGTTCTGGTCCCCTCACTAAAGTAAAGACATGGAGGTGCTGGAACATGTCCAGAGAAGGGAAATGGAGCTGGGGAAGGTTCTGGAGCACAAGTCTGATGAGGAGCAGCTGAGGGAGGTGGAGGCTGGCCACACGTTCAGCCCCTCACACCTCCACGATGCCAGCCAGTTTCTCAGCTGCTGGGATTTCAGGTAGTGCTGTACACAGTGACTGGAAGGGCTTCAGGGACTGCAGTCTTGGTGGCCCTGCTGCTCTGGGAAGCCACCAGGACGTCCCACCAGCTGCACCCAGCTGTCCTGCAGACACAGCTCCCTGGGGCTCCACATCACCCATCTGTGTCTCCAATCGGGCTCCATCCCAGTGCCCAGGAGCAGCCTGTGCTTTGCAGATCCATCTCCCACCTTTCCCAAAGGGATCAGGTTTTGTTCCCAAAGGGACCAGGCTTTGTTCCCAAAGGGATCAGGCTTTGAAGGCTTCGTTTTGTTGGCCATAATCTTACCTCCCACACCCCAACTGGTCTATGGCTGCCACTCTCTTCACAGCATCCCCCCTCTCACCAGGCACCCTCCAGCACCTTCTGCAGCTCCCATCCCTGGAAGTGTTCAGTGTCAGGTTGGATGGGGCTTGGAACAACCCAGTCTAGTGGAAGGTGTCCCTGCCTTCAATCCCTCCCAGTCCAACCATTCTGTGATTCCATTATTCTCCTGATGGACATGCAGCCACCCTGGTGCTTTGCTCCCCAGGGTATTTGGGCAGCACAGGGGGCAATGGGTGCTGATGGCTGCCAGCCCAGCCCCACTGGAGCCACGTCCTCGGCTCCCAGAGCCATCCCACACTCGCCGCCTCCCAGCACTGCCGGGGGCTGAGCCGGCGGTTGTGGGAACATTTGGTTTTGATTCTGCATCCTGGCGTCAGGCAGCTCCAGCCCCAATCCAGAGCTGTAAAACAGAGAGAGAGGGGTTCTGCGGGGGCTCACAGTGAGGTTGGGCTGTGGGGAGGTGACCCTGGGGGACACAGCCCATCCCTCAAGGCTGGCAGCACCCCCGGGCCCCCCAAACCTGTGAGAGCTGTGGGTCCCTGTGGTTTGTGGGGGAGCAGTGGGGATGGTGCTTCCCCTCACTGAGCTTTTCTGGGAAGAACTCGCTGACCTGGAGGGACCAGGCTGGGCAGAGCCAGGGGGACGCTGTGTGCCACAGAGCAGGACTGGCCGGGCTGGAGACAGGACAGGGAGTGCCAGGAGCCTCCAAACACTTCCCTGGCCCCAGAGATCCTCAGCATGGAGCACCCATCAGCCTTCCCCACCTCTTTGCCAACCCATTTTCCACGCTCGCCTTGCACGGAGCTTTGGCTTTCCCCAGTGCCTGGAAGGACCCGGCAGCAGGAGGGTCTCCCACCGCCCCCTCCCCAAAAGCAGCGCGGGGTTGGGTTACACCGACTCAGCACAAAGGAATGCGGCCACGGCTGGGGCAGGAGGAGGCTTCAGAGGCCTGGAACTGAGCTGGAGTGGGAGAATTGGGAGCTCGGAGCCGGGCGGGATGGGGGAACTGCAGAAAGCACGGGGTCCCACAGAGATGTCCCCGTGTCCCCGCGGTGGAGGACAGGCTGTCCCCACAGCCACCTCCCTGCTGTGGCAGCCCAGGGCTGTGGCAAGGAGCCGCTCTCCCGCAGGGCCCGGCCCGGCCGCTCCCACTGCAATCACGGATTAATTAACGCTCTTGGTAAATTTACAGTCTGGAGCTGGCACTGCTCTTCCTGACCTTGACGAAGCTGCTAATTACAGCTGGAGGCGGGATGGGGGCGAGCACACAGCGGCTCTTCGGGAGGGGGGTGGAGGTACGCCTGCGCTCCCCAAAATTCCCGGTGTGGGATGTCCTCCGGCTCCGTCTGCAACGTGGGTTTGCTACAGGGATCTTGGGGAGAATGCAGAGGTTGGGAAGGCTGAGGCATGTTGTCTCCCCAGGGCTTCCTAATGCTGAGTCCCTGGCCTTGAGGTCCTCAGAGAGCAGGAAAGGGCTCCCCAAGTCCTTGGCTGCCGAGGTTTCCAGGCTCGTGGGTTTGCAGGATTGATGCTGGAGCTCTTGCTGCTCTCCAGGCCATGACTGGATGTAGCAGGAGGCCTGTGGCCATCCCAGAGCAGGCACACACCTTCCTGTACTTCCCACAGAGCTGGGCTTTTCCCTCTAAAGAAGCAGAGTTTGTTGCAGCTGTGTTGACCTCCACACCATGGACGGCTGCAGACCCAGCGTGGGGGCATTCAGGGCATGTAGAAAAGTTTCCCTCTGCACTCAACTCACACAGAATGTCTCCCATGAGCAATCCTGGGAAGCTAGTGAGAGCCAGCAGGATGAGTTCCATGGAGAGGAGCACCTTTCCCATCTTCCAGCTCTCCTTTCAAAAACCCCACGGTTATGTCTGAAAAAACTGAGCCTGGATTCCTCCACGGGAGTGCCAGCAGCACCCTGCAGAGCCCCCAGGCCCTCAGGGCAGAGGGGCAGGATTTCAGGATGGGACTGGGATGCTGCACCCAGCGCTGCCAGCACAGGTCGGGTCTGGGCTCCCTGTGGGCTCTGGCACCTCCATCCAAGCACTGCACCCGCACACGTGCTCAGAGACTCCTCCTGCCCCCTCCCTGCCCTTCAGCTGGGCTTACACTGCACCCCTGCAGAAATCCAAACAGGTTTTTGTCTAAATCCAACAGCCTGGAGCACCAGGAACCAGCAGCTCCTCTGCTGGGGGTGCAGCTCTGCGAAGGGGTCACGGGTAGGGGTGAAACATGAATTTCCTGAAAAACCCACCCCTCCTTCCCTGTGGATTTCCTGTGGCTTTGTGGTATCCCCCAAGTGTCAATAGGCCACTTGGCATCTCCAGATGAAAACCTACATCCGAGCCTGCGTGCCCCCTGCCCTGGAGCCGCATCTCCCTGCCTTGCCGTGGCACCAAGATGAACTGGGGGGGGGGAATCCGGCTCAGCCCATGCCGGGAGGGCTCCCGGCCCCAGGGCAGAGCTCCCCACTGCCAACGCGGCACGTCCAGGCGTGCTCCCTTCACCGCTGCTCTCGCTCGCCCTCCTCCCCAGATCCCATTTCCTGGAATTCCTCACTCCCGAGCCAGCCCACCCTCTCCCCCATGCGGGTGGGGGGCACGGGCACACCTCGGCCGGGCGGGGGGCTGGCAGGGGCCCAGCGGGGAGGACGCCAGCGCTCTGCCCCCGGGACCCTCGCGCCCACAAAGGGCCCTTTGTTGCCGCAGCCGGGCTAGAAAGGAGCCATTGAGCGGGGAGGAGGCTGCTCGCTGCTGGCAGCACCCGGCTCCGCTTGAGGTGCAATGGGGAGATGGGAATTCTCAGGGAACGCGGGGATCCTGTCCTGCTGGGGCTGGAGGCAGGAGAAGGGTGCCAGGGACAGCCCCAGCCCCTGTGCCGGAGCGGAGGCAGGGCTGGCACCATCCCTTCCTGCCCCGGGGGTGTTTGTGCCGTGGTCCCTGTGTGCAGGGGATGCTGACACCGGCCATCCCCGGGACGGGGAGGAGACTCCAAGCCAGGAGCTGACCTGGCACTGGTGGGACAACTCTGTTCCAAAGCTGGATCCCAGCCAAGGGAACCGCAGAAGAACCCTATGGACCCATCCCTGCTCCTCCCATGGGGCAGAGGAGGGCAGCCACTGCCATCCCTGCTCCCTCCTTGGCTCCACACAGGAACAAGCCGCCTTTTCCCACGAGGCTGTGCCGAGCTACAGTCACTCCCTGCCTGCATCCCACATCCCCCATCCCCAGTGGCCATGGGAGCATTTGCCAGCAGCACGGCCCTTATCAGTTCGGCGGGGGAAAGGGCTGTCTGGAACCGCTTCCTCCGACGGCTGTTTCTGCTGCCTTCTTGGTAACCTTGGGACACGGCGCTTTCACACAATGGGAGAAGGGAGGATGAGCCCCACAAAGCGGCAGCTCCCAGCCTTTCACTGCCATCGGGAGGGATAAACCGGGTGGAAACGGCTTCTCCAGCCAAAACGGACTTGAGCGAGGATGTGCAGCCCAAGCGGCCCTTCCCGCTGTATTTTGCTTGGAAAGGGGCCGGGCACAGCCCAGAGCCCTCTGTTGCTGGGGAGATTTGTTCCCCCCCTTCCTGCTCCCCCATCCCTTCCGAATTAGACAAAGCCGGCGGGTCGGCCAGCAGCATTCCCACCCGCTCCATGGGGTCCCCCGCCACCACGGGGTCCCCCACCGCCACCACTCCGTCCCTCACATCTCCCCCCACATCTGGTTTCCCCATCTCTGGTGACAAAGGGCTGCAGCAGCCCTTCCCCCACGGCGCTGCGGCAGCCTCCCGCCATCCTCCCGCCACCGCCATCCTCTCCTCCTCTTCCCCAAATCCCCATGCCTGGGAAAACAATCCCCACTGCCCATCTTGACAGATTTCATTGTTGGTTTTTAAGGGGCTGCTTTGCAGCGCCGTGGGATTTACCCTCGGACAGGAGAAAGGCAGGGAGCTCCCCGCACGGAGCTGCCCAGGCACGGATCAGGGTTAAGCAGCAACCTTGAAATATATACACACAAAAAAATCCCCCGCTGTTCCTCCGGGCTTTGCTGCATGCTCGCACCCATCCCACGCCCGGCGTGCGCCGGCCTGACCTGGCGCGCCGGCGATGAGCCCCGAGGCGCCCACGGCACACACCGGGCACCCCCCATCCTCCAGCACGGACCCCTGGGTGCGGGGCTGGGATGCGGGGCTGGGATGCTCGGTGGGCACTCGCGGGCAGCGGGCGGCCACGTGCCCGGGGAGCTCTGAATGTGACCGGATCCCCGAGGCGGGTGGCACCGTGGCCCCTCCGGCGAGCGGAGGGGAGGGGGCCGGTGCAGCGGGTGCGGAAGGACCGCTGCCTTTGTGCGGGTGGATGCAGGATGCGGGAGTTTTGGCAAAGCCCTTTATGTAACGCTGCCACCCAGCCCCCCACCCATGGGAACTCCAGCCCCCTGGGGGGAACCAGAGCCCCCGGGGGGACCCGCAGCCTCCCTGCTCCGCTGGGCACGTGGCTCAGCCCTGCTCGGGCAAAGGGGAGATTTGGTGGAGGCTTTGTTGGGCGAACAATGAGCCCCATAGGAAGGAAGGCGAGGGAAACAGCCCTGCCTCCTTCACGGCGAGGGAAGACCCCATCCAGCCCCTCCCAGCCCCCCTCCCTGTCCATCCTTGCACCCCAAGGCAGGCCCCTCGCCATCCCTGACCCCCCGGGCGCCCTGCAGAGGAGATGGTGCGGGGATGGGGGTGCCGGAGGGATGGGGGCCCCCAGGCAGGCGATGCTGAAGGGATGCGGGAGGGGGAAGGGAGAGGGATGTGGGAGGGATGCGGGGGGACCGTGATGGGAGGTTGGGGGAGGGACCGCGGGCAGCCATGCTGAGGGGTGCAGGGGGTGCCCGGGAGAGACGGCGGCTTCAGGGGTGTGAGAAAGGGTTTGAGCAGACGGGGACGACACTACGGAGGCGATGGCAGAGGGATGCAGGGGGGCACCCTGTGGGGTGGCTGCTGCAGGAAGGCAGCGGATGTTGGGGTTTGGGGGGGACAGTGCTGCGGGGGGGCCACTCCGAGGCGGCGATTCTGAGGTGATGCAGGGAAAGTGATGCCGGAGGGATGCAAGGGGTTGCTCGGGGCGGGCGATGCCCGATGGAAGCTGATACCCGAGGGCTGCAGGGGCGCACCCCGAGGCGGCTACACCCCTGGGACTCCGGGGCGGCCGCGGTGTCCCGTTCCCCCTACCCGCAGCCCCCGTCCCCTCGTACCTTGCCGGGTGGAGACATTCCTATCGTTGCCGGCTCGCAGCACGACCTGCGGACAGCTCTGCTCCAGGGCGAAGAGCTCGTCCTTGCCCACCTTGGCGCTCTTGCCCGCCTTGAGGGTGCCGCTGGGCCCCGAGGGGGCCAGGTAGCGGCCCTCCCCGTCGCGAAAGGCCACCTTTCCGCAGCGGAATTCCAGCGTGAAGGCGGTGCCGGGCTCGGCGGCGGGGACCAGGCGGCCGTCGCTGCGGAGCAGGCGGTGGTCGCAGCTCTGCAGGCTGTACCGCTGGTCCACGAACAGGAGGGTGATGAGCGCATCCACGCCCCACGGCACGTCGCGGTCCACGGCCAGCTCGTCGCGGCGGGGCCCCAGGTGCGCGTAGCGCTTGCGGGCCAGGCTGTAGAGGTTGGCCTGGGGGTGCATGGCCAGGTGGACGCTCCACTTCTCGGCGGCAGAGACGGCGGGGGCGAAGCACGAGAGGCGGTCCTCGGTGCCGCCGAAGAAGCGGCGGTGGGGCTCGGACTGCAGCGACCACCGCCCGTCGCCGTGGGCCAGCACGAGGAACCGGCAGTCGGGGCCCGGCTCCTCGCTGTCGCAGCTCACCCGCCCGTCCTTGTCGGCCGCCAGGTACCGGCCCAGGTGGCTCTTGAGCAGGACGGCGCTGGAGTCCTCCCCGTCCTGCTCCAGCGTCCAGATCTGCTTCTTCTTCATGCTGGCGGCCGAGGCGTTCACCTTGAACCCGAACGCCTCCGCCGTCAGGTACCGGTTGCTGCAGTTGATCAGCCCGAACTGGATCTGCACCGGCTCCGCCGTCCCGTTCGCCGTCATCCTGCCCCGCCGCCGACCGACACCGAGCGAGCGCCACCGAGCGAANGCGGCAGGGCAGGACCCCGCCAGGCGCCGCGAGAGCCCCCTCGAGTCTCAGGACATCATCCCCGCCTCCCTCCTGCGGGACTCCCCTGCATGCAGAGACCCTTCCCTGCGTTACAAAAGCCCCCACGAATTGCAGGATCCTCCCAAGGTGCAAGACCCCCACTGTATAACGGGACCCCTCCATGCATTTCAGGAGCCTCCCTGAATCACGGGACACCCCCCTGCAAGTCCCCAGTGTATGTTAAGACCCCTCCCTGCACTTCAGGAGCCCCACACAATGCAAGTCCTCACTTCATGGCAAGACTGCTCCGAGCACAGCAAGAGCCCCTTTGAAATGTAAGACCACCCTATATACACTGAAAGACCCCTTGGCATGGCAAGACCTCTCCATGCATTTCAGGAGCACCCCTGAATTGCAGGACCTCCTCCTCCAGCACAAGTCCAGCATGGAAAGACCCCTCCAGGAAGGGGCCCCTCGAATTGAAGAACCCCCAAACACACATAGCAAGACCCCCACTGTAAAACAAGATTCCCCCTTGAATTGCAGAGTCCCACACATTGCAAGACCCCCTAAGTATTGCAGGACCCCCCAATATTATGAGACCACCCCTTGCACTGCACAACACCAACTTGAACCGCAAGTCCCTCTCCCGCACTGCAAATATCCCTCTGCACATCCCCATCCTGCTCCAAGACATTGTCAGGCCCCCCTACACCCCTCTGTCCCTCCTGGGCTGTTGGCCATGCCACAAGGCTGTGGGACAGATGGGGAGAAGGGTGACGGATGCTGTGGCCTCCTGCCATCTCTGAGCCATCCCAGTGCCCTGTGCCAGGCACCAGTGAGGCTGGAGCATCCTGGCCCTGGGGAACTGAATTCCCTCAGCAAATCCAAAAGAAAAACCAGGAGCACTCCTGCACAAGGGGGTATTTTGAAGCCATTTCTCAGGGGGTGGGTGGGCAGCGTTGCTGTGCATGTGAGGCCACGGTCTGGTGGCACTTACAGGAGGGCTGACCTGGAGATGGGAAGAGTCCAGCCTGGAGAGGGTTGCCTTTGCTGCCCAGGGGTGCTGCCCACTGCTCCTTGGGGACAGGGACTCTCGTTGTGTCTGTAACAGGAACACAAACAGTAAGTAGGAGCACAGCCGCAGGGGTCGATTTGAAGCTGGCTCAAGCACAGCCCTGCTCTGGTAGATGGGGTGGTTTTCAGCTGGATCTGGGAGCTGAACTGCCTGTCCCAGCTGTAGCAGGACAAGTGAAGAGCTGAGTGTGGGCACAAGTGCAAGGGCACAATAGTATGTGCTCAGGGCTGGCACAAAGAATTGCCCCAGGCTCATCCACCCCAGGCAGGATGGCATCCCACCCCACCTCCCAAGGCCCTTCAGGCTCCACTGGTTCTGCACTGGCTGTACTGGTTAGAGCCCCTGCTCCACCCCCAGCCAGCAGCACCCGCCCTTGCCCAGGGGTCACTGGCACAACCGCTCCAGGGCAAACCTGCCAGGATGGGATGGGTTTTGTTTTCCTGGAAGTCTTGGCCAGACCTCCTCTGTGCTCATCCTTGCTGCCCAGCCCTGCAAGTCCAGACAGACCATTGCCAACCAGAGCCAACCCCACAGCCTCTCGTGTGGGTTGGAAACAGGTCTCCCCCAAGCTCCAGTGAGGCAGATCCATATTTGTCCAGCAAATCCCTTTTGCTGCTCTGGCTCAAAGCCCCCCTGCATTAAGACCTGGCCATGAGGCCGAGCAGCTGCCCAGACCCACAGCTGCCGGGCTCTGCCTTCCCCGGCCGCCACGGGCAGATGGTGATGAGGCCAGGAAAGAAACAGCTTTTCTCCTCAACAACAAAAAAAAGCAATTATGCAGAGAAAGAAAAACCCACCCTGTTTTTTCCCCACCGCCCAGCAGCGTGGCATGGATGGGTGGAGCGCTGGTGGATGGTGGTGCTGTGTGGATGGATGGCACTGCCTGGCTCAGCAGATCCTGTCCCTCCAGAGTGGACACCCACCCTGCCTGCACCCACCCCGCCTGCACCGTGCTCCTGGGGGATGGGAGAGCCCCAAACACCATCTGAGACCTCCTCACATGTCACTGTGGTGGCAAAGGGTGCCCGGTGTCCCCCTGACTTGGGGGTGCAGCAGCCAAAGCTCATCTCCCGAGTGCATCCGTGCGTGCCAGTGCGCTGGAGCGGTAGGAAAGGCGCTGGGTTTCCCTCTGTACATTGCATTTCCCATCATCTTTGCAAGCCACCGTGACTAAACGCTTCTGAGGTCATCCCCCCAGCCCTCCCACTGCCGCTCCTGCAGGAGGCCCAATCCCTGGCACACGGCCTCCATGACAAGGGCTTTCCGGAGTGAGCGCGGCCACATCCCCTTGGAGGAGCTGTGGGACTCACCCGCTGGGACTTCAAAGAGATCCCAGCTCCAAAAGAGAAAAGCCAGGAGAAAAGGAGCCCCGGTCATGGAGTGACCCCTGTCTTGCCTGCCTCAGGCACAGAAACACCCTCGGATTTTCATGCTTGCCTGGACACTTTTTGTGGCAGCCCGGCTTCGTTTGTGAGCAATCCCAGGATTTTCATTTGAGCTTGTGATACTGGGAAGGCAGAGCTGGACACTGCAGGGAGGGTGGGATGCAGGGCACACTGGCACAGTGCCAGGGGCAGGCATGGGGCTCAGAGGGGACAGAGACAGCAAAAGCAGGGTACAGCAGTGTCTGGTGAAGAGTTTGAGGGTGCAATGAGTTGTCCCAGCTCTGTGTGCCCTGGAGGGCAGTGGAGCCATCCCAGGGCAATGGGAGATGTCCCCAGGTGAAGGGGCAGTGTGGAGGCAGCAGCACCAGCCCGGGGTGCAGCAGCCACGGATGCTTTGGGCTGTGTGTCCAGCCCCCTCCTGCCCTCCAGAGCACACAGACCCTTGGGCACAGTTGTGTCACAGGGTGTGCAAAGCTGGTGCCACAGGCTCCCTCCCTTGGAGTACATCTATCTGCTGGATCCCGGCTGCCAGCCTGGCCTGAGCCCTCCTTGTCCTTCCTTGATGGAGCAAGTTTGAGGGCTTACTGTGAGGGGGCTGCTTGCTCTTTTTCACCCCCAGCAGAGTGGACACCAGTCACATGCTTTCCCTGGGACACCCACGCACTGTTCAGTGTCCATGGCACACACAAGCCCATCCTGGGGGTGTTGATGTCCCACTTGGTGGTGGCAGTGGCTGTGAGATGGCTGAGGTGGGCCTGGGAAGCCCCCCTACAATGCAGATGGCCGCTCACCCCACGGAAGGGCTCAGCAGAGATTGGGGATGCATTGTTGGTGGTCACCATCTCTCCAGCCACCCCCATCCCGTGTGGGACAGGGTTTGTGACAACAGGAGCCCTTGTGCAGGATGAGGTGACCTTGCGCAGCCATCGAGCTGTCCTCCAGCGGGATGAAGGGCTTTGCCAAAACCACCCAGAGATCAGGGACCACAACACCGAGGTAGAGACTCAACATTCTGCCTGGAGGTTGCCCTGTCCCTTGCTGCTGCTGGGGGCCATGGGGACACCCCGGGGTGCCCGGCTGCCCCAGCCTTGCTGCCATATGCCACCAGCCAGCTCAGTGGAGGCTCTCCGACGGCTCTCCCGACAGTTGGCAGGCGCCCTGGCCTCATTAAAATTGTATTAGGCTGTATTTAAAAAGAACGCAGCAGCACCAGGGGAAACAAAGAGCAGCCCTCAGAGAGGGGCTCGGAGAGGCAGATCGCGCTCTGGGGATGTTTTCCCATGGGATGCTGCCCCAAGGGGGTTTGCTCAGGAAGCAAAGGACAATGGTGGGGTATGATGGGGGCTCAGCCACGTTCCTGTTTCCTGGACATCAGGATCAGTCACAGCACCGGTCATGTGGCTTGCTCAGCTCTATTAGCTGGATTTATCCCCTCAGCCTAATTTAATTGCATCCAGAGAGCAAAAAGGGAGGGAAATGCTTGAAGCACCTTGTTTCAAGCAGTTTGGATGTTGGACACTGGCAAATGAAGGAAGGAAGTGGATGGGAGCACACAGACAGTCTGCAGTGGGAATTTGTCCCTCTCTTCCCGCCCCAGCTCATTTTCTGGTGTGGTTTTTACATTACCAGAAACTAAAGCGAAAACCTGCCCCTTCCTCTGTCTCCCACGAGGACCCTGCGGAGGTGGGGTAGAAGCCAGAGGCTGGTTCATCCAGCAGGAGAAGGAATTTTATTAGGAAAGCTTAAAAGACCTTTTGTGTAGTAATGATTAACCTCTGTGGTGGGGATGATGCTCTTTGTCCTGGACCCAGTGCCCTGCCTGGTCCCCGGGGGCTCTGCTGGAACACGAGGCTCTTGTAATCCCATGCAAGTGCCCAGGAGCAGGGCATGAGAGATATTCGGTGGGACAAAATATTCAATTATCAGGGGATGCTTTCCAGCCTTTTAAAAAAAAAAAAGAAGAAAAAAAACAGGAAAAAAGAAAATTAGAACGTGTTTATTCCTTGCTGCCCAGTTTGCAAGCGAAGCGTGTGAGAGCCCTGGGGGCTTTTGTAGCCATGAGACCCCAAGAAGGAGGCCGAGAGGAAGACACCAGTGCCAGCCCTGTTGCCTGTCCCCACTTTTAATTCCCTGCTGCAGCACAGAGTCAGCACAGAGGAATTTGCAGGGAAGAAGAAAGTGTGTTATCAGCGTCTCCCACGCAGCTCCAAAATAGCCGGGCCCAGGCTCGGCAGCGCCGGGCGGAGCAGGTGACTCAGCGTGCGACAGCAGCTCCTTTCTGCTCTGATTTCCTCGCTTGGTCATGCCTGGATCCATGTTTCCCACTGCAGTCCATGCACTGTGTCCAATGCTGCCTCTGCTCACGGCCTCTGCTCAGGACTGCCAGAGGGTTTGGTGGGCAGAGGAAGGGAAGGCAGGGAAGGTTCAGGCGTTCACTGCCTGAATTCCCAGGGCACAGCTGCTCTCTGGATCTGCAGCATCCCAAAAAGCTGGTCTGAGCATGGCTGGGATGGTAATCTCCACCTCTGGCAGGACCCAACACAACGCTGTGGTTCCATCCTCACCTTGAGATGGAGCACGGCCATCCCAAAGAGGACATAAGAGGGATGGAGAAGCCTTGGAAATGAATCAGAGCGCAGCAGAGGGAATGTCAGGAACGGGGACAAGCAGACTCTGTGGATGGGGGCCCAGGAGGAGGTGACAGCTCATGTTTTTGTGTTTGCCATCTCCCCAGCTTCTCACAGGACTCAGAGGGAACATGGACATTGCAGGATGCTGTTGCAGGGGACTGGTGCCAGGATCCCCTCGGGGGCTGCACCCACAGGTGCACAAATCCCCTCTGGTGGGGTCAGGGGGCTAAAGCTCAGCCTGGAGAGAAACCGAGGTCAAGCCCCAGCAGGACCAGGGGATTCCCCCCAGACACCCCCAGAGAAGGGGGGCATCTCTTCAAGGATGAGGTATTGGTAATAGGAGCAGTAATAGGAGCCAGCTGGGATGCCCCCGGGGGAACCCTACAAAGGGCTGAGAGGGGCACAGGGCCTTTTACAGCCTGTGACTTGGAGAGGCGGTGAGGGGGTTGTTTGGCTCTTTGATGGAGGTATTGGGATATTGTGGGGTGGGATGCAGGGCAGCAGAAGAGTGTGCACTCTTACCTGCAGGGGGGAGGTGGGATTTTGGCCAGGGACGGGGCTGGAAGCAGTGGTTTGAGGCTGGGGGGAGGGGTCAAACCTCTCTGCCCAGCCCTGGCCCCACCAGCTGTGCCTTCCTGGGCCCAGAGATCCCCTTCCAGATGGATAACTCCATTGTCAATGGTGAAAAGAGTCCATTAGTCAGGATTAGGAATGGGGCCTTTGGGGATTAGCCCTTCACCTCCCACCTGGCCCTCCTTGATTCCTGTCAGTGCTGGTCCAGGGGCACAGTAGTCCCTCTTTTTTTTTTGGATGCAGAGGGGAATGGGACTACAGTTGAGCCACGGGCTGAGAAGTGTGGGAAGTGGTGAAAGGAATTGAACTGAGTCCCCAGGTGACTCGATATCCTGCTCCCCATTGCATTTTCTCATGGGATTGCAGACTCTCCCAGCAGCAGAACCCCTTGGGCAGGGGGGTCTGCAGCCCCCAGCCCTGCTTGTCCCAGTGACACAAACTGACCTGCTGGTATGGAATGGCTGCTGGAAGGCAGGAGGGAAGGGAGTGCTGTTCCAGACCAGGATGTTGGCCCTTGGACAGCCCAGGAGTCCTCACAGCCCTGCATTTATCTCCTTATGTACATCCATGCCCATCTCCCTTGTCTGGGCTTCCTGTGCATCCTTGTAGGGGGGCTGGAGAGAGTTCTGCACATGGAGAAACTGAGGCAGCAAGAGTCCAGCTGTGCTGGCCATCTGATTTGTGAAAAAGCACGTCTGGGCTGAAAGCTGAAGATATTCTTCCTGTAGCATCTGCAAGGAGGGGTGGCTGAGGTGTGGGGAAGTCCCAGAATCTGGAGCCCCTTGATGAGTTGAGAGTAATTCCATTGCGCATGGATTCCGTGATTCCATGTCCTCTGCAAAGAAGGGCCGGATCTGATCTCCAGCTCAGCAAACTCGGGAGCTGCTGGTGTGAAAACAGTGGCAGTGAGAGGTGGGGGGGCTTTTGACCCTCCCATCCCCGCTGTCCCACAGCTCCCTTCGCTCCCCAGTGCCGACAGGCTGGCTTTGTCCGTGGGCAAATGGCCACAAGGAGCGATCAGGGCTGAGGAGGCTCTGGCTAGGCTGGCTTCGAGAGTTCCCCGGGAAGGCAGGAATGCGGGCGTGGGGGGCCGCCCTGAAACTCGAAACCTCGGCACTGGGGCCCTGCTCTGGGCTTCCGGCCGGCGGCTGCGGACGGGAGGCCCCGGGCTGTGGGCAGCCGGTGCTGGAGGGCTCCCATGTGCGTGTTCTCGTATGCAGCGTGCACGATCCTGTGTGCAGCACGTGCACTGGTGTGCACGACCCCACACGCGGGGTCCATCTCGGTGTGCGTGATCCTGTGTGCGGTGTGCACGACCCCACACGCGGGGTCCATCTCGGTGTCCGCGATCCCACATGCAGGGTCCATCTCGGTGTGCGTGATCCTGTGTGCGGTGTCCGCGATCCCACACGCAGGGAAAAATTGCCCTCAAAATCGGGTAAGGGCAGGTGTCCGGAGTACGGCATGGGGGAAAACCCGGACTGGACTTTTCCCGGAGTACAGAATGGGGGAAAACCCGGACTGGATTTTTCCCGGAGTACAGAATGGGGGAAAACCCGGACTGGATTTTTCCCGGCGCACGGAATGGAAGAAAACCCGGAGTGGATTTTTCCCGGCGCACGGAATGGAAGAAAACCCGGAGTGGATTTTTCCCGGCGCACGGAATGGGGGAAAACCCGGACTGGATTTTTCCCGGCGCACGGAATGGAAGAAAACCCGGACTGGATTTTTCCCGGCGCACGGAATGGGGGAAAACCCGGACTGGATTTTTCAGTGACTCCTGAAGTGGGACTGCTCCTTTTAGGATGCAAATGAAACCGGTGGGGGTCGGGATGGTTCCTTGAGCTGCTCACGTTTTCAGTTTGTGGCTGATACCAATCAAAACTCCGGGGTTTTGCAGCCTGTCTTGTCACAGGATTTTTTTATAAATATAGAGACAGGCACACGCAGCTTAAGGATGTACGTTCCTTGTGGATTCATGGGTGCACGATCCCATGTGTATCTCGGCATGCGCGATCCTGCGCGCTCTGTTCGCCTCGGTGCGCACGATCCCGGGTACCCCGAGCATCCCGGCGCGCCCTGCCCCCGTCCCGCCGTGCGCGGGTCCCTCCCCGCTGCGCGGGTCCCTCCCCGCTGCGCGCAGTGCGCATCGCAACAGCACCACCCAGCAGCGCGGCTGCACACTGCAGCGGGACGGGCGGGCGGCTCCCGGCGAGCCGCGGCAGGACGGACAACATGGAGACGAACAAAGCGCTGGAGGAGAGAGGATGGGGGCTTGTGCTTGTTCCGGCCCCACCGGAGCATTGCTCTAGGGATGGCGTTTCTATCTGGGAGCAGGTCGCTTCCTCTTGGGCGTCATTGGGAACAAGAACCAGAGCTCAGTCTGGCAGCGGGTGCTGCAGGATTTGAGCTTAGGGTGGGAGTGGGCGTCGCGGCACGGGGAACTGGGTGCCCCAGTGCCACCAAATCCCTGCTGGTGAAGCCACAGGCTCGGTGCTGCTCACAGCAGACTCCAAGTTGTCTGCTCAGGCTGGTTCATCTCACACTGAGTTGACAAAGTGGTGGTGTAACCAGTCTCTCCATCACAGGTTGATCCACATCGTGGTACCCAGCACAGGGACAAGAGACACCACATGACACTCTCAGCATCATCCATCTCAACCTCTTTGTGACTTGGAGAGCAGCTGGCCCCCACACAGACCTTTCACTCCCTTCAGCCCCGGGGACACTGCACACCCCATGGCCCTGCATGCGCCTTTGGTGCTGCGAGACGTCACCAGAACATTTCCCATCTTTTATTGCTGGGGTGAATCATTCACTGGGGCAGCCAGCCTGTCTGCAAAACCCTGGTGACAGCTGGTGCCAGCTGAGCACAGCCTCCCTGAAAGTGTTTTGAGGTCTTTACCCTGTCATGCAGTGGGGATGCCACCAGTCTGATTCCCCTCCTTGGTCTGGAGAAGGCTTCAAACCTTGTAGCGATGCCGTGTCTCCACGGTGATGTGACAGGGATGTGTAGGTGACACAGCCACCTGGACCAACACCCAGGCTGTCTCCCGGGGCAATAGGAGGAGATGTCACTTCCTCACACCCCAGGGCATTTGCTGCCTGTGATGCAATCCTGGGTGACTGTGCCATGCGTGGGCAACCCTGCAGGGATGAGGAGCCATGCTGGGCCCTGGTCACTCCTGTCGGGCTCAATAAAGTACCCTGGGGCAGAGCAGGCGGTCAGCCCTGCTTCCTCCGTGGGGAAATCAAGGCAGAGCCAGGGCTGGAGGATGTGGCATTGGGGGGGGGGGGGGACTCAGGGATGCCCCATGTCCTGCTCTGGGCCAGCTCGGGGGTCACCCTTGGAGCCATCCCACCACCAAGAAGGGACCAACACCCAGTCCCTGTGTTCTGGAGGGGCTGGAGGTCCCTTATATTAATGATGGGCTCTGTGACACCTGTCCCATGGGCAGCAAACAGGCTTTGCCCACCAAATTCCAGCTGCTTCAAGGTACTCCCAGGTACATCCACACACCTGTGCTCAGGAACAAATTCTTTGCTGCAAGTGAGATTTTGGTGCCTGACCAACAGCGGTACCACTGCACCAGGTGCCAAACTTTGTTTTCCCCAGGGTGTGCATTTCCCCCCTGGATCTTGGCTGGGACCATGGCAGCATCTCCCCAGCCCAGCGTGTCCGGCAGGAGCCCTCGGCCAAGCCCAGAGCTTTCGGCACGGCGTTGGCCGAGGCAGAGCCGCTCCTCCCTGTCCCCCCCGCGCAGAGGGGAGCGCGGAGAGGAAATTGCTGCTGACGGAGCTGCGAGCGCTGCCGGACTGGGGATGACTAAGTTTGGCAGTGCTACCTGCTGGCTGTTTTTCCTTTTATGGAGGATTTGAGCGAGCCGCTGGAGCAATTCTCCGAGAGAACCCAAAGGGATCCACCCTGACCTTGGGGATGGGCACTGCCGGGTTGGGGAAAGGGTGGCTGGTGAGCAGGGTGGGTCGTGAGACCCTGGGGCGGTGCTCGGCTGGTAGAGGTGGGGATGGGCCCCCCTCGCCCATCCGGACGGGGCACCCGAATGTTTTCACTTTCTATTTTAAGGCGCTGGACTCTGGCCCCGAGCGGAGGCCTGGCCTGCGGTGCCAGCCGGGGCGCGTGGCTGCTGGCACCCTCCGTGCCAGCCAACTCTGAGGCCACCCCTGCATCTCACATCCCTCCCAGTGAGACTTTCCCACAGGTGATGGGGTGAAGAGAGAGGGTGAAAAGGGATGTGTCTCTTCAGGGGGACACCTCACTGGAAGGGGACACTGCTGCAGGGGTGGGGGCATCATCTGCTCAGGGACACGCTGCTGCAAGGTGATAGCATTGCAGGGCACACATTGCTGCAAAAGGACACTCCTCGGCTGTGGGGGCACAGCTCTGCACCCCAGAGCTGCTCCACGGTGCTGAGATGGAAACAGGGCAGCCCAGCCTCGGAAAGTCCCCAGCTGGTGAGAAAAGCAGAGAAAGAGAAACAAAAAATAGCACTTTTCCAGTGGCTATAGTGGGGTGGCTTGCAGGGACAGGACTGGACTTTGGCCAGGCTGCCTCAGCACCCAGGCTGGCCATCCCATAGCCCCCAGCCCATGTCGAGGGGCTGGGACTGGGCTCCTCAGCTGTGTCCTGCATTCTTGGCATTATTCTTTTTTCTCCTCCTCCTCCACCCCGGGGACAGCTCTCAAACCTCTCCATTTATGGACAGGAGGTTAGGTCAAGTGGGAGGGTGAGGGGACACCCGGGTCCCTGGGGAGGGACAGGGGTCCCACGTGGTACTGGGAGCTGTGACCACCCCTGGAGATCACAGCAACGATGATGTGTAGAAAGTTGAGGGTCACCTGGGCATTGCCCCTGGGATGCCCATCGTGATGCCCAGTGCCACTGGGACCCCCACCCAGGGTGGTGTTTGGGGTCACCCATCCCCCCATGATGCTGGAGCACCCTGAGCTGCTGCAAGCAGACAGAGGGAAAACAGACCCTGCAGGTGGGGAGGGGTTCTTTCCTCTTGTTTTATCATTTTATTTTGAAGCCAAAAGCTGCCAGTTTGGGGGTGAAGCTGCAGCAGCTGCACCCCACCCTGAGGGGGAAGGCTGGATGTGTCCCCAGCCCCAAGCCACCGAGGAGTCACTGGGGTAGGGTGAGATGACTCTGAAGCCACTCCAGGATGACGAAACATCCTGACTCATTCTAATCATTAATATTATTTAAAAAAAAAAAAAGAAGAAATGACTCAGGCAGCAGTACTCTGCCATTGGATGGTGACAAAGTGGCTGCTTGGGGTTAGGTTTTTGGGGTGGATTTTCCCCTGGTCTATAATAACACCGTGGGGTGTTGCTGACAGCAATGAGCTGAGGGAGAGGCAAATACCCAAGGAAATGTGCTGCTGGGGACCCTCCCACTCTGCCATGCTTTAAAGGATGCTTTAAAGGGCAGTACATGCAAGACCCCTCAAACCTTGGGATGTCCCAGGTTGTGCCCTGGCTGGGAAAGGACAGTGGCACCTTGTGGGGAAGGGTGAGATGGATGAGTATCAGCTGTTTTGTGGTGTGTTAACCAGGCCTGCAGCCCCCTGGCCAAAACCCTGTCCCCATGGGCTGGGGGGCAGAGGGAGGGACCCCAGGGACTCATCCCTGCACCCTGTGGGGGCCCATCGACCCCTCCCCAGCTCCTGGCTGACTCAGCCGTACGGGATTCCCACAGTTTCCGTCAGATGCTGCCTGGAGTAAATGGGGAAGAGGTTTCACAAGCCCTAGTAATTAATGGTAATTACAGAGCAGCGACATGGGAAACATTTCTTCCCCAGGTGTCCTTCCAAAAATGGTTTTGTGCAGGTGTGGCACCATCCTTCACTTGTCATTAGCACTGCTCCGCCTGGGAGAAGGTGAAACCTTCGAAGGCTGGGACTGTGGGAACGGCGTGACAGGGGACGGTCCCCACAGCCCCACGGGCGCCTGGCCCAGCTGTGGCTGCTGGCAGCTGGATTTGGCTGGAGGGCAGGGCTCATGCAACCCTGGGTCAAGGCAATCCATGGGGAAAAAATACCCTCTGACCTCCTCGAGCAGCATGACTCCTCCTGGCAGCTGCTGGCAGAAAAATAAAACCATAGAGAAGGGGCTTGGGGTCTTTTTTTTTCTGTGGCTTGGTTCTGCTGCCTGCATTGGAGGGACAATGACATCCTCCTAGGACCAAGGGCTCATGCTGAGAGGGGTTGAGCTTCTCTGAGGCTTGAAAAAGTTGGGCTGAAGGGGTTTAAAACCCCTTTTCATCTTTTTTTTTCTTCTCCTCACTGAGCTGCTCATGCTCAGCCCCCCCAGGTGTTAAGTATTATAAATAAAGCAGGGTGAAGGTGGGCTAGGAGACCTGAGCTGCAGAGCCAGCTGGGATGGGCTGGGGAAAGCCTCCTCTGCCCTAGAACATGCTGAGTATCTGCAGTGCTTGGGCTGTAGGAAATCTCTGCTGCCCTTTATCTGGATGGACAAAAGAAGTTACAGGAGATGCAACTGGACAAGGTGTGGAGGAAGGCACCACTTTGTCCTCCGTGGCCACTGGCAGAAATCCTGGGCTGGACTGTCAGCAGCAGAGATGTGAGGTAGAGGTGAGGAAACCCTTTCCTGTGGTTGTCCATCCCTGGACCCTGATTTTATGTGATTTTTATGCAAGATTGAGCAGTGGGAAGTGGCTTCGAAGTGATGCCAAGTGGTGGTAGCATCACCTTTAATGGTGACAATCAACCACCCTGGATGGTTGCAGGGATTGACACTCTGCTGGTGTCCCACAGCCCCATTTTGTTGTTTAAAATTGATCTTTGACTTAACGGGATTTACATCTCCACCCAAGGATGGTTGTGCCCTCTTTGACTTAAGGCTCAGGGCTTTTGGAGCAGAGGGAGATGAAGAGGCTGCTCTTTCCCTGTTTGGTGAAGAAGAGCATCTCCCATGCTGGAAACATATTTATTTAGGAGTGGAAAAAAAATGTCAGAACACTTGGAAAAAGCTCACAGAAGGGGAAATCAGATGGGATTAAATCCACCCAGAGCCAGTTTCCAGGCTATTTCCATGCTTCTCCCAGTCCAGGGGCTGTAGGTGCTGCAACTCCCTGTCCCCTGGCCAGCCAGGGTGGGGACCTGTGACAGAGCGGGGCTGGCAGGTAAAGCCTCATTCCCACTGGGCTGGCGAGCTGGGAAACCGGTCCTGGCACAGGAGAAAGCCACCTCCTCCGCAGGCTCAATGGGAGCTGTGACTGTCTGTGGGGTTTTTAAATAATCGTGACTTTGCTGAGCTGATTCCTTTTTGATGTGTGCAGACTTCTCCCTCTGACTTTCCCTTTGCAGTTTTCCCTCGCAGCAAGGGGAGTTGCTGTGCGTATCCCAACGGATGGGGCTTCTCCCACTGCTCTGTCCTCGCTCCTGTCTGAAGGTGGGGAGGGAAAGGGCCACGCCAATCCCAGTGCTCCTGTGTGCGAGCCAATTCCCCCAAGGATGGTTGCTTTAATGAGATGTCACAGCTAATGAGTCTGCTGGCAGAGTGCTCTTGGAGAAACGTGCTGGGAAATGGTAACGCAGCAAGTCTCAGTGTTGGGATCATGCAGCTTTCCAGGCTCTGTCCCATCCCAGAGATGGGAATCCATGGGACCAGCTGGGTGAAGGACCTTGTGCTCCACTCCAGCATTAGCCAGGAGCAGGTGGTTGACAGCCCTCTGCCTGCTCACTATCAGGATGTGGTTGAGCCAAGTGAAAGGAATAAATTCATCCCAAAAAAGTGGGGTGGTCAACAAACCAGCCAAAACAAACATTGGGAGCTCCCGGTACACCAGGCACCAGTGCAGGGTTCATTAAGTGGGACTGGTGATTTATGGGAAGAAATTAATGCTACTGGTGGGCTCCTGCACTGTGAGACCCCCCCCTTTGTCCACAACCCAAAGAAGAACATCAGCCTTGCTGGGGGCTTCAGGCTGCCAGCAGATCCAAGGCTCTCCTTTACAGCAGCTGGGCCTGAGGAGCACCTCAAAATTCCCCTGCTGAGTGAGCATCCAAATTCCCTCTATTCCAGTACATGGAGACTGGGGGAGCTCAGAAATGTTTTCGCTGCTGAGCACGGAGAGTTCTCTTGGAAGCAATTTATGCCCTGGAATCTGCTGGGAGTTGAAACACAAAAGTAACAATGGGAGGTTGGGGAGGGGGCTTTTGTCCCTCATTGTTCCTTGAGCTGATGCACAAGGGAGGGGAAATACAGAGACCTTTTCTCTCCCTGTGCCTGTCCCAGGAGCAGGGATGCAGGATGATCCAGGGCACCCAACCCATAGGAGGGCACCCCCAGCACTTGGACAGGGCAGGGGAGGGAGGAGATCATTTCTAAGGTATATTCTCATGCTGAATTTAGGTTTACAAAGTGATGGAGGGGGGCGGAGGGCCTCAGCTGCTCTTTGGTTTCCGGTTTCTGCTGCCTCTTGCTCCAGCTGGTTACTGCAGACAGGGCCAGGTTTTGCCATTTAAGGCTGATTTCCCCAGGCTGGGCTGTGCCGAGAGCTGCCTGGGACGGTCCCTCGGCCACTCAGTGTTAATTAAAATGTGTGCCCAGAGAGACGTGAGTGGTCTGGGTGAGGAAAAGGAACCCTCACCATCTCACCCTCCCTTTGTCCCATGTCTTTCCCTGATCTCCATGGCAGAGGAAAGAGCCTAGGGAAGGGATCTGGGTTCATCTGTGGAGCGATGTGCCCGGTGTTGGATGGGCAGGACAAAACCTTTCCTGGTCCCAGAGGCTGCAGGTTCCAAGCAGAGCCATTGGGCTGGATGAGCCCCCCTGTTCATTGGTCCAGCCCTGAGTGAGGGACCTGAGCTGAGCAATGCCAGGGTGGAGCTGGGACACCCTTTGCCCTGCCAGGCTGTTGCTAGGACTGAGCCCAGGCTGTGCTGGGGTTGGAGCTGCCCCACACTCTGGGCTTCCTCATTCCTGTCACTGCAGCTGGTTGCTTTTTCTTCCTCTTGCTTGTCCCCATCTGCCCCAAGCTCTTGCAAAACATGAACAAGGGTTCCCACAGAACGAGCTGCGCTGTGCGGCCGTCTTACAGCCGTGGGTAGTGATCTGGGAACCAAAAGGGCTCCTGCAAAGCCCCATAGGAAAATCACTCCCTGTTTTTTCTGCATGCTGACTTGCCTCTTCTTTGGGCTGAGAAACTGTAAAGACAGTGGCCACTCTGTCCGTCTGAGCCCCACCAGGGCTCTGGTGGCCCCTGTGCCCACTTGGCTTCCTCTGCTGCTCTGTGCTCCAGCAGTGGAGGAGCTCTGGAAGCCACCTCTGCAACCCCACACTGCTCTGGCTCTGGCATGGAGAAGGGAAGAGAGCAAGAATGTGGAAATCTCAACCCCATTTATCGTTAAAGGCTGGAGGAGGGAGAGGTGTGTTCATACCCTGCCCTGCTCATGCCAGCAAAGGGTGCCTTGGGGACAGCTGGGCCAGGGAGTCCCCAGGGCTGTGCCATTGCTCCAGTAAGTGCCACCTGTGGGTACTCGAGGTTCTAACGGCACTCAAGTGCATTTTTCAAATATTTTCAGAGCTGGTAACACCTCTGCCACCTCAGAGGGGCTCAGTGCCTACCCAGGCACACATCACCCACACGGGACAGCAGAGCGGGCACCCCAGGGTGGCACGGGGACCAGAGAGAGCAGAGATCTGCAGTCCTCCTCAGGAGCAGGAGGGAATGTGACAACTCACACAGCCGCCTGAGTCCCACCACACTTCCTCCATCCAGATCTTCACCCCACAGCCATTGTAGTGGAATGGAGATCGATGTGTCCTCACTGGTCCCAGATCAGAGCTGGTGAGGAGGGAGCGGGGTACCCTAAGGAGTCGGGAGTGACAGTCAGTGCCTGGCACCGAGGGCTTTGGTTTGCCTTTCTCCTGAGATCTTATCACCTGCCAGCAGGAATGTGTGAAATGAGCCAAACAAAGCACATGTGGAAATACTGTCTCGAGTGAGGGCAATGGGCTGGGAGGGCAATGAAATGCAGGGGAACTTGGTGCCTCTGCACCTGGGCTTTGTGGTGGTGGTGGTTTCCTCCCGTGCCCAGTCTGTGTGTGAGTGGCCTCAGGATGATACCAGAGGGGTGATATCACTGCAAACTTGCTGGCTCGTTCCTGGGTTTGCTGCAGATCTCGGTGTGAGCTGGACCAGAGGGGCTGGTTGGGAGCAGCATCACCCTGCAGAAAGCCTGTGCTCTCTCCTTGCCCACTGCCAGCCCATCGTGAGTGGCATCACCCCAGCCATATGGACCAGAAACAAGCCTGGCACTGGATAAAAACCACCTGGCTCTCCTCCCTTGCACCTGCTCCCCAAGGTGGGGGGAGAGGGACAGTCACTGGATTTCAATTTTGGTGGCTCTGTGAATGGGCTGAGTGCTGTGTAAGCGCTGAATCACCCCTGAAGGTTTATTTAAACTCGGAGGAGTGGATGGGGCATTGACTAGAGCAGGTCCCACTTCTCTGTCACTCTCTCCCCGCCTGGGGAGAGTCGCTTGCGTCACGGCTCGGCACCGGCTGTGCAAACAGAGCCGGGGGCCAGCCCGGGCAGGGATGGGGCTGGGACGGGGTCCAGAGCAGTTCTTGGGTGCCTCTGCATCCCTCCTTCTAGGAATAGGCAAACCCTGCCTCGCCCATTTGTTCCCTGAACATCCCTGCGCCTGCAGGGACAGGAGCTGGTGCAGGTCTGGGGTCACTGGAGGGGTGGGGATTCCCCCCCCTTTGGGTGCACCCACAGCAGCACCAGCACAGTGGTCAGACCCCTGTGACCTGCTGCTGGAGAATAATGGGGGCTTATGCCCCAAACCAGAATTACCTGCAGTCACAAGTGCTTTACATCACCTGGCATGGGTGGGAGAGTCACCCTGACTGAGGGTGGTCCTGCAATGGCCAATCTCTGCTCTCCCTGCCTCTGTTTCTCACACAGAAAACAAAGGGAGCACTATTCCCACTCTCTCCAAGGTAGGAGAGGTCACCTCTGCCAAAGGCCTGAAGCTCCTAGATGGAAAGTGCCACTAGCCCAGCAGAGATCAAAGCAAATGTCCCGGCATGCTTGGGTAGCCCAGGATCTGTTTCATTTCCTAGGTACGGTACAAGCAGAAAACTCCATCCAGCTGCTCCCCTGCCTTCATCGTCAGAGACCAAGAAAAATCAATTCTCAAAGTAATTAAGAAGCAGTTGAAAACACACTGTGTAGCTTGGCACAGTGCCATGTAATACCTGTGGGAGCCTTTTGCCAGGACAGGTAACTGAACCCCAGGGAGCATCCTTGAGGGGAAGACTCCCTTGGAGGTCCATCACAGCTGAGGGGTCATTCAGTAGCATTTGGGTGGCAATGGGGGTGGTGTGAGTGGGGCCAGAGGGCTGAGACATGCAGAAAAAACCCAGGGAGAATCAGCTTTTTCTCTTCCCCTTCTGTTTTTAGCTGGAGGAAATATCCCCTGAAACTGATGCCAAGCCTGGCTGGAGGGGAGGGCTGCTCCACCCCTCTCTGTCCCTGCAGGGAAGCTCCAGCACAGGATTTAGCTTACACCTGTCCCATTGCTGTGGAAGAAGCCGACTCCAGAGATGCCCAGAGTGCAGGACTGAGACTGGGAGCCCGGCTGGCACCGCCTCAGGGTCTGGCTGTGCCGGTGTAATCGTGCTGTGCTGCGCTGCGGAATGACCTTGGGCTGAAAACAATTCCACGCTCGGGCCTGAGAAGCTGTTGCTATCAAGGTCAACCAAAACAGCCCTGGCAGCACGTTTAACCAGTGGGGGAAGGGAGGGCTTTGCTCTGCTCCGGCCGGGCCAGCACAGCCCAGGGAGGGTGGGAGGGTGGCAGGGCTGCTGGGCACCACGATGGGGCTGGGCAGAGAGTGCCAGCCTGGGCACTGGCTGATGGATGCTGACCTGGCTGCCTGCAAGGCTGGGGATGAAGCCTTGGCCTCCTGCTGCCTCTGTGAGCTGGGGGACCTCGGGGCCAGCATCAGGATCTGGAAATGCTGGCACAAGGATCAGCTCAGGGATACGCAATAAAAGGGCTGGGGAAGGCACAGGGGCACGGAGAGACAAGGCTGGAGGCAGCAAGGACGGGCAGGGCTGGAGAAATAGGTGGAGAAAAATCACTGCTCAGGGCTTCAACCCCTCCAGCAAAGTCCACTTATCAGGGACAGCAGGTTGTAAACCAGGCACGTGTGCCCCGCCACCACCTTGGCTACCTGGGCAGGGCTGGGCCCTTTCCAACAGCCTCGGCAAAACCTGACACAGATTGTTTGTCTGTGCCTTGAAAATGGTGAATTTATACGGTTTTCCAGCATGATACAATGTAATGATTTTCATTCTTTGTGAATGGGAGGGATGCTCGATGCACTGTTAGCCTACTCGTGTGGATGCAGCAGATCAGGGGAGAACACCCTTGCGCATGGAGGTCTGTGAAGGGAAAGGCTGTCCTCTCTCTGCAAAAGGACTGATAGATCAGAGAGAGCTCAAGGATCAATACAAAGGAGCAGAAGCCTCGGGGAGGGGTGTATGAGAGTGGAGAATGATGCTTAAAGGGGGAGAGTCGAGCCTGCAGCTTGTCAGGGATGAGCTGGCATCAGGGATGCAACGCAACGAGCCAGGAAAATGTCAGGGGCTGTTTTGCTTCAGGTTTTAATGCTGAATATGTTCCCATAAAGGGAGAGGTGGGGGTTGCAGTGAGGCCCCCAAACATCTCCAAAGGGAGCAATGGGCCTCGGGTTCCTGCTTAGATTTTACCTCCTGCAAATTCCTGTTACAGCTGATGCTGCAAGGAGAAAATTGAAAGAGGAAGGTGCTGAGATGGTCCCTGTGCCTGTGAAACAGGGGATGTGGTCAGCACCTTTCCTTCTTCCCCTTGGGGAGCGGGAAGGGAAGGGAAAGGCAGTGCTTCAAAAAACCTCCATGATTTTTGTGTGAGGGTGATTCAAAGAGATTGTGGCAGTTTCAGAAGTTTCTACCTCTCTTCTCATTGTCACAACAGCAGGAGGGAGAGAGGGGAGGCCTGAGCACATGACAGGGTGAGAGATGGAGGAGCTGGCACTGAAGGGGATGTGCAAAAATCCAAACCAAAACTCCAGCTCCAAAAACTGCCAGGAATATTTCCCCCCTTTGACCCTCCTCTCCCCAAAGTGTGGCAGAGGCCATCCCTCCATGGGCAGAGGGTTTCTCCTCTAGGGGAAGGGCTGGGAGAAGCGAGGGGAAAGCAGAGCTCACATGTTGTCTCACAAGTGCAGCAATTCAAGCCCAGCCATATCAGCTGGTGAAGGGGAGGAGGATCCTCCCTCAGATAGTTTTGTCCAGAGTCAGTGAGACCCAAGCACCAAGGACAAGCAGGGAGAGATGAAGCAAAACATGGGAACTTGGGAGTCTGTGATGTCTGCCCAAAGGTTAACACAACAGCCAGGAAGCTCTTTGCTCGGTTCCCCTTTCTCTCCTCTCAGCTCTTGCAACACCCCAGAAGAGATGGGAAGAGAGCCCCAACCACAGCCAGGGAGTCGGCCTGGTCCATCACACAGTGGTGAACATGGTGGCCGGCTGGTGGCTTTGCTGTCAAGGTGTCTTCAGCCTGGAAGGAAGCGGTGGCACCCGGCCGTGTGCTGGAGGCCACATCCTGCTGTCACACCAAGGCCAGACATCGCTGCCCCTAAAGCCAGGAGACGCGAGGCCGGTGCTGCTGCCCTCCGGATGCTGGCGGATTGATTGCCTTCTGATTCAGTCCAATAATCAAGAGTAATTGCCTGGTACTTCCCTCCCTGGCTAATGGGCTGTCTCGCATCGTGGCTCCCCAGCCTGGCTCCACCCAACCTGCTCACCGGGATGCAGCGGAGCGCAGCATCCCACCCCTCTCATGCACGCCCCATCCAGTTGCCCAAGACCCCCATGAGCCCTGGTGGCCTCCCCACCTGGCCTGGACCTCCTGCTGATGTTCCCCATCCCAAACCCATCACCCCAGTGGTATTGTTGGACTTTTTCCTGCTTTATCAGCGCATTCATGGACCACGCTTCCCAGCTACGAGGGCCATCAGCTCTACCCGTGCCTTGTGGCTCCCCTTATTTGACGTATAATCTTCTAATTAATGATCAGCCTTTTCAAAGTGGAATGCAAACATTAATTAATTCCCCGTGAGGCAGGTAATTAACAGCGATGACTCCCATTTTACTGTGAGGGAAGCTGCGATAGAGAGATCTTGCATGATCCACATTGAGGTGACAGAGGAATGACCGGGCAAAGGTAGCGCCGCTCCAGCATGGCCCTGCAGGAACCCTCAGCTGAGTCCCCTTCCACTGAGGGGCTTCCCATGGCTACTCTCCTGGGGTGTCTCTTTATCACTGCGGCCATCTCCAGTGTGGAGAGGATGGCATAATCCCAAAGTGGCCTGGCAGGACACATCCATCACTGAGGCCATCTCCACATGGTGGGGATGGCCCGGTCCCAAAGTGGCCTGGCAGGACACGTCCATCACCATGGCCACCTCTGTCCTGTGGGATAAGGCATGGCCCTGGGGTGGCCCAGAAGAGCCCACAGGTCTCTTGTCACTCTGTACCACCCTCTCCAAAGCACCTGGGTGCAGCTGTGGTGCTGAATTTTTGGGGCACCTTGACCAGGACAAGGTGCTCCTGGGGAAGGGGATGCCATCCAAAGGAAAAGGGCTTCTCTTGTATTTCCATCTGTGCTTGGTGTCCCATCGCCTCCCATCCCCCCAGGTAATTGCAAATCTCCATCTCAACAGGCTTTTGCAGGTTCCTCCTGCTGCTCTCCTCCTTTGTTCATCCCACAGCAGGCAGTAATGAAGGGGGGGAATAATGCCTGGGTCCCCTTTAGGCAGACTCACACGGGCAGTTTGGGGAGGGAGCCCCATCCTCATCCTCATCGTCACCGTGATCTCTGGAGCTCCCTGATGACAAAGACCTTGACTGCAGGCCTGACTCCCCCCTCTATGATGCTGGACAAGGGGTATCCCATGGAGAACAGGCATTTAGAGCCTTTTTTTTCCCCGAGAATTTTTTTTTTCCTCTGTCACCACTGTTTTCAAACGGCTGAGATTACACATCCAAGGTCCCCACGCTGAAGTCTGTGTGCTTCCAGCCGGCAACAGATTGCGAGTGGCTGCTGCTACTTTACTTACAGGGCTGCTTAATTAACTTGATTAATCAGCCCGTGTTCGCACAACACTCTGGAGATGCAAAGCCCTCTGATTGCTGCTGCCTGCTGCTCCGTGGCCGCTGCCCTCGCCTTTATTGCCGACCAGTGTTGGATGGTCACAGGCAAGAAGGGAATTGCAGAAAGGCAGCCTGAGCTGGAGCAGCCACGTCTCCTACTCCAGCAAGGTTTGGATCAGAGGACAGAAACAAATATTGCTCCAATCTGACCAAACCACTGCTCCCGTGGTGTCCCCTGCCAGCGTGGGGCAGGATGGGGAGGGGGGACCAGGGCCCCCTGCTTGACTCTATGCCTGAGCCACAGCCAGCGGAGCGTTCCCTTCTCCCAGGTGCCGCTGCCACCGTAGGCACACGGTCTTTAAGGGTGCCCGGTGGCGCCGGCGGCGTTCCCGGTTGCCCGGGCGGGTCCAAGGGCCGAGGGCCTGGCGGCGGCTGGCAGAAGCCGTGTCGCCGCCGCTTGCTGACATCAGCAGTGAACTTGGCCCCGCGTCCCGCTCGTCCCGCTCCCGGCCGGGGTCACCGGTGCCTGCCCGGCCCAGGGGTGCAGGTGACAGGCGCTCCACGTGCCCCGCGCCGCAGGCAGGGCAAGCGGCACGCCTGGGATCCCGCACCGCGCTGCCCCCCGGTACCCCCTTCCCTCCCGGGAGGCTGCATCCGCCCGGCTCCCACAGAGACGGGAGGCGAACGGGCCGGGACCCCCACCAGCGGGGCTTTGTATGAGGGTTGGGGTGGGGGGGCTGCACGGGGGCACCGGAGCACCGCGAACCGCGGAGTTTGGTGAGCACGAGGCAGCAGCCCCCTGCCCAAAGCAGCCCGGTGACACCGGGGGCCGCACCCCCCCCCACCCCAATTCCATTCGGTTCCCCCC
>VZRV01003009.1:120317-180098 GCA_013398115.1 Falcunculus frontatus
AGGTGGGGCACCGGGCGTGACCGGCGGGGCTGTGCGGAGGCGTCGAGCCCCGCTGGCCGGCACACGGCGGGGCGCTGGGGTGTGGCGGCCACGCCCGCCCGCTCCGGGGAGTGGCCGCCGCCGTCCCCCCGACAGCCGGTGGCGGGCGAGGCGCGGCGCGCTCCATCCATTGCCTTTTATGGTAATAATGCGAGAGGGCGCAGGGACTTCCTTTGTCCCAAATCCGCGCAGTGCCGAAATCTGGGAGGTGTCGCCCCCTCTAGCGGGCGCCGGGCGAAGCGGAGCGGCGCCGGCAGGAAGGAAATGGGTGGGGAAGGCCCTGGCGGCATCGCCTGCGCTTCCCGCCATCGCCTTCCCTTCCCGCCTGCCGCCGCGGGACGGGGCTCGGCGTGTGAGCGGGGACGCTCATGTCTCGTTCTCTCCTCCCGTAGCCAGCCATGGATGACGATATTGCCGCGCTCGTTGTTGACAATGGTTCCGGTATGTGCAAGGCCGGTTTCGCCGGGGACGATGCCCCCCGTGCTGTCTTCCCATCCATCGTGGGTCGCCCCAGACATCAGGTAGGTGGTTGGTGTGCTTGTTATCTGACAAAAGAGAGGAGTGGTTGGTGGAAGTGGTTCCCCTAGAGGCAAGAAGCCTTTTTATTTGGCTTTGTGCTATGAGAGGCCTCTGTGCTGCAGCACAGCTGGTGGGGAATGCAGCCTCCTGCAGAGCCTTTGTGCAGCGTGTGTTGGAGCAGCTGGCTGGATGTCTTTCTTGATAGAGAGGCGACAGCAGAGGGACAATAATTGGAGACTTAGCTTTGGGAAAAGGGAGTTATCCGCTCTTCAGCTGTACTTACCACATCGTCTTTGTTCTGCAGGGTGTGATGGTTGGTATGGGCCAGAAAGACAGCTATGTTGGTGATGAAGCCCAGAGCAAAAGAGGTATCCTGACCCTGAAGTACCCCATTGAACATGGCATCATCACAAACTGGGACGACATGGAGAAGATCTGGCATCACACTTTCTACAATGAGCTGAGAGTAGCCCCTGAGGAGCACCCTGTGCTGCTCACAGAGGCTCCCCTGAACCCCAAAGCCAACAGAGAGAAGATGACACAGGTGTGTAGAATTCTGCAGCTTGGAGCTACAGCAGATATTGCTGCAGGCCAGCTCTCCTCTTCCATGTTGTCCTCTCCTCCTTCACCACTCTTCTCCCTTTTTGCCATCTTTACAGGGTTTTCCTTTCCTGACCTGAGTCTCCTCTTTGCTGGACCTTGACAGGTTTTGTTTGCTCTTCTAAGCTGGCTTTCTCTGAGACTGAACTAGCAACTTGTCTAACTGCTGTTTCTGACTAGGCACACTAATCCATTTACAGCCTTGAGTGACTGTACTGTAGTTTACTTGCTATTTGTTTTGTTCCTTGCTGTGATATGTGGATGGCTCTGTGGCAGTGGTAACCCTGCTCAGGCTCTGACCTGGCAGGTGTGGGTGGAGACCAGGTGAGATCAGCATGGAGTTTAAAGGGGGAGTGTAGAGATGCCTCTTCTCTAGGGGCAGAAGTAAAACCACTTGCATGGACTTGGTAGAGACCTGTAGCAAGAACCCTGTATTTTGCTGTTGACTCAACTCCCTCCTTTTCTCTCCCTAGATCATGTTTGAGACCTTCAACACCCCAGCCATGTATGTAGCCATCCAGGCTGTGCTGTCCCTGTATGCCTCTGGTCGTACCACTGGTATTGTGATGGACTCTGGTGATGGTGTTACCCACACTGTGCCCATCTATGAAGGCTATGCCCTCCCCCATGCCATCCTCCGTCTGGATCTGGCTGGCCGTGACCTGACGGACTACCTCATGAAGATCCTGACAGAGAGAGGCTACAGCTTCACCACCACAGCCGAGAGAGAAATTGTGCGTGACATCAAGGAGAAGCTGTGCTACGTCGCCCTGGATTTTGAGCAGGAGATGGCCACAGCTGCCTCTAGCTCCTCTCTGGAGAAGAGCTATGAACTCCCTGATGGCCAGGTCATCACCATTGGCAATGAGAGGTTCAGGTGCCCCGAGGCCCTGTTCCAGCCATCTTTCCTGGGTAAGTCCGACTTTCCTAGAATACCCTGTGCCCCTCAATGTTCCTTCTGTGAGGGCTGATCTGGAGACCATGGCAGTGAGATATACCATATTTTACTACTGGTCTGTAGCAAGGCTTGTGCTGTCCCACCAGTCAGCCTCAATTCCCACACAGCCTAAAGCTGTTTGAGGGACTTGGGTCAGCAGAGCCAGAGGCTGAGTCTGTTCCAGCCATGGCTCTATAGTGCCTTCCTGCTGAAAGGGCTGCTGGTCTCTTGGTTGCCTAAAGTATCTTCTTAGGCTTCCTTGATTGTGTCTGAGCCTTTGCTGACTTGAAACTTCTGCTTCTTCACAGGCATGGAGTCTTGTGGTATCCATGAAACTACCTTCAACTCCATCATGAAGTGTGATGTGGATATCCGTAAGGACCTGTATGCCAACACAGTGCTGTCTGGTGGTACCACAATGTACCCTGGCATCGCTGACAGGATGCAGAAGGAGATCACAGCCCTGGCACCCAGCACAATGAAAATCAAGGTATGGTGGAGTTGGGGGAACATCTCAGCACCCCTATTAGGCTGAAATACACAGCATGGGTGGAGGGCGATACGCTGGAGTCCTGCTGCAAAAGATAGAAACCGTGTCTGCCTGGTTGCAGCCTTAATGGCCTTGGGCTGGACAGGATGGCACCCACTCAATTGTATGAATAATGGGATTAAAGACTGGCTGCAAAGGAGAGAGGTGGGCGTGTGAGGTTGTGTCGTGATCCTGTTTGGACTTCATGGTATCTTGGCCAAGGTTAGATAAGGGAATTATGCAGCTCTATCTTGGAGGGCTGTGCGTGGGCTGTGAGCGTAGTGTGATGCTGTGTCTGACTGGTTCCTCCTCTTCTGTGCAGATCATTGCCCCACCTGAGCGTAAATACTCTGTCTGGATCGGAGGCTCCATCCTGGCCTCCCTGTCCACCTTCCAGCAGATGTGGATCAGCAAGCAGGAGTACGATGAATCCGGACCCTCCATTGTCCACCGCAAATGCTTCTAAACCGGACTGTTACCAACACCCACACCCTTGTGATGAAACGAAACCCATAAATGCGCATAAAACAAGACGAGATTGGCATGGCTTTATTTGTTTTTTTTTTTGGCGCTTGACTCAGGATTAAAAAACTGGAACGGTGAAGGTGTCAGCAGCAGTCTTAAAATGAAACATGTTGGAGCGAACGCCCCCAAAGTTCTACAATGCATCTGAGGACTTTGATTGTACATTTGTTTGTTTTTTTAATAGTCATTCCAAATATTATAATGCATTGTTACAGGAAGTTACTCGCCTCTGTGAAGGCAAAGCCCAGCTCGGAGGGAGTCCACCAGTTACAGCTGGTGTTAGGTTATAATTGCTTGTCTGTAAATTATGTAACCCGACAAGTGTCTTTTTGTATCTTTCCGCCTTAAAAACAAAACACACTTGATCCTTTTTCTCTTCGATTTGTCAAGCAAGCAGCCTGTGTTCCCCAGTGATAGATGTGAATGAAGGCTTTACAGTCCCCCGGAGGGTCTAGGAGAAGTGGTGCCAGTATGTGGGGGAGGGAGGGGCTACCTGTACACTGACTTAAGACCAGTTGAAATAAAAGTGCACACCATAGAGGCTTGACTGGTGTTGGTTGTTCATTTTCTTTCTTTCCATGCCATTTTTTGACAGTTGCTCCTTGCTCTCATCTCGCCCTTCCAGGCTGCACAGCTCTGCTATCGGGCTGGGGGGATGCTGGTGCATCAGGGCACAAGGCAGATGGCTCTGGGTGATAAGGGGAGGTGTAGAACTGAGCCTGCCAAACTTGTGGGTCTCCAAGGGTGCCTTGGGCTGGAGTTGTTCAGATACTGCCAGTGTGCAACAGGGAGCTGCTGGAGGAGCTGTGCTTAATGGGGATTCAACTGCACCTTCCCAAATGTTGCTCTGTGTGTCTCCCTCAGTGTTTTGTGTCTCATACTGGACTGATGGAAGCAAGTGGGCTGTGGTGATGCCATAGCCAAGCCAAAGCAGGTGCCTTCTCTCTCCACTGAGGCTCCTTTGACTTGTCTGCAGCTCTACATGGGACTGTGTCCCCACTTCTCCCTGCTCCAGGTGTCACAGCTTGCCTGTCCTGTTCCCAGTTTGCCCTGGGAGGGAGGCCCGAGTTCAGGTGGGGAGACTCATGCCCTGGCAGTGTGCTGGCTGGGTGGAGAAGCTTTCAGGTGAAAGCAAGAGGAAGTCCTGTGAAGTGGAAAAAATTGACTTCAGAGAGCCGGGCCACTGGAGTGCTGCATGGGTGGGGCTGGGAAAAAGGGAGGAGGGAGGAAGCTTTTTGGCAGGGTGACACAGCTGCAGTACAGATACCTGCCTTCAGCCCAGCCTTTGCCAGGAAGGTTTGGGTCTTCTTGCCTCTACTCATCCTTTGGGCTTCCAAACCTGTGAAGCTTCAGCCTTGTCTGATCAACTTCTCTGGTTTTGTGGAAGAGGGGGGACCCTCACAAAGCCATGCTGAGAGCTGACACCCTGTTGGGCACGGCAACGTCCGCAACCCCCCAGAGCTGGAATCACACCTGTGGAGAGGAGAGAGGATTAAGGCTACTGGGTCAGGAACCAGGAAAAGAATGAGCCAGGTGCCACTGTTGCCAGCTTGGAGACCAGACCTGGGAGCATTTTCAGGAGTGAAGCTTCCCAAGGCTCTGCCAGCCTTGCCTGCCTTTGAAGAGCTAATGGCTGTGATTGTGGCATGCTCGCAGCAGATGAAAGGCAGGGAACAGGCTCCAGTTCCTCTTTAATCCTCTGCCTGGCCTGCTCCTGCTCTGGCATCGTACTGTACTCAGGGTGGACCTGCCGGTTTCTGCCCTTCATCTCCCCAGGCTCCCTCCTGGGTGCAATGGGAGCCTGGCAAGGCCGGAGGTGCAGACACTGGGCTGAGCTGATGAGTACTGGAAGCACCAGTTTGTAATACAGGAGGTGAAAGAGGTTGGAGCAAGGCCCAAACTGGGCTTACCTGAGGTCTTGGGGAAATGGGATGAGGAGGAGGCAATGGCAGCTCCTGGGAAGGGAGCTGGTGGAATTGGTGTAGGAAAAAGGCCAGAAGCCAAGAAGAGATGACAGCAATAGGGAAATGGGGCGCCTTTCTTCAGCCTTTTCTGAAATGGTCAGATTGCTGTGGGAAAATGTGCTGAGACACAAAGAACAGAAGAAACTGGTGGTGGTGAGAAACCAGTGAGTAGCAAAATGCCAGGGGCTGAGAGCAGCTCAGGTGGGCAGAGGTGTGAGCACAGAGAGACTGGTGCAGAGCCGCTGGACACAGGGCAGCCGGGATGATTTTCATGCTCCAGAGCCAACTGAGGTATGCTGTTATTTAACACTTTGCAGGGCTTTTTCTCCTATCCTCCCATTTCACTTGCCATTTTGGGTAACCATCCCCTCAGTAAAACGAGGCTGAGCCTTCCACAGTCCTTCCCGATGCCTCTCCGGCGTGAGGCCATGGTGTGCACAGCCACTCTGCAGGCTGCTCCAGCAAGGCTCCATTTATCCCTCCTCTGGGCCATTACATGCTGGAGAAAAGAATGTGGTGCCGGGCAGGGACAACTCTGAGCATTACTCACTGCTCCCAACTCCAGCGAGCACGGGGGAGCCCAGAATGGTTTCCTCTCAGGAACGTCAAGTGCTGGAAGAGAGGGGATTTTTTAACCGCAGTTTCTCTGCCATGGAGTTTCAGAGGGCTCAGTTAGCCCCTCACTGTTTCACAGAGGTGGGGCAATGCCGAGAGGCCTGTCAGGGAGGGAGCAGAGGAGCCATGTCCGCGCTTTAGCCGTGGTAGACTCAAAAGAGAAGTGTAGGGAATAATCAGTGTCCTGGCTACCTCCTCTTCTTCTCCAGCACACAAATAGCCAGGGGTTGTAGGGAGACCAGAAGCTTTAATATGTCCACCCACGAGCCAGGCTGAGCGCGTCCCCCTGTCTGGCTCAGCCATGGTGACGTTCTGGGATTCCTCAGGCTGCAGAGATGGCAGGACTCGGCTCTAGATCCTTCCAAGTCACCCAGCCCTTTCCTACCTCCCTGCAGTTGCCCCAGGAGAGATGGCTCAGCTCAAGGGAGCTGAACAAACACGTTTTACGCCCTTTCTTCCCCCAGAGTTCCCAACTTTCCCTCCTGCTGGAGACAGTCACTGGCACTTCACCTGCAATTAGCTGATGACCTGGAAAGTCACCTCACTGAGCTGCTTATGGAATCAAGCCACCGCCGGGAATTAGTGATGTCCTTGGCAAAGGAGACGGTTGCAGCTCTCGGGATTTAGCCCTGAAGGGCCTCATTGTCTCATCTGTGTCAGGGACAGTTGACCAGAAACGGTCCCTGGATGGGGAGGGTCCTGTTCTCTCGTTAGTGAGCATGTGCTCCACCAGGAGAGGTGCCAGCTGGCTGTGTGCAAAAATTCCAGGGAATCTCAGGGCATTCAAACTAAACTGGTCTCCATGCAGAAGTCCCCTCAGAGCTACAAAGCATCAGCTTCAGAAAATGGCCATTCTGAGGTACCTGTTCAGGGATGGGTCTGTGGTATTGGTTGTGCTTGGGGTAGGAATAGTCTTGGTCTCTGAAGTTGTTCTTTGCAGGATTGCTGACCTGGAGCCTGCCCTGACTTGCATTACAGCCATCTGTAATCCACTTTAGCAGGCCTTACATTATTAAACCATATCAGGGATTGAGAATCACTTCCAGAAGTGGAGCTAGCAATCCACCCAAGCATACCAAGTGCTCTGCCTGCTGCAGTCAGGCTGGGCTTTAGTCAAGCTGGCAAAAAGATGTTCCGGCTGTATCCGACTTAAGAAGAATCAGAGGAGAGAACTGAAGCAAGACTTTCCAGAGGGAAAAAACATAAAATCCCCAGGACAGTCTGGCCTTGAACGTTAGGATATTTTATTTTATACAGGGCAAAATATCTTGATACTGGTAATACTTTGTTTGCCTGTCTGGACTGGGACAGCATGATATGTGCCTGCCTTGTTTGGGCTAGGAAAACATGTATTGGTTGACCAAAGTCTACCCACATGGAGAAGTGCATTCCTGAAGCGAGGCACAGCAAGGAGGATTTCCCCTATCACCGTCTGGCCACCTCCCAGGGCCATGAAGAGAAATGTCAGAGTTCGATGTAGATGTTCAATTCTTTCCTCCTTTACTGCCTGCTTCTGCTTCATGTTCAGCCTTTGTGTCTGATCTGCACCAACACACTGCTCGTTTATTTGGTGGATCACAAGTCCAAATGCAGCTTCTCTTACAAAGCCTGGTTTCTCCTCAGGAACCCCTTACACCATCCTCCGTTCCCAGTACTTATTCGGGGTTGTCGGCTGCTGTCTGGTCCCGGTACGCCCAAGGGCTGGAGGGAACCCGTGGCTACTCCGAACGCCGGCTGCTCCAGCCACCCCGGCTCTCTGGGCAGGGCCTTCCCTCTGCCTTTGGGAATCACTGATGGTTTTATTTATCATTTGCATTGGAAATGCAGGTCTCCTCCACCCTGGTCTCTGCTTTCCCTGGTGACTGCAAATATGGTAGGTTGGTATTTTTCCCAGATGTCAAACAAGTCGGTCTTGACTGAAAGGCCTCCGGATTTAATTTGTGATTACCTTTTATTCAAGTGAAACACATGACAAACAAAGCAGGTACAGATCCTCTACAGAGGCTCTCCCTCATCTAAGAGCTAAAAATGGTTTTCCTTTTTGACTCCAGAGCTCTCTCACAGGCCTAGAAGCAAAATACATAATCAAGACTTGAGGCACTTGCTATTTCTAAGTGAAACCCCCAATTTACCCTTAATGTAATTCACGGCCTTAAATGGCAACAATCAAGCGGGAAGAAAATAGCAACTTATTCATCTTCCTTTATGGGTCATCTTTAAAACACATTTTCTACGAACAAAATTCCTGAAGCATACACGTAACTGGAAATTCCAGTGCTCCAGTCCTGTCTGTACTTGAGATTTGGGATAGCAGCTATATGGAACTACACTGTGCTGAGCCAGCTGCTCCCCTTGGACATGGCTGTGTGTGATGGCTGCGGTCACAGCAGCCCTGGGTGATTCTGCATGGCCCTTTGCACATCAGTGAAGGGCAGGATGGTGACACTGGGAGGAAATTCTTCCCTCTGAGGGTGGTGAGGCCCTGGCACAAGTTGCCCAGAGAAGCTGTGGCTGCCCCATCCCTGGAAGTGTCCAAGGCCAGGTTGGACGGGGCTTGGAGCAACCTGGGATAGTGGAAGGTGCCCCGGCCCGTGGAAGTGGGATGGAACTGGATGATCTTTTAAGTTCCAACTCAAACCATTCTAATATTCTAAAGCGTGACCAGCAGGACCAGGGCAGTGATTCTGCCCCTGTACTCGCAACTGGAGAGGCCACACCTCAAGTTCTGCATCCATTTCCAGTCCCCTCAATCCAAGAAGAACATTGAGGCACTGCAGCCTGTCCAGAGAAGGGAATGGGGATGAAGAAGGGTCTTGAGCACCAGGAGGGGCTGAGGAAGCTGGTGGGGCTCAGCCTGGAGAAAAGGAGGATCAGAGGGGACCTTCTCGCTCTCCACAACTCCCTGAGGGGAGCTCGTAGCGAGATGGGGGGTCAGGCTCTGCTCCAAAGGAATAACGGGCAGGATGAGAGGAAATGGTCTTAAGCTGTGCTAGGGGAGGGTCAGGTTGGACATCAGGAAGAATTTCTTCACAGAAGGGNCTCCCCCCCCCCAACGGCCCCGCCCCCCCCGCCATGGCAGCGCCGCCCTCAGGATGGCGCCGTGCCGCAGCCGCGCCGCACTCAAGATGGCGGCGCGGGGCGGGCGCTGCCGCGGAACCGGGTCATGGCCGCGCCGGAAGAGCCGTAAGGCGGCCGGGCCGGCGGGAGCGAGCCCGGGACGCGGCCGCTGCGAGCGGGGTCCGGTGAGGCGGTGGCGGCTGCGGCGGGACCGCGCGGCTGCCGCCATGTTGCGCTGCGGAGAGGTGAGTCGGGGCTTGTGGGGCTCAGCTCGCCCCCCGCTTCCCCTCCGCACCGGCCCTTCGGGGCGCCGGTAACCGCTGCTGCTGCGGGGCTGAGGGAGCCGGGAGCCCTCAGGGCGGGAGCCGGGCTCGGGGGCAGGGAGGGCGCTCGGCGGCGGGGCCAGGGCGCCGGAATCGCCCTCGCCCTGTGTCTCCGGGGGCTCACAAGGGGCTGTGAGGCGGAGTAGCCCCGCTTCCCCTCAGGAGCCTCCCGGGCGTTAGTGCCAGTTTGGGCTGTGGTTTCGCCGTTAAGGTGTGAGTGTGTTGCACAAGGGCTGTGGGTGATGTTGGACTGCAGTGTTGGTGTGTGTCTGTATGTGTAAACAGATATATATAGCCGTATATATATGTATATATGCATGGTTATATAACTCTTAAGGTTATTGAAACGGGTGGCGCTTGGAGGAAGGATGTAGAAGGAGATTGCTGTGATATATTTAGGAAAGGATCATGGACGGTCCCTTTTCCAGTTGCAAAGTAAGTACAGTGAATGGAAATGTTGGCCAACAGTGAAAGACCAAGTGAAAATACCGTGTCTTCGTGTGAAGTTTTGCACTACCTCCATATTCTCCTTTTCTTTTTCCTCCTTTTTTTTTTCTTTTTTTTTACCTCCAGGAGGTCGTAAGTGAGGAGAGTGAGGAGGAAAGCAATGGAGTCAACTTGATGGAGTTCTCAGATGAGATCCTTCTGCACATCCTCAGCTATGTCCCTTGCACAGACCTGGTCCTAAACGTCAGGAGAACCTGCAGGAAACTCGCAACGCTTTGCCTTGACAAGAGTCTAACACATACAGTTCTGCTTCAGAAGGACTATAAGGTGGGGAGAGTATCTTGCTTCTTCTCTTAGCTGTGAGGACAAATCTGACTTCTGAAAAACAATGCCAAGCAGTAGACCTTTCCAATGTGTATGCATAAATAGATTGCTCCTGAACTCTGAAATCAAATACACAATAATGTGTTTTATAAAAGCATTTATTTCCCAGAATGCCTTGTTAGAACAACCCTGTGTTCCCCTAGTTATATAAAATACTGTCAGTGAAAGCTTAACTTCTCCACGTTTCTGGAAGCTAAAATGAAAGTAAACATGACCTTCCATTTGTAACTGTGGTTGTGTAAAGTTACTATTTTCTCAAAATACGTTTTCCATGTTGTGCAAAAAAATCTTGTGCATGTTGCTGTCAGGCATGCAGTCAGCAAAGCCAGAAATTGTGTGCATGTTATAACAAAAATAAAGCTTGAGAAAGGAAGGGTGATATATTCAATGGGAACTGTATCAGCCAGTGCAGGCAAGGGGAAGCCCTTGTTGCTCATTTCCAAAAGAGGAAACTGAATGAAGAAGAATGGAAACATTCTTCTTTCAGTTTGAGTTTCTGCACATGGCCAGTTCTGCCAAAATAGCTTTGCTGGTAGAAAATGGAGTTGGTTTTCCCTTTTCTCAGCTGCTGAACAGTCTGTAGTGCAGTACGCAGAAGCAAAAGGAAGTGTAATCTTAAGAGTCCAAAACATGGCAAGCTGAGCTGCCAGCAGTGCGATAATTCTTAGGCTGTGCTGCCATCCCCAAACCTTTGGATGAGCCACGTAATCCAAGTGCCAACCACTCTTATCCCCATCCCCAGCTGGGAAACTGAGTCAGTGCCCACCATTGCTGTGTATCTCACTGAATGGGGTTTTGTTTGGGTGCAGGTAAACAAAGACAAAGTGAAGCAGCTGATGAGGGACATTGGAAAGGAGATCTATCAGCTGAACATGGCCGGGTGCTACTGGCTGCCCAGCTCCACTATCGACCACGTAACACGGTGCAAGAACCTGGTCAAGCTGAACCTGTCTGGCTGCCATGTCACCTCTCTCCGGCTCTCCAAGATGCTCTCCACGCTCCAGCACCTGCGCTCCCTGGCCATCGACGTGAACCCGGGGTTTGATGCCAGCCAGCTGAGCAGTGAGTGCAAAGCCACCCTCAGCCGTGTCTCGGAGCTGAAGCAAACCCTTTACACGCCCTCGTACGGTGTCGTCCCGTGCTGCACCAGCCTTGAGAAACTGCTGCTTTACTTTGAGATCCTCGATCGCTCGCGGGAGGGGTTTATGCTCTCTGGGCAGCTGATGGTGGGCGAGAGCAACGTGCCCCATTACCAGAACCTCCGCATCTTCTATGCCAGGCTGGCTCCTGGCTATGTCAATCAGGAGGTGGTGAGGCTGTACTTGGCAGTGCTGAGTGATCGGACACCTGAGAACCTCCACGCCTTCCTCATCTCTGCTCCCGGCAGCTTTGCGGAGACGGGAGCCACCAAAAACCTCTTGGACTCCATGGCTCGAAACGTACGTCTGGATGCTTTACAACTGCCCAAAGCCTGGATTAACGGCTCTGGGCTCCTGCAACACTTGAAGTTCAATAACCCTTTCTACTTCAGCTTTAGCCGATGCACCTTATCTGGTGGGCACCTGATCCAGAGGGTCATTAATGGTGGGAAGGATCTTAAAAGCCTGACCAGTTTGAATCTCAGTGGCTGCGTTCACTGTCTGGCCCCAGAGTCCTTGTTTCGGAAAGCCGAAGATGACATTGACAGCAGCATTTTGGAAAGCCTGGTAGTGTCTTGCTGCAACCTGAGACACCTGAACCTGTCTGCAGCTCACCACCACAGCTCTGAAAGCATAGGGAACCACCTGTGCCAGCTCCTGTCCAGGCTAAAGCACCTGCTCTCTTTAGCACTACCAGTTTGCTCCATCACAGATGTTGCTGCAAGCGTGGAGAAGCCTCCCACCACACCTAATTTGGTGCCCCAAACATTTGGAAGGAAAGTTCGGATTGGGATACAGACGTATCCAAGGAACTTAGGGGACCAGGCAAATCAGAAGATCGAGTCTTCAGTGTTTTGGGCTCTGATGGGAAGCCTCCGATTTTTGGAAACCTTGGAGATAATTGGGTCCAGTTTCTCCTCTGCCATGCCCCGCAACGAGCCAGCAATTCGGAACTCGTTGCCTCCCTGTGTCCGGGCGCAGAGCGTGGGGGATTCAGAGGTGGCTGCCATTAGCCAATTGACTTACCTGCAGAGCCTCACCTTAGCACAGCTGCCAAATATTCTCACGGGCTCTGGGCTCATAAACATCGGGCTGCAGTGCCAGCACCTGCGGACTCTTTCCTTGGCCAACCTGGGCATGATGGGCAAGGTGGTCTATATGTCTGCTCTCATGGACATGCTGAAACACTGCAAATGTTTGAGAGATCTCAGGTGAGGGGCTGTCCTTGAACATCTCCCATTTTGTTTGTGGATCTCCAGAAATGTGATGTGTGGTTTGTTGTGGCTGCTGTTAAAAGTGTTCTAGTCCAGAGTAGCTGCAAAGGCTTGAAAACTGGGTGTTTTTCTTCCTGACTTGTGGAGAACAGGAAGGCATCCCATGTTGTCCTTGAGGGCTCAGGATATGCCCTTTAAACCAGTGTTTTAGGAGCAAAAAGTGCTGTGATTGCCTTCCTTTTAGATAAGGAAGAGCGCATGCTGCATATTTGGGAGCTAGCAGCTTGTCAGGGCTGGTTAAATACTATGTGCCTTTGCTGACTTTTTGGCTTTGTGTGCACGCACATCTCTTAAATTTTCCAGGAAGGAAGAGACTCCTACACTGTCTAGATAATGGAGAGTTGTCTTTAGGTTTCCTAATGAGATATTTGTCTGCCTTGGGTTTGTATGAAAATGTCGCCTCTTTACTTTTTTATTTCTTTTCTTTATAATGTACTGAAAACATTCCAGATTTAGAGTTTGTCCTGTTGCTGTTCCTCTCCTGGTAGGATTTAAAGGATCCTACCAAGGGTCTGGTCTTAAAGGGTGCACAAAGGATCTTCATGGTAGCCAAAATGTGCTTGTGAAAGGAAACTGTGATGGTGCCTTGCACCAGTCCGTATGAGCACAAATGTTACCACTTTAGAGAGATGGGTTTTTTCTTATTTTTTTTTCTTTCCCTAAATCAGCCTCTTTTAGTGAAACTGCAGAACCTGTCAGTCCCATTGTCCTCCTTTGTTCACAAACAGGTCCAAAATGCTGTGCAGTTGGGACAGCAAGGTCACAGTTCTGTTATTGTGGCTGAAATCACTGCTCATCACCTGAGACTGGTGTTTGTGTGCCTGTTCCTGATTCACTGCAATAGTGAGGGGAGCCATGGGGGCTAAAACACCTCAGGAAGGTTTTCATTTTCCACCATTTCCCATTTATAACGGGGGAGGAGTGTGCTGGTCTCTCATCCGAGGGATGGCAGCTGCTGAGAATTCAGTTGCTCGAGGTCGTGGGTTACGTGAATGTATCTTTAATCTTCAGGAGAGTAAATAGCCATGGAGGAACTGAGGGCTGGGGAAGGAGGTTTGGGTGTGCAGTGTTTCTTTGCTCGTCCTAGGCCCTGTAGCTTCCTGAGGCTTTGAAATGGAGGCCAGGAGCGATAGAGATGGGAGGCAGCGCAGAGCGTGGAATAAAGGCTGCAACAGGGCTGTCTGCTTGTACTACATCCCTGGGTGGAAGCTGTCACTCTTCTTTTTTGAGTAAAGTCTAAGATTTTATATTGGCTTAAGATGGTTTTAGAAATTAGCACTTCCTCCTGATAATGTAGTTTCCTTTTGATTTGACTAATTCCCTGCTGTTTCCACCCTTTTTTCCCTTCCTAGCTTTCCAGCCTGAGGAACAAGTTTAAGGGGCTATTCCAAAGAAACATTGCCATCTAGCGAGTGAAGGGCGGCATTGCAGGTGTGGCTGGTGTGTCCCAGAGATTCACCTAGAAACCTGGATGCTGGAGATTCTGTGCTTTTTGTCCTAAATTTACAATGCCCCAATAATGATGTTGAAAAATTGAAGAGGTTTCCCATGCTCATAATATGGATTTTAACTTATTACCCAAAGTGTTGATATGCTCTTAGGGTATCTTCAGGCAATGCCACCTGACAGCAGTCGCAGGCTGAGACTGAAACAGAATTTATCAATTAACAGGATTAAGTTGCTGAGATACCCCTGCATATTACAAAGCCTATGCAGAGATTATCCAGATCAGGTTGGGCCCAACAGCTTGTTATCACCTAATGGATTAACCTTCTTGGAGCTCTTGGCTTTCCTGACCCAATGACTGAGATTCCCAAGTGCTCTGAAGCCCAGTAGTAAATCTGCACTAAGCAGATGAACTCTTCTGGTGGCACAGGCCCCGAGCAGGTTCAGCTCCTTGCAGGCTGATTTCTGTGAGAGAGTCACCCACTTATGCTGCTGGTTAAAATACAGACCCCTTGTTGGCCAGGTATGGCTTCACTGTGTCATTTTGTTGTCCTCCTGGATCACGGTGATAGAGGATCCTGTCTCTCTTCCCTGGGCCAGGTGTTTAAGGTAAAGCTTGGGTTGATGATGGTTGTTCTTCCTGTGGGAGAACAGTAGCTCTGATCCTTTGCCAGGGCTGGTTGTGGTCACTGTGTTGGCCCCAGTTCTGCATCACCCTTTGTGCACTATGTGTTTTTCGTGCCTGCTTCTCCCCAGGCAGTAAACTGAAGATATGACCTGTTTGGGCAGTGTTTGTACACTGGAGCAAAAGGTGCCCAAATCCACATCACCTGCTTGGTGGATGTCAGGTAGCAGAATCCAGGCTGTGCTTGTAAGACCAGAATGGATCTACTGCTTAGACCCAAGGCTTGTCTTTCCTACTTCGTGGGAAACTTGCAAATCCAGGGTTACTCCAGGGTTACTCCCTGTGGGCGCCGGAATTCTGCAGTTTAGGGCCTTTCTGCCTATTTGTGCCCTTGTCCTTCAGGGTTGGAGGCACTGCTTGATCCGTTTGCCAGCCCCTCATGAATGTGCTGTGTCTTTCCCTCTTGTCTGAGAGCGTCCCAGGCATGAATTGCCCATTGACTTGTTTTTGTTTATTCCTGCAGGCTGGAACAGCCGTACTTCTGTGCAGGCGCCCAGTTCTTCCAGGCACTGAGTCACTGCTCCTCTCTCCAGCGGCTTTGCATCGTCTCCCGGAGCGGGACTCTGCAGTCTGACGCAGTGATGTCATTCATGGCCAACTGCCTTGAGGTCATCATGTGCCACATGTTTATGGGAGAATCTCTTACCGTTTGCAAAAATCTCCAGCAGTCCATTGTCCGGAGGTGAGTGCGGAAAAGGGTGGATGTGGGATTTCTGGAGCTGTTGAAGATTTATCTCCATTCCCTTGCTTGCCAAGGCTTATATGGCTTGGAGCTCTTGTTCCAAGGAGCTAATAGGTAATGTGTAACTGTTTGGCACGTAAGCCAGCCTCTTACTTTAATAAGAGTGAATCAGTGAAATATTCGAAGGTATTACATGAATTTTTGATTCCATTCCCACCCATGTTCTCTGCAGTTCTGCTGGCCGAGTTGAAGTTCTGGATGCAAAGCTCCATCGTAAATCAAATGACACTTTTTGTGTAAACAAAACATCTGCCGACATTTTAAGTACGGAGAGGTTTGACCTTGAAGCTTTCCTCCTTTCCCACAAGTGACTAAGATAATTCTCTGTCCTCTAATCACTTGTAAATGTCACTTACTGATAATCCCCTGGCAGTGCAATTCAAAGCCTTTAAAGAGTTGTTGTGAAGGGTTTTTTCTTCGGAGGGTGCGTGAGGGGGGAGAATTGGTACAAACTGCCTTTGCACGTTTGGCAGTTCTTAAATGCATTTTGCTTGGCCCCTCGCAGCGTTCTGAGGCTCACGTGGTGGGAAACGTTTGTGTGTGAGCCGTGAACTGCATTTGAAAAGAGAGCTTTTAATTACGCTTGGCATTTGGAAATCTCCTAATAATGGCAGTCATCTTACAAAATATTTCCCATGCAGCAGACTTTCCATTATTATCTTTTTTTCTATAAGGCTATTTCCCCGCCTTCAGTCTGTTTTCTTTGTCACCTACTGTTGCTGTGCCCTGTTAAGCTCTAATAAAAATTTCAAATCACACGGCGTTATTAGTGCATCCTAAAGGGTGCTCCTCCCCCCCAGCCTTCCTCCAGCTTCAAACTGACTTATTACACTTGGCTTGTTTCCGTGGATCAAATCCAGAGAAGGCTGTGACTGTATTAGCTCCCTACCAAACTGCTCCTGAGATTGTTACTGCCTCTGAAAGCCTCTGTGTCCTTCTGGGATAGGGATTGTTGGAAACATCTGAGTAAATTCCTTGTGATGCGACAAGGATTCTTTGAGTTTGTTTTACACAGGGCTTCATATCTGTAGAAACCTTTCTGGGTACATTTCAGTTGTGCTTTTGGGATCTTTAGAAAGAACTAAAAATCCTCAGTTCCCGTTTTTTATTTTCCCTTTCTTCTGAGATGCCGTTGCAGTGCTGCCCAAAATTTTAATGTCCACTTACTGAGCAGAAATACACCATTCTGCAGTCTTTTCTCCCTCGTTTTCTCTGTTATGGACTGATTCTCACTACACTGTCTATCTCTTTATAATCTAAACCCTGGGAGTTTTCCAAAGAGCGGCTGATGCCTCGTGGAAATGTTAAAAACTATTTTTATATTTAGCGACAGTTCTGGCTGTCAAACTTATTTTCTTCTTTTGTATTTTATTAATAGAGATGCTTGTATGAAAACAGGGTTTTTTGAAGGTTGGGTTTTGGGGTTTTTTTTTCTGAAGAGAGCATCTGCTTCCACTGCAAATTCTACACCTGAAGTCATAATCCTCTGTGACATTGTAATTGGTGGCTCTGGAAACAATTTTGATGTCACGTAAGATTATGACTTCAGGAGGAGGATAAGCAGTGGGAGCAGATGCTCTCCTAAGCAACAAAGATCCCGTTCTCATGCAACTGTCTCTAGTAATAAAATGGAAGAAACAAAATACAGAAAATGATGTGTAAGTGAAGCCTGAAGTCTTCCATGAGCCATCAGCAAGTCTTTAACCACGTGACTTCTCCAGCGATCCCATTCTCATCCTTGCACAAATGTGCCTTGGGATGGGGTCAGGAATTGACTTTCTCTTGACTGCGTTTTGCCTGCTACTCCAAGGCAGAGAGATGTGCAGTAAAATCTGTGTGTGAGCTTAAACCTGTGGGTAAGGCTCCAATTCACACAGCATGGCTTCCTCTAAAAGTGTGCTGCTGGTGACTCTAATCCAAGTTTTACATCAGGCAACAAGTTGGAAGTTATCTGTCCTTGTGCCAGAATGAAATGAGGTGATTTATGCTTATTTTTTTCCATTTGTTTGGAATGTGTGTGGATGCTGTGTGTGAAATACGGAGAGTGGGTGGGAAGGAGGAGGCGAGAGGAGGGACCTCAAACCTTTGTTTGCTCCCTTTCTTGAGCTGGGGCAATTGAGCCATATTCCTCAGGTCCCACTGAGGGTCAGAGTTCTTGTTTTAAGGCTATTGTGGTGGTGTTTAGGCTGAGAGATGGTTTTGAACAGCAGGACGGGGCCGAAGTGATTCACATTCTCCCAATGCCTCTAAAAAAGAGAAGAAATGTGAGTGGGAATGGAAAGACCCAGAGCTGGGCATGTATCAGGAGTTTGCTGCAGAAGGTAGAGCTGAGAGGGCTTGAAAATGCAATGTAGTGCAGGGCAGTCCTTTTTCAAATGTGGATGAACAGTAGCGTTTGGATAACAGAAGAGGCCAGAACCTATTTGGGGAGGACAGACTGGTTTCAGCTGTGGAATTGTACTGGAAGATGGTGAATATACAGGGTGTGGTGATGGGAGCTTGGGAATTAAATCTGCTGCATCACAGCAATGGCTTAAAGCCTGAACTGCTTCTCAAACTCTCCCTTTTTACCGTAAAAGGAGGTTAGTGTTATGTATTTCTGTTCCACTGGCCTGAAAAGAGAGTTGTTCTCATGTCTCTTAGTCTTGTGACAGCTTTGAACCAGGCCCTGTGGTGTCCAGCTTTCTGGTGAGCAGTTTCTGGTTGAAGTTTGCTGCTATTTGGGACAAAATAATTCGTGTATTTGAGTCATTAAAAGCCTCTGATTCAGTTCTGGCTCTTTTGCAATGAAACACAATAAGCAGAACGGGGCTCATCTGGAGCCTCATCAGCAAACAGGAGGCTTGCAAGGGCAAGGTCTCCTCTGAGCTGTAGAGAAGACTGTAAAGATTGTTTCCCTCTGGGCAGATAAATCATTGCAGTGTTTTTCTTTATTCTTTTTCCTTCAGCATGAATGGGAGGGGTGAGCTCTTTTATGGTTCAGGGAGATACTCTGCACGTAAGAAGGGCACAGTGGTTAGAGTGGTAGATGTGGCTTGAGTGATCCATATCCACTTCCCTGATCTTCCTCAGGTTTCACATGTGACGGTGGTCTAGTCTCAGTTTCTGTGTAAATTGACTTTTTTTTCCCCCATCACATGGTGCTCAGCTGCTACCACACTTCAGATAGCAGCAGATCCAATGAACACAATGTTTTCCATTTTAAACTTGGACCCAAACTTTGCTGGAGTGCTCAGCTCCAAGCACATGTTGTCCCTGTTTAAATAACTCTTCTGTTCAAACCGCTGCAGCGTTAATTCCACGAACACTAAAATACCACAATTTGAAGGCATGTGGTTGTAGGTTCAGGCGTGACCCCAGACCTGCTGCTGTGCCAAGAGGCTTCTTTGCAGAAAAGGTAAATTTGCTTCACCCTTTTGGGCTGAGCTGCTGTGCTGGGATTGTTTCTAAATTCACGCACAGATCCCTGTGTCCAAAGGCAGGTCCAAGGGGATGAGCCTTTCAGGAGCTTTCCTGAGCTTTTCCACGGTGTTATTTTGTGGAAGAGTCAGTAGATGGAGCTGTGACCCATGGAAGGTCCCACCATTTACCAATGCTAAAGAATCGTCTTTATATGCATGTATGTCTCTGCCCCAAAAATCCTGCGGGCAAGGAATTTGGATGACTTCAGGCTTGCACAGCTACATGGTGTGGTTAGTGGGCACTTCATAAATGTGGAGGAGAAGTTGCTTTCCTGGTGAAGTTTGCCATCAGAAAACAGGCTAGAACAGGGGATGGGAAATGCTTCGGCAAATAATCCCCTTGGCTTCAAGGACAGATTTTTATTTTCCACTGTGTGCCTTTAGAGTTTTGTCGGTTTTAGCTGAAGTGTTTAGATAGCTCCTATCATTGTAGTGATTTCAAGGACTCTACAACACCAGACAATACAAACCAGTGAAAAGTCCTTGGAAAAACACCTTGGAAAAAGATCAAGAAAGCTACAATAAAATAAAAACAAACAAACAAAAAAACCCCGAAGCAAAACAAAAAAACCTCTGAGAACACAGCGTCATTAGGGTTTCTTCATAAAGAAGGGGAAAAGTGTCAAGGCGTAGAGGCGAGCTGTGATTTATAGAAATGGAATCCAAGGGAGAAACCGTGGTGCAGCTGGAGTGTGTTTTGGGGTGCTGGGTGGGCAGCTGGGCTCAGCTGTTCATGTCTCCCAAAAGTGCTGTTGTAAATTCCTGGAGTCTGAGAGCTGTTGGGAGCTGGTGCAGAGGGCTGGGGCTGCCTGGGCTCGTGGAGCAGCATCCCCCCAGAGCTGTGGGGTTGGAGTGGGGACGTGGCAGTTCTCTCCCAAGCTCTCTGCCCCTGTTCCCCAGCCACACTGGTACCTCTCTCCAGCAAATGGCTTTGCAAAGCACCTGAGCAACTCAGCACTGGTGAGGCCACACCTCGAATCCTGGATTCACTTCTGGGCCCGCCGCTTCAGGAAGGACACTGAGGGGCTGGACTGTGTCCAGAGAAGGGAACAGAGCTGGGGAAGGGTCTGGAGCACAAGTCCGTGAGGAGAAGATGAGGGAGCTGAGCGTGTTTAGCCTGGAGAAAAGGAGGCTCAGGGGGAGACTTCTGGCTCTCCACAACTCCCTGACAGGAGGGGGCAGCTGCGGGGGGTTTTGGGCTCTGGTCTCAGGGAACAGGGGACAGGGCAAGAGGAAATGGCCTCAAGTTGTGCCAGGGAAGGTTTAGGTTGGATATTAGGAACAATTTCTTCACCAAAAGGGTTGTCAAGCACTGGCACAGTCTGCCCAGGGAAATGGTGGAGTCTCCATTCTTGGAGGGATTTAAAAGCCATGAGGATGTGGCACTTGAGGACATGGTTCAGTGGTGACCATGGCAGTGCTGCAGGAATGGTTGGGCTTGGTCTTAGGGGGCTTTTCCACCCTAAACAATTCTGTGATTCTATGACTCAGGTCACTCTTAGATTAACCAGTGCTGGAAAGTGCAGAGAATTTTTCTCGTTTAGGGCAACCTGCCTGTTCTGGGGATCCAAACTCAGAGAAAGAGAAACACAAACTTAACCTGCCTTGTGCCTGTGTCAGGTGTGAGCACTGCTTGGTTTGAAGTGACTTTCATGATAAGATCCCTGCCACTTTCTAGGAAGAGCTTTCAATCTGAATTAGATCTTCCTGTTCAGTCTTCTGTAGCATTACCTCAATTTTCCTATGCTTGTTATTGTTCTTTTTTAATGTGAGACTCTTGACTGGATCTTCCCTTTTTCTTAAACTGCTGATTCTAGTGGCCCTGTGTGGCTGTGTGAGAGCTGTGAGCTTGCTGAAGGGATGAAGCAGCCTCCTGGGATTCAGTTGCAGAAACAGGGCTCCCAGGTGGGAGCACAGGGCTGAAAATGAGCATTTGGAAAGTGCTGAGCGAGCCGGTCCCTCTCCTGGCATTTAGCACAGGACTGAGCTATCACAGATGAATTTTTGCTCACCCCAGGACTAAATATTCCCCCTTGCCCTGGATATCCCTGCAGCATTTTGCTTGTCTGGATTCTCATTGTGGTCTCAGCCTGAGAAAATCCCTTCTGGGGCTCTCCTTTACTGTTAGAGGGGGTGGAAGGGGCTGTAGGGGCAGTGGGTGATCTTTGAATTCAGCCGAGTCCTGCAGCGTCGCTCCCGCGCTGCCCACCCGACTGCTGCAGTCTTATTGACACTGCAAAAAGCCGCTATGAGCACCTAGGGCTTATTCAAGATTTTCAAGCTGGTTTTGCATCCCTTCAGCACCTTCTGTTTCTTCTGACCTTGAAGAAGTCCCTGTCTGTACACTGCTGGCTTTCCTGGTCCCAGAGCTGCCGGCAGTGGCTGCTGATCCCACCCCGCCAGCCCCAGTGTGCTGAGGGCTCCGGCCCCGCACAAGTGGGATTGCAGAGGACTTAATGTATCACCAGGCTGGTGTAGTGAATCATTAGCATCCTGCTCAAGCTTTCATTGTCTGTTTCATTTCCTGCTCTTGGAAACCCCTGAATCATTCTGTCACAGACTGAATAACAAACTGCATCCTTGTCAGCTTGCGTTGCCCAAGGATTCCTTGGCGGGCTTGGCGAAGGTTGAATGCACGAGGTGTGGCCCAGACACCTTTGCTTCCACCAGGGATGTTGTTTATGGGTGGGTTTAAATACTTTACAAGCCAGCAGGGCTTGTGGGACCATCCCCAGTTTGCCATATTAATTTATCTTCTTTTGGGGGTACTCACAAACCCCCTTCTTTAAATGCATTCCTGTGGCTGACCCAAATGGCTCGTTCTAACTGCCAGCTCATGTGTTTTGAAAGGAATTCAGTTCTGAAACCTCCCTCAGCGGGCAGATTGGTTTGTGCATGAAATAACTTTCAAGGATTGTCCTCTCTCTCGGCTGGGAAATAATATTGGAATAGCACTGTCGTGCTTTCTCTTCATGAGGGTGTAAAAGGCTGAACGGAAGCATTAACTGCAGCTTTAAAGCATTTCCATAGTAAAATAAATCTAATTGAGCAGTTATTGCAGTAGCTTTTTAATTTGTGGAAGAGATTAGGAAATAACTTTCAGCTTGCTCTGGCAGAGCACTCCCCTAGGACGTGTCCTGGGCGCTCTGGCATCGCTCTTTGGGTTCTTATTCCCTCCCCCTCTAATTGTCCGGTCACATTTGAGTGATGCAGAGTTCAGCTGGCAAAATAATGTAGGAACCTCGGTCTGCAGGCGTGTTTGATACAAACCTCAGTTCACAGGAGAAGTAGCAGAGTGCCATTCATGCCTTACAGGGAAACCACAGCAGAGAGATGTAATTTGCCTCGGCTCGGGATGAGTCTGATGTGTTATTGCTCCTTCCCTGTGGCTCAATGCAGTGGCAGAGGAAGAAGCTGCATTGAAGATAATGGGAGGTTTGGCAGTGATGTGTGTGAGTGATTTCCAGAGTCCCATCTACACCCCTTGGTCTCAGGTTGGAGACTGTAGTGATGGGACTTAATGTGGGAAAATCAGCAGCTTTGGGAGAATGTTGGTTTGTCCACATAGATGTGAAGGGATGGAAGACACTCCTAAAGGAAAACACTTTATAGCAAAAATACCTCATTGTGTGGAGTTAAGAGCAGCCAGAGGAATCTGAACAGCTTTCCTTGGGAACTTTTCAAGTCCATTTCTCAGGTTTGGAAATGAAGTCTGCTCAGCCCTGGCACTCTGGCAGGGCTGGAAGAGAGAATGGCACTAAAGAATGGATCTGCTTTCGAGTTGGTGTGGGGAGGCTTTGGACCCCCCTGAGAGGCTTCTGGGGGATGAGTGGGAGGCAGAGGTTCTCCCTGCTCCCAGGGGAAGGGGCCTGGGAGAATCCCACCTGCAGTTTCTTTGTCGAAGCCAAATCTTCTCTGGAAGGTGCTCTGGAGAAGCTTCTTTGGCAGTCACTGCAAGCAAGGAGAGATTTGCAGCTCCCTGGTACTGAGGTCAGGGCACGGCCAGTGGAACAAATCTTAAGTGTTTGCCTGGCCTTCCCTGAGAAGATGAGAAAAGTGTGTGTATATGTTAGGTCATGCTGCTGCCTGCTGCTCCAGCTTGTCCTGGCACTTCCTCCATTCCACCGTGCCATACTTCAGGAAGGGAGTTTCCAGGCTGGCTCAGGTATGCTGGCTGAAGCTTTCAAGACAGATGCCACACTTGAACTTCGAGGTGTGAGCAAGTCTTCCAGTGAAAACAGGCTGTGCCCGGCAGAGGATTAACAGGGCTTTGTGCATGTAGGTGAGAGAACTGTGTACAGGGCAAAAAGTGAGTACGTCTGAAACCTCTGCTTTTGAGAAACTTGTGCCTCTCCAAAAACAGCTCATCAGCCTGTGGGGAAGGTTAAAAAAGAGAGGGGAGAAGGTGTGTGACTGCAGCAGAGACTGCATTTGTAGGAGTTGTGCCTACCAGAGTCCACATCTGCTCTGTCCCCGCTGTGCTCTGTTCCCCCAAATCGAACTTCTCCTCGTTTCCTTCCTTCCTCTCCTTCTCTAGAGCTTCTTTTTCCATAAGCTCAGCTCCGTTGGTGGAGGTCAGAGATCTGCCCTTGATCCACTCCTGATACACTGTATTTCCTCACTTTATCTGCTGTGTGCTGCTTTTGTTGGCAGTGCTTAATTATCCCACCTTGGTGCCCTCGGTCCTGCTTGCCAGCTTCTGTGAAGTGGGATGTGCTGAAATGTCTGATTTGGCTTAGGGCTTTCCTTGGGTTTCTCTGGCAATCTCAAGGGGAAGTACATTCTTCAGCTCCAAATACTGCCTTATCTTTTCCTTACAAGTAAAGAAGGTAAGTTTGAACAGCACCTAGTGCAGAGAGCTGTCACCTTCCAAGGTCTGTGGTGCAGAGGGGGGTATAATCCATCCTTCCAGGCTGGCTGGTGAGATTTCCCATGGCTTTGGGCTAGCCTTTGGATCTATCAGCAGGTGGAATCTCCTGGGGACTCACTGTCCTCTCTGGAGAGGCATGTCAATGTTTGCCAGGAGATAACTGCATTCCAGGGAGGGACTCTTTTGTCTTGCTAAAATCGAGGAAATCTGATCAAAGTGCAGCCTTGCTTTAGACTTTTTCTCTTTCTTTTTGACTTTGTCCCTGACCTACATATTGGATCCTGCCACAGTGGTTGGAAGTAATTGAGAGCATAGTGTTAGGCTATTTACCAAGCTGTTCACTTGAAAATAACCTTACTGTGTCCAGTCCACACCTGTTCTGGGATAATTCTGGAGACAAATAGCAAAGCATCCTTAACCCTTTCATCCACATCCAACCAGTTCAAGATCTAAGAGCAGAGAGACGCTGTACCTCTGCTGATGCCAGGAGGAATTTATGACACAGGGTGTGCTTCATCATTCTTTTCCCAACTCCATGGATGATTCCAACCAGCTGCTGAGGCCAGGTCTGCTCTGTGTCCACATCCACGTGAGGATACTTCAGAAACCTTGTGGAAATTCCCGCTGGGTGGTTGTTGGTTTGGTGTTGATTCTGCTGGACCAGAGGTTATGCTGGAAAATATAAGGGGGGGGGAGGGGGAGGTGTTTTTCTTTGTTATCCTAGTGGTTGTTTCTGATTAAAGGATCTGTTTTGAAGGGGCTGCTAGTCAGTTGCCTAGAAAACTTGCTTTCATTTAATTAATCATGATGAGTTTAGTCTGGAGGTTTTGTAGGAGAGGGCAGGCAAGCATATCCTTGGCTTTTTTCCCTTGGAAAAAGAAAAACAACAAAAAAAGCAGGGCTTCATGTCTGAAACTGCAGCTCTTTTGTCTCCCCAGGTCAACATCCTTCTCTGTCCTTCGGGTTTTAATTTTACAAGCCATGCGTTTGCAGAGGTGGATGGAGTTTGAAGTCCATCCAGGTGTGGAATGAGGAAAGAACCCTCAAGAAGATTACAAGAGCTGTTCTGCAACTCATTAACTCACTCTCTTCCCCTTCTTGTTATCTCCTCCCCATGCCTGGGGCCTTTCGAACTGGTGCTCTAAGTGCCTCTCACTTAATCTAGCCCACCTGGACAGGTGTATGAAGAAAGGAATTGCCTTCCGGGGAAGGACTAAAGGAGCATAGATTGCAGAGGGAGGCTGCTTTTGGGAACTGCTAATCCCAGTTTAACATTATGACAGCTGCTCATTAAAATCAGGGTGTTTTTTAACAGGCAGTTAAAGGAGAGGCTTTGCACGCACATTTAGCTGAGAATAATAGTGAACCATGTGCATTTGATTTTTTTTTTTTTTCTTAAATCACGCAAATTGTACATGGAAAGAATTCTCCGGCGTCAACTTGCTGGGGTATGGAATTTACAAGGTTTGCAGTAACATACAGTTTCCTGTTGGGGGGGGAGAAAATTACAAAGGTTTCTTTTTTTTCTCTTATTTTAAGATCAAGTTCAAACCCCTGGTATAAACCCAGCCTCTTTAGGAGGGACACTTACTGCGTTGGGGTTTTTCACTTGTCTCGGTGGCAGTTCATCATGTAAACTTGTCTGGGTTCTGGTTTTTATAGCTACATGTAAAGGCTGCTTATAAACTACAATTTTGTACACGGTGAGGAGGCAGCACTCAGGTCCAATTTGGGAGAGTCTATATACAAAGAAGGAAGCAGAGGTTTCTTTCCCTTGGGGAGATGGCAGTTTCTTCCTTGCTGAACTTCAGTAAACTTGGTCTATTAACATGATTTTCTCTGCAGGACTGTGGTGTTGGATAAGAAACATGAAGAGCTGAGGCAGAGCAGGGACTATCAAAGAGACATTTGGCTGTGTTTTATGTGATTTCACTGCAGACTTTACCAGCTGCCTCCCAGATCAGCAGTTATTTGCTGGTTGATTTCTTGAGGGCAGTGCTGTGGAAGTAAGAAGCTGCACAGCTCTGACACAAGTCCCCAGATCCATTCGAGGAGCCGTGTCCTTTTCTGCCAGCCCTTAGGCATGAGGCATGAAGGGCAGGTCTGTGATGCAGAGAGATATAAAATTGCCCCAGGTAGTTCTGTTGCTGGAAATTCTTATTCCTGCAGCTACTTAGGTTCAGGCAAATTAATTCAACCCACCAACCCACTGAGCAGCTAGCCTGGGAATGGAAGTTTCTCTGCTATGTTTTTGGCAGCTCTACTCGAAATCATTTGTGGATGGGAATGTCCTTTCTGTCTCCCAGAAAGTGCCAGTCCCTTGTATTTCTTTCTTCATCTGGCTGTATTGCTACCTGGGATTTTCATGCGTGTTTCCAGCAGATGGATCTCCAGCCATTCCCTCTCTGACAGAAATCTGGCCATTTCAGAGCTAGAGATGAGCTGGGAATCTTCCAGGCACACACCTGTCTAAGTTTGTTGAGCAGTGAACTTCTCTTTGGACCCGACACAGCTTGGTTCAGCCTTCAGGGACTGGTGCTGCCAGTGTGACTCTGCCTCCTTGAGAGTGATAATGAGCTGGTCCTTGTCACACCCTTCAGAGGAAACGTGTTGGTGGCAAAGGACTTGGAGTCCCAAATCTTTTTCAACTTAAGGGTTAACTCTTAAGGGTAATTATGCTACAGTTTTACCCTCCCAGCTTTAAAAGACTGAAGTCTTGTTGTACTGCACTGAGTAATACTATTTCTCTTCCTCACAGGTTGCTGTCATGTAGAGCACTTGCTGGTGGGCACTTGGGCTTTTTCTGTACGGTTCTTTCTACGAGGTTTAATGGCTTTAACTTTTGCAAATCTCTTCCTTTGCTCTGCAGCCTGGATTAAAAAGAAAGCTGCAGTGTGTGAGTGTGAGCACACTTAAATGCTTATCTGCACATCTGAGCTTTCTAAACTTGCCTATGCTCTAATTGCAGAGTGTAGATTCTGCATGCAGAACAACCCAGCCTGAAGTGATAATCCCAGGCTCAGCCTCAAGGGAATGCCTGACACTGCTCTGGCCTGATTTTCCTAATGGCTCTGCAACTTGCCTCTGGTTTGCAGGTGGTTTAAATTGTTATCGCTGAGCACCTTGCCCAGCTTGGGCAGAGCTCTTGGGATCTCTGATCCTCTAAGAATACCTACGTGTCTTGATTTATTTTTTATTAATTTTTTTAAAACTTCTTCCTCCCTCCCAATTTTAGGTGCAATTTGGGCTTGTGCCAGCTTAGCAGACTCACTGCAAAGGGGTGCAAACCCAGCCTGAACTCCCTGCTAACACAGAGAGGGAAGAGTGGGAGACCTGGAGTTCCAGCTGCCCCTCCTGCCTCCTCTGAACAACCCTTCCTTGCCCCCATCCTGTATGATCGATATCCAGGCCATCCCCTTCCCTTGCACTGGAGAATTGGTATTTTTCCTTGGCTAATAACCTGTGTCTGATTTAGTTTCCAGGCAGAACGCCCTGCATTAAATGTCGTCATTTTCCCTCTGCTTCACGAGGACTTGACAGAGGTCATCAGAGATGTCCCCATGCGACACTTGGATGAAATTACCTTGTTTAAAAGCAGAGTGGCCGAGGAACCTCCCAATTTGTGGTGGTGACTGTCACAGCATGGAAAGGACAAGTCAGCGTGAACCCATGGAGTAGCTTCTTGTTGGCCTGGATTGTCCATCCTTGGCTCCTGGCCACCTCACTGGATGCTGTACAATCACTTTAACCAGGTGCAGTTGCAAAATAAAAAAAGCTGGTTCTTTGCAGTGGGGAAACATCTATTGGATATTGCTTGCATCTGAAAATCCTGTCTCAAAGGCTTGTGGAATCTGATGAGTATTTCCTTGCGGTTAATATGAATTGTTTTGTTATTTTACTGAAGTTAAAGGTAAGAGAAACTGACTTCACGATGCTCTTTTCCCTGTGTCCCCTGGTGTCTGTCCCAAGGGCCCCTGTGTACGTTGGCAGTGTGCTTTGTGGTATTGGTGGAAATCATTCTTTGCTTCGGTCTGTTTTTGGCAAAGTAGAAAGCCTAGGCCAGCTCAGAGGCACAAAAATGTGTTGCTCAATTGAAGTGCATCACATCTTTTCTATGTTACAGATAGGCATTTGTAGTCACACATGTGCAGTCACAGATATTTAAAGGTCTTTTTTTTTATTGAGAAGTACCACAAGTACTCCTTTTTTTATTTTTTAATAACAAATTAAGGTCATTAACTCCTTGGCCATGGTATGTTCCTCTTGATGCTGTTTCCATTGGTCTGGTGGAAGAAGTTCTCAGCTCTTTTGGAAATCCTTGTCCTAGGGTAGATGGTGCCTACAGTGAATAAGTTGAGGCTCAGATCTGATTTATATGCAGTCTGTCTTGCAGTGTAGATGGGAATGTAGTGTTCCAGTTCTGTCCTTATATCCCATGCCTTGAGCTCATGCTAATTTTAGAGATGTTATGAAGTACTTTCACAGTGTGATTTCAGTCAGCTTCTCTGCTCCACAGAACTTCCTCAGGCATCAGTAGTGGTCTGGATCACTTTCATATTGCCTTATTTACTGAGCACTTTTAAAAGCATCAGACAGCTGTACCAAAAGCCAAGTTACAAATTCCTGGAGCTACATTTCTGGGTGGCAGAATTTTCCTTGGTAGCACACCAGGTCTGTCTTCTGCAAAGCAGCTGCTGACCAGAGCTGTCTAACTTCACCCAAATCCCGAATGTGTTGAGCTCTGCTTTTCTGGGGAGGCCCAGAGTCGTCCAAAGATGATGTGCCCATCTCCTTGTCAGCATTTTCTACACAAGATGCCATCTCCCAAACGCTCTTCTGCCCTCAGTGTTCATAGGAAGCCTAGTCTGATGGGATAGATTTGAGAACAAAATGCATCTCCCAGCTTTGGAGGATTTTCTGTCCTTACTTTCCAATCAGCCACGTGTGAGCCTGCCTGGAATTCTGTCCTACGGGTATAAATCTTGAGCCAGGCTGTGATAACTCTTGTGCTCAGAGAGGTTACAGTAAAGAGCAGGTAAGTGTCAGGCTCTGCTAGCACAGGTCTGTGCCTTGCTGAGACCAACCCCTGCTTGTTTGCTCTTTGCCGAGGCTCCCTCCCTTCCCCTCCCAGGACAGGGACCAGCACAGCCTCTGGAATGCAGCTGGCAGCAGGATGGTGAGGCCAGCTCATGCTCCTCCAGGAATGTTGCAGCTGAGCTATGAGCACTCCCCGAGTGTTTGAGGCTCTGCCTCAGCTTTGGCTCCGAACAGGTGAATGTGAGGAGCTGTTGCCCTGCTCCTGCCACTTTTTTCCCTTCCACTCCCCATGAGGTCATTCTTTCTACCTCGTCTTATTACTCACCTGTTTGAACCCCTCTCCAACAGCTTTCTTCTCTCCTTCTCCCTCACTTCAGCACATCAGATGTGCTTTTTGGCAGGAACAGGAGCTGCTGCTCTGTCCAGTTCAGGCTACTTCAGCTCTGCCTGGTTTTTGCCCGTGTTTCTTTCCTAGGATGACTAGCGAAGATGAGGCAGAGGATGTTTGCAAAGCTGCTTTCTCCTCCTTGTTTGAAGCATTGACAAAGTTGCTTTGTCCTGCTTGTGCCTCTGGCCTCAGGGCAGGGCAGAGGGAAGGCTGAGGGTGTGGAGGCAGCTCTGTGATGCCTTAGGGGACCTGTTTAGTCCTGTGAAGGAATCCTGATGTTTGGTATGAGTTCCATTCCCACCCTCAGCAGGGATTTCCCCTCCATAAACACACTGTGGCATCAGCAAGAGCTTGGCAGTGCTGCCAACTCACCTCATCCTGTTCCGCTGGAAAACCTGGAATGGGGGACAGTGGTGTGCAGAAACCAGCTGTTGCTTGATTGTGGTGTTAAACCTTTGCTCTTGGGGTTGCAGTCACCTGATGGAACATGCTGTACACTTGGCTTGGCACATCCATATCCACCCGCCTCATGTCCTGCTGGATAGGAGCAGCAGCCAGGGATGTTTTATAGTGCCGTCATTCTGTTGCCAGGGATATGATGTTTGGGCATCTGTATTCGTGCAAGTGGGTCACAAGTCCTGATGATGCAACCAGTTACATCCAGGGCTTGGAAAGGTCACCCACAGGTGATAAAGGTAGCATCCCAAATAGTGATAAAGAGCTAAAATCTCCTTCCACCCCCAGCTCCCCAGCTCCGGGCCAGTGCTTGATATCTCTACTACAAATCCTCTTATAGTGAGTGAGAATTTCCGCTGCTTTTGCACTCCAGGCAGGATTCACCAGATGTTAATAATGTGCTTATTTTCTCTAAGTGCTATTTTGGCATCGGTGTTAATTACAATTTATATTCTGCAACATTTACACTGGGAAAAGAACCCACCCTAATAGTCCCCAATTGGCAGAGCTGGGCTATTAAACACAGCTCCATATGTTCTGAGCAGAGCAGTGGATGGGACTCAGAGCCCACTCAGCGCTCAGGCTCCGGCAGGCAGCTGTAGAGGAGGAGAGGGGAGCAGAGAGAGGGGTGTTCTGCTCCTGGATTTTATTTAATATGAAATCCCCCCTCCTATTCTCTGTCCCCATCTCTCCAGAAATCTCCCTCCTGCTGTGAGCATCTAACGAGGTGATCGCTGAGCCTGCTGATGCTGCTGTCCCTGGTCTAAAACAAATGAATTCAATTCCAGAAGGTGCCCTTCTCACAGGGAGTGCCTCTGCAGGATCCCAGTCCCTGCTGGCCTGTTCCTTGCTGCCTTCCAAAGCAGACCTCCGATCTTTGGGAACTGCAGCAGAAATCTTTGCTTTGACCGCCACCAGTGTGTCTGTGGTTCTGTGGGAGAAGGATATTCTGGGACAAGTGCTGTTCTTGTGTAAAACTCTATGTCGTTTGCTGCTCTGCTCATGTCTGAAGTCTTGTTTGGCAAAGTGGCATTTGGTTCCTGCAGGCTGGGAGGGTCTGGAGTGACTCTGGCGTGGGGAATTAAGATGGGCTAAGCCATCCGTGTTCCCACAGGTTTCTCAGGAGTGTAGGTAAAAGGATTGCTTCCTCAGCTGTTTGCAAAGCTGATTTCATGGTGTCTTTAGGAAATGGCAGTGTATCCACTGCTCTGTTTGGAGAAGGGGCTGTGTGGTGACTGTCTCTCCTTCAGGAGAGCTCTGACTGTGATTGCTTGTCGGTCAGGGAGGAGGAGAAGACGGGAGTGAGAGGAGGCAGGGCAGGATGGAGTCATGGATCTCACTCTGGAAGCCAGACACACATCGTGAGGCTTGGCCTGTTTCCTCACTTGTGGAAGGGGAGGAGGCTCCCTGGGTGCTGAACACTCCCCTCCAGGTGAGGTGTTGCTCCCTGGGGAGCAGAGGGCAGACCTGGGACTGGTGTGGGCTGAGAGCAGCAGAGCCACAACCCCACTCACTCTGATTCCCATCACTGCCTCCTCCTCTGCCGGGCATGTGGGATCCCGTCCCCTCACGTTAATGTTCAGAGCTGGGACAGTCCAGGGACGATGGACAGGTGCATGGGACCGTGCACATGAGGTGCTGGATGTTTTCTCCCAGCAGTGCTTTTTCAGGATAGGGCTGTAGAAATTTGGGACTTTCCCACTGGTGGAGCGAACCAGTGCAGAAGGGTTGTTTCACCTGACTAAGGGGGATGCAATTCCTTCTTGGATGGTCCCAGCAGTGTCCAGCCAAAGCTGGGTGAGCAGGGAGAGCAGTGCAGGAGCTGTGCCGGGTGTTGCAGAGCCCAGTCTCCTTCCACTGCAGCTCTCCTGCCTCTTTGAGATGCGCAGGCAGCCAGGGTACTCCAGCCGGAGAATCATTTCCATAGAAACCAGTTGGGATGTTGTACGGGGAATAATGATTAATAGTGAAGGGATGTTGCCTCAGGGCCTTTTCGTTTTTTAGGGGGCAGTGAGGGACAAACTGGGGCACAGGTAGGGGGACAGGCAGACTTGGAAACTAATGGGAGCCATCTCTTCCATTAATTTCCAGGGCAGCTTCCCCTCTTCTCCTCCTACCCAGCCCCCCACTGCTGCTCCCAGCTTTCGTCAAATTTTCAAAATGGCTAACCTGGTTAGAAATAATCATAATAATAAAAAAGGATGGATGAGGTCTGACTACTAACATTGTTGCTGTTAGCAGCAGGATTTCAGCCATAAAACATGAAGCAAGGGAGGCATTGACCTTTCCGCTGTTTGAAATGAATGGAGACATCAATATCTATTGTTTTGTGGCATTGACCTCTGATGCTCTCAGTTCACCCTCCCCTTTCTTTTTTTTTAATTTCCCCCTGACACTTGAGGAAAGGGGTCAGTCTGTACCATCTATTGATCCCGATCTTACTTGGTGATAGGGAAATAATTAGAATTTTAAAGATCTCTGCTGCACGCTGGTGAAATACATACACAGAGGCACAGGCTAAGCCCCCGCTTGCCATGTTGTGTTCTCCCCCCTTCCTTGCAGAGATCCAAAGCTCTGAGATCTGAAGGAAGGCAGATCAATATAGGTTTAATCATGATGGGGGTTTTATTTCAGTTTTTTAAATGGTAAAGTGTAGCGTTTTATGTTAATGTTGTCGGAGCCTGGCTGCCTGGTGCCTTGTTTTATTTATTCTTTTAAGTAGCCCCTTCTTTTGTGAACTTCATCTATGTACAGAGAATGTGAAATCAGGCATTGCTAATTAGCTGTATGACAATTAAGTAATGTAGCACAAAACCATTAGGACACTGGATTTGTTTTTGAAGTTTGTCCTTTGAAGTGGAAGCTGCAACTCCCTGCCCAAGGCTGCTGGGGAAAATGTTTTTCTATCAAAACTTTCTTTGAAAATAAAATGTCAGTGTAAGAGTCCCTATTTCTGTCGTCTCTCCCTCTAAACAGCGAGTGGAAATTGTTTCTCCTTGTAAAAACCGCTGGCATTGATAGAAAGGGGAATTCAGGAAAGCATTAAATGGGCAGTTGGTCTCCAAACACCCTCAGTTCTGGTAGAGATGTTACCAAAAATGCTTGTTTAGCTCATTGAAAGGGAACAGTGCCACATTTGGAGAGAAGACCCGGCTCACAACCCTGGAGATGGCAAAGGGAGGTGGCCCTAAAACTGAGGGTTCGTCTCTGACACCCCAGGTGCCATCAGGGTGACAGCCTGGTCACAAATCCCTGCGGGCTCCTGGGTTCGGGCTCCTCCATCCGTGCGCTCGTTTGACACTTGTGTTTGCATCTGGCCCTTTGTCCTCGTAGTGAGTCGAATTCTGAATGTGCAACTTTCATGTACGCTGGTGGCATGTAAAACTTCAAATAAAGAGTGAAACATTTGGAACCAGCTCTGTCTCCTTGCCTCCTGCTTCCTATTTCCCTCTCCATGTGGAGCCCAAAGCTGCCCTCTCAGGGGGAACACTTGGGCATTTCCAGGTGAGGTGAGGTGTGTGTGGGCAGGGCTGTGCCTGGGTGCAGCCCCAGTCTGCACTGGGAGCTGTGGAGTGTCACTGAGAGTGCTGGGATGAGCACTTTTGGGGTTACAGCCCCGTTCTTCCGTGTCTGAGGTTTGGGGATGCTGCTCTGTGGTGTTTGTGGCTGTGGGCTCAGCTAAAAAAGGAGCTTACTTTGTGTTCAAGAAATGCTTCTCCTCCTTGGATCTCTGAGCATCGCTGCTGAGCTCTGCTGCTGTGGGACAGAACATCCAGTGCCAGGTTGGATGGGGATTGGAGCAACCTGGTCTAGTGGAAGGTTCCCTGCCCATGGCAGCAGGGTTGGAATGAGATGATCTCTGAGGTCCCTTCCAGCCTGAACTATTCTGGGATTCTGTAACCATTATCCCTGGGTAAGTGACTCATGAAGACTCGAGGTAGGTGCATTTCTCTGAGCAACCCTAGGGCACCACCCACACCTCACTCTCACCACTCCAGCCCCTGGACAGCAGACAGGACCTGCACTACTGCTTCGTGTGAAGCCAGGGGCTAAAATCAAGTGCCTGGTGAAGTGGGAACTGGGATGGCCAGAATCCCATCAATGCCACCATGGCTGCATGGATTTAGCTGCGCTGGGCTGGCTGAGGCTGCAGGAAGGGGGAGCTGGGATGGTGGGAGTGGGCAGTGTGGGCTGCTCCTGGTGAAGGAAACTGCTCAGGCAGTAACCTGCCCTGGTAGCAGCACTTCTGCCCTGGCAGCCACATCTGGTCCCTGGATCCTGGAGCTCTGCAGTGGTGGTTGAAAGGGCATTGCCACCCACATTGAGGAGCTGGAGGGCAGTGGGATGGATGTGCTGGGGCCCCACAGCCCCTGGGCTCGTCTGTGTGATCAATGCTCAAGAAAATATGCACCCTGTTGAGCTGTCTCTGTGTTGCTGTTCATAGGGATAGTGGTACACAGGGAAGCCAGGCTTCAGCATCTTCTTTGGGTTCAGAAAATCCGCAAAATAAACGCTCAGGAGGAGCAGCTTGGTGGAAAACAGTGCAGCTCATATACTCATGTGCTTAAGTCAACTCACCTCAGGTAGGTGAAGTAGAGAAGAGCCTCAGAATTGGGGTGTGATCAGTTTTTAAAAGGTGAGTGAGTCAGTGCAGGACTTGTGGTGGGGCTGTAGGAGAGTCTCTGTGCTGAGATGTCTGCCTGCAGTGATCCAAGGTTTTATTCCAGAGGGGATCATGGGCTCTCCTCTGTTTTTCTGTTCTGGCAGGTCTGCTCACCCAGGCACGGAGTGGAGACCCTCCTTCCATCCCTCCTGTGCTTGTGTTTAAGTTATGGATTTTATTGTTCCAATAACATTTATCTAAACGTGCTTTGGGGGGAGGGAGGAAGGAGATAAGGAGGGAGGAGGCTGAGGAAAGAATGTGCTTTTGGACTCTGCTAAGCCTCCATCTTATTGCTGGGACTTGCTGTGGGGTTTTGGAATTCATGATCCCAGGGGAGGACTCGGGGGAAGTGGCTGGAGGGGCTGTGGTCAGTATGAAACACTCGTGGGAGGAAACCCAGGGATAGCCTGTGCAGAGCATCCCTCTTCCCTTTTGGTACTGATCTCGTGTCCTCTGCCAGCTTATTTCTTGGCAAGGAGGGACCTGACTCAGTTTCCAGGAAGGAGAACTGGAGTGGAGGTGTGGGAATGCCGAGGGTGCAGAGCTCAGCTTGGCACAGGGAGAGATTTTCTGTTTGGATGTCTTGGTGTGTTTCTGGGTTTGCCCTCACCTGCACAGCCATGATGTGGGCACATGGAGTAGTGATATCAGGGAAAGGAGGCAAAAGGCCCTGGTTCTTCCACCTGCTGCAACATTCTTTGGGAGGTCTCCAGGAATGGGATGGCAGGAGGAGAGGTCCTCTGGGTCTGTGCTCCAAGTGCAACTTCACCCCCTGAGTCAATTTGGGAGCAGTTTGTTCATCCCTGGCTCCAAGATGGAGGCAGGGGAGAAGAGAGTGTGGAGGAGAGAGGCCAAATTGCTTCAACTCCCAGAGGCCAAAGGATGTCTGTGGCCACAGGATGCAGCTGACAATTTCCAAGGTGCTAATTTTGGTACTTCCCAGCCCCAGAGCTGGCCTCTCCTCTGGGCTGGCAGGTGAGGCAGAGGTGGAGGATACCTGCACTGCACGAGGGAGAACTGGTGTGTGAGCGAGGTTCTGACCATGGGGAGAGGTGGAAAGTCTTGGGAAGGACCAGGAGAGGAGAAATGATGGTGTCAGGGCATAGATGAGCCATAGCCCTGGTTCAGTCCCCTTGATCCAGCCCTTTCTGTGCTTTTCTGGTTGCCATCAGAGTGGACTCCAGGGTCCCATTCCCATTTTCACTGTGCTTGAATTTGGTTTTTGGTGTGGTGGTGAAGCCTTGCATGGCGAGAGAGAGCCATGATGAGTAGGGAAGAGAAGGAAAAGGATGAGCTTTCTCTTTCCTAGGAAACACAAATGGATGGAGCAATATTTCTGAACAAACAAATCTTTCCTCCTTGTCTCTTAGAAGCTGCATTATCAGAGCACCATCACTGTCCTCTCTTCTCCTTCCCCCCCGATGAACAGGAATCAAAAATACAACTAATAAAACCCTTTTACTTTCTCCAGTAGGAGGGAAAAAAGAAAAAAAAAAAGCAAAGCAGCCTTGAAAATGCTAAAGGACATAAAGGGCATTCATGAAAGGGTTGGATGGTGGTTATTGCAGCAGGGGGAAAAACATTATTTCACTGTGCAGATAAAAGGAAGTGGAAAAGCAGCATATTTATAGCTGGGGAGCCTGGATTCCTTGTTAAGCTGCTATTATCAAATTAATGTCAAAATGCATCAAACAGGCACGAGTGTTCTGGGCCCCTTATGCAAAGTGCTTGCAAATTGGTTACAAATACATTTGTTTACAGGGGACGAGGCAGGAGCGAGCTAATTAGTCATTGTAGCAGGGCTGTTTTGTGTCTTTTTTTTTTTTTTTACTTTTTTTTTGGCAATTACACAAACAAGCTGTTTTGAAGTATAAATACACGCTGCATTACAGCCCCTTTAGAGGGGAATCAAATGGGAATCGTGGGATGCAGAGGGCTTGGTGTGAGTGGTGTGGAGCATCGTGGTGGAGCATCATTCTCTCCTCCCTGGCTGCAGCAGGAATGCCATACTGGGCACTCAGCTCTGGGATGTGGTGTGGAAACCCATCCCTGGGCATCAGGAGGATGAGATGTGGATGGAAAGGGAACAACTTGTTTTTGGGTCCTCTGAGGGGGCTGAACCCCCTCAGATGGGGCATGGTGCTGTTTTCATACGGGACCTGTTAAAGTTTCAGCTGCCTGCCACCATCACAGGAATTCCCTCTGGGCCTGGGATGTTTTGTGGTGCTTTGTGTGTCAGCAGCCACTGCCAGCTGAGGGTATGAAGCATCTTGTGCCGGTGGTGGGTACTAACATGGTTTTGGGGGATGCTTGGATGTAGAGAGCATCCCATGGATGCGTGAAGAAAGGAATCCGGTGTGAGCTCTCCCAGGTGAATGTGTCCTCAAGGCTTCTTTAACAAAACCACAGGCTGTGCCTCCCAAACCCATTAATGAGGAAGGGAAGCAGGAAAGCTTATCTGATCCTCAGTGTGGGAATGGTTGGGGAATTTGGTTGGGGGGCAGATGGAAACTTCCTGCTGCCCTGCATCTTAATACATCCCATTCTGGGAGTAAATCACACGTCTGCCACTCAGGGAAGCTGCTAATTGAATGTGCTCTGGTGGGAGAGGATAAAGCCAAGAGGCATTTACTACCATTATTTTTAATTTACTAAGAAAGAGAGAGGAGAGAGGAAGGAACAAGTTGTGCCCCTCTCATGCTGGAGGCCCCGACATTTCTTGGCAGAAGGTGCAAAAACCCCGCGGCTGCTTCTCCATTTGGGTTTGCTTGTGGTAAATCTGCCCTTCAGGCTGAAATAACCCTTCTGAGCAGGTCCTGCACTCCCAGAGGTGCTGGGAACATTGAGTTTAATGCCATCATAAAACCCTGCTGTGGTTTCCATTCCCTCGAGGGGGGCAGTGACCATGCAGGACAGCTGTGCTCAGCAAAGCCTTGGGGTGCATCAGGTCCTATCACAGTATGGATGGAGCTGAGTGGCTTCCTGAGGTCTCTCTGGGATTGGAGCTTTCTTCTCAGAAGCCTGTGGCTTGATGCAGTGAAGGGATGTGAGCCTGGCTGAGCTCCCCAAGCCCTGTTCATGACAGTAGCTGACATTCCCAAGAGTGATGAGGTATTTTGTGTCTCCAGCCTCCTGGCTCCCCCATGGTTCACAGGTGTTGGATGCAGTACACCACTGAGCTTGTCTGGGTGGGAACAGAACAGAAGATCTCAGCGGACCAAGAGCAGTGGAGAGGACAGGGCTTTCCCCAGGCCTCCTGCAGGAGCTCTGATGTTTGCACCAGGTTTTATTCTTTTAAAACTCAGGGTAGTGTTTCTCTGCACCTTGGACCTGCTGTTCAGTGCTACCTTCAAACTCCAAACCTCTCATTACCATTTTTTGCCTTGTTGGCTTTGGTGGGCTCATTTGCCGTGGGGAGGGTGACCCACTCCGTTGGGATCAGGGGCTATGATTTTGAGGAATGTTCCCATTTCCAGCGTGATCCTACCCCTGCCCTACACGCTGTGCAGGAGCACGGCTCAGCTGGTCAGCAAATGTGCGAGCAGGGCATTGCAATCAGGCTCTGACTCGTGCCCAGTTGTTCCAATCAGGATGTGTCTCTCTTCATTTATAGCAGGGCTCTGGTGTGACTGTCACCTCCTGTGATTGTTGGTGACCGTGCCACGGGATCCTGCTCTGGTTTCAGGCCTGCTTTTCTCATGCAGGGGTGTGCCAGCATCTCCTTGCTCTGATAGTTGGGATCAGACCTCGAATTTCCACCCTCTGTAAGTCACTCTGGTCACCCTTTCCCTTGGAGAAGGCTGTGGAGCCCAATGGATTTGCCTTGGTGCAGTGGGATGATGGGGCACAGACCTGTGCTTGATTTTCTTCTCCACTGTTAATTAACATAATGAGGGTGCAGCCTTTCTTGGAGTTGTGTGGCAGTGACTTCCAGGCTGCCTGGAGAACCTCTCAGTTTCCAAACGTGCCCAAAGTGCCCGAGGACCTTCCTTGGTGTATCCTTGGACATGTTCCTCGATAGCCTCCTCTCCCATGTCCAGAGAGGATGGAAGCACTGCCTTTGGTTCTGTCCCCTGTATCCCCCAAAGAACAGGATGTTCCCATAGGATCGAGGTGTCCAAGGTTTCTTAAACTCTTGCAACAAACAGGAAAACGTTAACAGTTGTCCTGCCCTTGTTGAGCTAATGGGAAAGGATGAAGAGGTTTCCTTGAGGCTGAGGGACAGGAATTGGGTCTTGGCCATGGAGGTGATGATGCCCCCGAGTGTGGGAGCGAGTGCCGGGGGTGCAGAGCTCGGGAGGGAAGGTGGTGCCCGATAAGGCTGCGGGCACTGCCGGTGGTGCAGGGTGCCCCCAGCATCCTCTTCCTCTCCCCGGGAATCCCACGTGGGCAGCACGAGGGCTGAGCTGGGCTGGGGAGGGAGAGGGATGTGGCCTCTCCTGATAAGAGGCTCTGGTTCCTGCTCCTGCAGATTTACAGCCCGGGAGCAGGCGGTGGGCGCTGTGCTTTCGCTGGGGTGATTTATTGCGGCTCAGGGCGGCAGCTGCTTCCCTCTCCGGCCAGGTCCCGGTGCCTGCAGGGGAGTTACGGCTTCGTGACTCAGCCAGGGCGAGGTAAGGGCTCAGCCGAGGTCACCACACGGTGGGACACAGGTGGGAGCAGGTCTGTTTCATCTGTGGGTTGGAGAATGTCCCCATCCCGGTGTTGGGGAGGGCTGGGACCATCAGGCTCCCCCGGGAGGGGCTGTCTCATGGCTTCCAGTCCTTCAATCCCCAATCCCACACACTGGAACCCACCCAGCTCACAAGTGACCCACGTGGGAGACCCAGGACCATCAGCAGCCCCACTAAGCAATGCCTGCACTGCCCAATTGTTTTCCATGTGTCGTTTTGATACAGACAATGCCAGGAGGGATGAGCTGCTGTGGACAAGGAAGGGGAGGATGATGAGGAAGGAAAGGTCAGATGCCATCACTGTGCTCCTTTCCACGTCCCAGCTCCTGCCTGGGTGAGCTTCCCAGCTCCTCTGGTTTGTTTTAGAGGCAGCATGGGGGCCCCAGAGCCCTGCAAACCCTCCACGCTCGGGGTTTTATTGGCATGTGGAAGTAGTTTTGTCTGGTTTCAGATCTGGCTGATCACTGACTTTCCCGCTGCCCTCCCCCCAAAAAGGGCTGACAACCACGGGCGACCCAACCGCACTCATCTTCCTCCCTCTTTCTTCTTTCTCCCCACATTGTTCTGTGAAATCCCAGCTGCTGCTTTTCCCTCCTCCCTTTCCTATCCTCTCACATCAGCTGGGACGGATCTATCTGTGTTTTGTATAAAAGCTCTTTTTTGTTGTCTGTTCTTCTCGCCCCATCCTGAGGATGTTGGGGTGCCTCACTGTGCCCCATACTCTCCTTGGGGCCGTGCAGGGACAGGAGCTCTGGGCACCCTCTTTGTCACCCCCAGGCTGGCAGTGGCACAGGAGGAAGCCTTGGCAGGGGTGAGGGCACCAAAATCTCCAGAGTCCTCATTTTACTTCTCTGATGGAAAAACCTGGCAGATCCTGGGGCCAGAGCCACCACATTCCTCCCTTATTTCTCACTGGTGAAGCATTGAAGTGGGGGATTCCTGGTGAGCCAACTCCTGTAGGGCAGGACGGGATGGGATGGGGCAGGGCAGGTCTCCTCGTGTCCGTGGGCTGCTCCCTGGTCCACCACAGGCTCGGGATGGTGCATTTATGTGCCAGTGCCAGGCTGCAGCTCCCACCAGCCCAGCCCAGCTGCGTTCGGGCAGCCAAGCAGATCCCAGGGGAGCCTCTGGCATCAGCAGGACTCTCCACCCCAGAGAGGTCTTCATGGGGACCCCAGCCCTGGCAAGGGGCTGAGCTGGGCTGCCCCTGGCTCAGTGGATGCTGAGATTCCTTCTGTGGTTCCTTTGGGTCTTGTCCCCAACCCTGGGAAAGGGGATACAGCCAAGGCAGTGGACAGAGACCAAGCAAGGACTGGAGAGCCATTGGTACCTGAAGAGAGGCTTGGTGTGGGCTGGTCAGGGAGTCCCCAATGTCCCCATCATCATTCCTGGCCACTGGCTCCCCTTCCCAGTGCACAATGGCTTTTTCCACCTCCAGTCTTCCCACCCAGCATGATGAAGGCACCTGGGCAGCTTTAGAAGGGAGCAGGAAACTCTCCTGGACTTCTGAGCCCTGGGGTTGTTCCCTGTTCCCAAACTTCTGCCATGTCTCCCCTCCTGCCAGGGACACTGGCTGCCCCCCCACCAGTCTGCAGCCTGTAATAAATCACTCTCTCTTCAAATCTGGGTGAAATATCATGGATTAACTCACCAAGCTTCTCCAGGCTGTCCCAGCTGAGATGGAAATGGCTGCATGCTGAGGATCACTCGAACATCCTGGGAGCTGGCAGGGACATCCTCCTTTGGGTGGGCTCTGGCAGCCTGGAAAGCAGCTGGTGTGGGTCTGGAACCTCCTTCTTCCCCGTGGGACTGTGCCTCCGAGTCAGCATCTCCCAAGGTGATCACTTTTCTCCTTTCTCTTTTTAAAAATAATTTTAAATGCGTGACTGGCAATTCAAGAGAAAACAGAAGAACGGTTGTTATTGCTGAGGATCTCAGCTCAGCCAGAGGAGACGTGTTCCTTTTGTGGAATCAAACATCCGTCAGGGAACAGTCATGCAAATTTATTTCGCTTTTCTTCTCTTTTACCTGTTCCATTGATCCGGAGCCTGTAGCAGTTGGCTCGTGGAGAGACAGGTTTGTTAATTCAGGAGCCTTGCAAAGCCTCACTCAGTGAGAGGAGGTTTGCCAAAGCTCCTGGCTTGGGGGGATGCTTTGTGCTGTGTGTGGGGACCATGGCACTGGGACACATCCCTCCAGAGGAGAGGGGAGAGGGGCTTGCTGTGTCCCTGGGCACTGTGCAGACCTCGAGTGGCCCTGGGAAGGCAGGAGAGTGGCTGCCAGCTCTGCCAAAGCTGCTTCCCACCATGGGAAGGGGCAAGGACACTTGGTGACGCTGTTGGGACACCAGCCCTGAGGAGTAAATGTGAGCTAAACCCTTAAAATCACAAGATGGGCTTGAAAATATCCAACTGTGCAATTGTATTTGATTTTATCCCTATAATTAGACTCCTCAGCCCATCTGGATGTTTTCAGGAATCACCTGCCAAGCTTCTCTTGGCAGGTGGGAAGTTTAGGGTCCTTTCACTTCCAGTGGTGTCTTCATGTTGAAGAGAGGTGACTCCAGCCTGACTGCTGGAATCCGTGGCTGTGCCTTTGGGAAGGTGTCAGGCTGCCCTGTGTGGCCTGAGTCTTCAGAGGATCCCAGATGGTTTGGGTTGGAAGGGACCTTAAAGATCATCTCTTCCAAACCCCCAGGTTGCTTCAAGCCCTGTCCAACGTGGCCTTGAGTCTTCTCCTCCAGCAGTCTCATCTCCTGGGAATGAAGAGCGGATGGAGCTGCCTGGGCAAGGACCAGAGGCTCGTGCTCTCACTGCTGTAGGGGATCTTCTGCTCCAGGCAAGGGAAGAACCAAACCTCCCTTGGAGCAGGGCCAGTGTCTGGAGCCTGAGAAGCCTCTCTGTGACATTCCCCATGTCCCTGCAATGCTTCTGCTCTTCTTTCCTGCTGGAAGCATTGCTCTGTCCCTCAAGAAAATGTCTTTTTTGCTTGAATTGAGTATTTTGGTATTTTTTCCCCCCAAAGCCTATCTCTGTGTGTCTTCACTGCAGGTGGTGAGGGCCAAGTCCTTGGCTGATGACTCTGGATGAGTTAAGACATGTGTGGGTGTCCCCACCACTGCCCCCACCACGTGGGCTTGCGTGGCTGTGGAGGAGCCACCGAGCATCCCTGCAGCTGGGAGAACCAGGGAAATGCCTCATTAAAACAATTTGGGAGATGCTCGTCTGCACAGAAACCTGAATTTATTCTGCTCGCGCTCTCTCCTTCGTCTCCTCTTCCTTGAGCAGAAGAATTCGCTGGTAGGGAAGGGAAAACACAGAGATGTCCAGGGGCTCTTGGCTGGGAACGGAGCGGGTGCAAACCCAACGATCCGGTGCCTCCTCCGCATCCATCCGCCCGCTCCTGCGTCGCCTCCGGCCGCGGCGCTGCGGCGCTGGGTGTTCCCGGCACCACAGATGCTAAATAATCACAACACCACCGCGCCTTCCACGGCCACCGACTCCTCTGACGATGATTTTTCCTGTCGTTTCAGGTATCGCCTCCTTTCCCCAGGCTTTTCCTCAGCCCAGCAACGGCTTGTCTGAATAATTCACCTAAAAATTCAGGATCGCAAATAAACACGGGATAATTGCTAACAGCTCGCAGGCAATCCACTGCCAGAGCATGGCTAAACTCCCGGTGAATTATTTATCCGCTATGAATTATTTGCCCGGCCCTGCTACGGAAGAAAAGCTCCTTCCCAACCTTTGCCTGACGAATGGCCTGGCTGGGGGCGACTCTCCGGGTGCTGACTCAGCCCTTTCCCAGCTCCCTACCTGCTCCTGCTGCCTGCAGCTCCTGCTGGATGCCTGGGTAATTCCTAAAGCTTTGGGTTTCCTTCAGGTGGGAGGGTCTTACTCCCAGACCATCCTGTGGCTGCAGAATTCCATCTCCCCATGGCAATCACACTCTGCCTCCCTCTGTGAGATGGAGTGTCTTTGGTTTGGGGAGATGGAAAGGGCTCCCTGCTGTTCTTCCAACCTAGGAGCCTTGGAAAGAGCTGCTGATGCAGGGATGGAGTCATGGATGGAGTCAGAGGGATACAGGCTGGAGACTTCCTGTGGGATGCTTGCTGGGTTTAATGTTGTATCACTGTGAAATGATCCATGGTGATGTCCCTCATCCCGCTCCATCCATGAAGATGTTCCTTATCCCACACTGCAGCAAGTGCCTCCGGGCTAAGCCAGGTGCAGGGAGCTCTCTCCTGCTCATGGATGAGGGGGTGATGGCCTCTGTGGGCTTGTGGGATCCCACTGCCCACTCCTCCCCCTGGGAGCACAGAGAAATGACCCTCAGAGGTGAGGAGCTGCTGGCCTGGCCTCATCAATCTCCATTTGCATCCAAAGAAGAAGGGAAAAAAAAAAGAGATTTAGGAGCAAGATCAATATTGAAAGAGCCTGTCTTTTTTTCTTTCCCCCGTGCTCCTCTGGGGGTGGGAAACTCAAGGCAGGTACTGGGAATAAATCCTCCTGGCTACCTGGATATAAATCAGGAGGGAGATGATGGATTTATGGGAGTCCAGCCTGATTTACACTCCTGTGTCTGGTCCCTGCAGGTCGGCGCGTGGCCCTGGGGAGGTGAAGTGCTGGAAGGGGATGGAGCCACCACCACCACCTCCTGCTGTGGCCGAGGTGGGACCGGGGCTGGTGTGGGGGTGACTTTTCTGTGCTTTTTAAACCCAGTGCAGGGAATTTAGGATGTTTCGCTTTACCTCTTTCTGCTGGAGTTCATCGAAGTGCATCCGCTCAGACCCAAGTGCCAAAGTGAAGCAATGCCCTGCTGGGGGCTGACTTTGTGGCTTAGTGGGGAAAAATGCTTTGGAGCTGCTCCCAGTGATGCTTTCCCCCTCCATCCCTCTTCCTCTCACATCCCAAGAGCCAGTGAGACTTGCTAGTGGCAGGGTTGGTGTATCCTTGGAAGAGGACGAGACTCTTCCTTTGGAAAATCCTCCTCTGAGAACTTTGGGAGGCCTGGGGGTGGTGATGGGGGAGTTGTCCCAGCTCTGGGGCTCCCCTCTCCAACCCTCCCGTGTCCCTGCCCACGGCAGGGCTGGAGCAGGCACGGGGAGCTGTTGTTATTCCTCTCATGCAGCAGGAAGGATTTCTGCGAGTGCCATAAACCATCACGTGGGCAGAGCCTGGGTGAGCTCTAATTGCTTCTATTTGCATAACGAGGCGAGGCTCAGCATCCTGCTGATATTTGAAAGAGGAAAATCAAAATCAGCTCTAGATAAACAACTCCCCCCCTCCCTCCCCTATCCCTGCCCCCCACTCCTAATTTGTGCATTTTCTCCCTTAATGCAGGTTTTTCAGATCTTTGGTCTCCTCAAGAGCAGCGAGACCACCCCCTGGGACCCCTCCCACGGGTGCTGGGGATGCTGCCCCTCTCCTCTGGCCGAGGCAAAGGAGGCTTTCCCTGGAGCTGGCGGTGAGAGATGCGGTGTGGAGGTGTCTGAATGGGAGCTGGAGATGGGATCAGGGTGGGATTGGGGCTGGAAAAGCGGAGCCCCGGCTGGAGACTCCGGCCTCAGCGTGGGAGCGGGTCCTGCTCGGGACCGGAGGGGCTGCGGCCAGCCCGGGCTGGGGGAACCCGAGTGGGAGCCCAGTCTGGTGTCACTGCAGCCCAGTGTCACCGCAGCCCAGGGTCACCGCAGCCCGGTGTCACCGCAGCCCAGTGTCACCGCAGCCCAGTGTCACCGCAGCCCGGTGTCACTGCACCCCGGTGTCACCGTAGCCCAGGGTCACCGCAGCCCAGGGTCACTGCAGCCCAGTGTCACTGCAGCCCAGTGTCACCGCAGCCCAGTGTCACCGCAGCCCAGGGTCACCGTAGCCCAGGGTCACTGCAGCCCGGGGTCACCGCAGCCTGGCCCTGCCCGCTCCTGGGGACCTGGCCGGGCCGGGATGGGATGGGACAGGACCTTTCATCACCTGTGATCCCCCAGGGTGGCAGGAAGGGCTTTGTTTGCACCCCTGGTGTTGCTGGCTGGGGGGATGCTCCTGCTCTGGGGCCAAGGACAATCGGGGAACAGGCCCTGACAGACCTGGAAAAGGGGGTGACGTCCCCTGGCTGTGCTGTGACAGCAGCCATGTCCCAGGCGTGCTGTCCCTCTGTAAGACATTTCCCCTACTCACCCACAGCCCAGGGGACCGGAAGCATCCCTGCTCCTCCTGTCCCCTCGGGTCCCCAGGGTCTTTCAGCCAAAGCTGGGTGTCCCCTTGGCCCTGGGAGGACCTTGGGCATTGCCAACATTTGCTTGGCACCCGTGGCTTTGGGACCTGGAGGGGCTGTTCTCCTGGTTGGGGTTCCAGGGGGTTTTCATGCTTCTCCCTGGCAGGGGGCTGGTGCCTTGCTCACTTGAGGCCAGGTGACAGACACTAAGCACATATATGTTGTGTCCCTTCCTTGGGGGACGAGGAAAATGGGCTCCTTCCTCCTCCTCTTCCTCCCCAGCATGAGGGCTGGTGTCCTCTGAACCCTTCACTGCCCTTTGGGGGAGAAGTGCTGACTCCAGATGTTTCCCTGAATGAGAACCTTCTGCAAACAGCGCCGGTTTAGATTAGATTTTAGGAAGAAATTCTTCCCTGTGAGGGGGGGGAGGCCCTGGCACAGGTTGCCCAGAGAAGCTGTGGCTGCCCCATCCCTGGACGTGTCCAAAGCCAGGATGGATGGGGCTTGGAGCAACCTGGAATAGTGGAAGGTGTCCTTGCCCATGGCAGGTGGTGGAATGGGATGGTCTTTGGGGTCCCTTCCTTCTGGAATTCTATGATTTTTGCTTTTTTGGCCAATCCACATTCCAGCCTGCAGTGGGGCTGGAAGGATGGGGCAGACCTGGCTGCCAGCACTCGCTGCTCCCTCTGCTCTCCTGCCTGTGCCAAACGTGTGGCTGGGGCTGCTGCCTGCATCCCTGTCCTGGATCATGAATGTTCCCCCATCCCTTGGCCCTCGTGCTGTGTGAAAACCCTTGGTCATGCCAGTGTGCCAAATGGGAGTGGGGCAGCAACGTTTCCCCCAGCCCCTCCTCATTGTGCAGATCCCACAGAAGCTGCCTGGGGCAGGATGGAGAAAAGGAGAAGGACCCTCAAAGGTGGAAAGAAATCCCTGCTGCAGCTCTTAAAGGTGGGGGCAGAGAAGGACCCAGATGAGCAGGAGATACCTGGTACTTGCAGCACACAGGGGCTGTGTGTGCACACACCGATTTTCCATCAGGCTGATGAAAGGACCAGGAGCTCTTGAAGCTGAAGCCAAGGTGAGTAACCTGTGGCTGTCCCAGGGGTGCTGGGGGGAAGAGCTGTTTACTCAGGAGCAGCAGGGATGCTCTGCCAGGAGCTGGGACGTTCAGCTCTGCGGTCACAGCTTGCCAGGAGGGGTTGGGTTTCAGCAGCCCAGCCCGTGCTGTGAGGAGGGATTCTGGCCAGGCACCTCCACCCTCATCCCCACATTGGTGGTCCAGGAGGATGCGGGATGGAGGGGGTTCCCCTCCTTGCTGGGTCCCTGTGGCTGAGCTGGGGGTGCTGGAGCTGGTCCTGGCCGTGGTGGGGCTCCCCAGGGCTTCAGTGGAGCAAAACCAGCCCAGACTCCACCTGGGACACAGTGGCTTTGTGCTGGCCTGGGCAAGGGTTCCCTATCCCGGCCAAAGGTTCTCTGGTGCCTCCTGCCCCAGCAGCAAGAGGATTTTTCCTCCTCCCATGTGGAAAAGCATCTCCCACTGCCATCACACAGCTCTTTCTGCCCTGCCTGGGCTCTTGCTTGCACCTCCAAATTTCCAGGGGCTTCCTGAGCTCTCTTTTCCCCCCCTCCATGTTGCATTTGGGATTTGTATTTCATTCTTATTTATTTCTCCGTAGGTTTGTCCCTGTCATTGCTGCTGTTCCTGGCTTTCCAGCAGGTTTGCTCTGCAGAGAGCTGCAGGTTGGCTATGAAATATGACAAAGCGTTCATTTAAATGCACACCATGATGTCGGCGAGTCCATTAGGGGAATTAATTTGAATGGTTGGCGTTTAATAAACAGCCTCGTCCCTCCTCTCCACACACAACCCCCCCCACCACTGCTGGCATCTTGGAAGGGTTAAAAAAACCCCCACATGTGGATATTGGAGGGAGAGGAGAGCAAGTATCGGGGTCTGGAGTAGGGGAGGGGGGGGAATAATAAAAGAGATCTGGTGTTATAAGAGGAATTGCAGTTTGTTTTGTTCACGGTAAAAAAAAAGCACATGTGGAAGGGGTTTGGGCTCAGAGGGTGTTTGGTGCATGGATAAAACGGGGGGGGGAGAAGAGGGAGGACACGCTCCGGCCGCAGGGTCCTAGCCTGGCTCCGAGCACGCGGGGCTGGGGGGAGGAGAGGGGGCTCGAAGGACGTTGCTCCCCATATGGTGTGTATTACAAGCTCCTTTCTAGTTGTAAAGATTAATTTAAAGCCTTTCTCACCTCCCCCCCATCCCTCTTCCATTGACAAATGAACATCTGGGCTGAATGCTGCCCAGATCCTAATCAAAGCATTTTTCCAGGGCCGTTGTCTGCCTTTATGGCTATCTGCTCTTCGGATGCTCTGCAGTTCCAATGCACTTGGCAATTCAGCCTGTAAATACCCCTCTCCAGGATTTATGATTCGGGATAATGTGATTTTTCTCTTTGCCTCTGGATTCGTTTGTTTGGTTTAGTTTAACGACATTTCCTTGTCTCTGCATAAGTGAGGGCACGAAGGGAATTTTCTTCCCTCCCCTCTTTGCAGGGAGTTATTAGCAATGAGGAAAAAATGGCTTTTTTGGGGGGCTGATGGGCACACTGGGGGGGGGTAAATCCAACCCTGAATCTGTGATGAGCACCCCTGGTCATCCCAAACCATCTATTTTTCCTACAGAAATCTTGTTTTTGAGGTTTTTTTGAGAAAGCAGCTTTTCACCAAAGCAAAGCTGAGCCCTTTCCACGATATTCAAGAGCTTCTTCATCAAGGAGAGGCAGCACAAGACACAGCCCAGTATGGAAAAGCTGTTTGCTCCCCGAAATGAGGCTTGAGAAGCCAAATGAGATGCTTGAAAACCTGGGAGTGCTGTGGCTGGGATCCCATTCCCACCAGGCTTGATTTTTCCCCTGCAAGCTCCAGTTTGGGAGTTAAAGGATTAATATATAAAACCTAGATGTGGTGTTGAATAATGTTTGTCATGTCCCAGGTGCTGTAGGAAAGGATGGTGTTTGAGCCAGAGAAAAAAGGCAGGAAAATCCCTTTAGGGCAAATACAGGGACCTGCAGGGGATGTGGCATGGGGTCCCTGTCCTTGAATGAGGAGGGAGCTGGGAAACACAGAGCTGAGGAGTTTGGGGTATTTATTCCTGCAGAAATTCTGCTTCCCAGGCTTGGGCTTCCCCTTCCCTCTGGCTGGGCATCGAGGCCGGTTGCTTTTCCCAGTGGATGCTTTAAGGAAGGTGTGTGAGTTCAGTCCATTTAAACCACCGTGGAGAGGCTGTGTTTACACAGAAAGTGCACGGGGTAATGGCACCAGTAATTAAAAACATTCTCCTAAATGAGATAAAAAATCACTGGGGTGGAAAGTGCTTGGCTGCTCCTCCTTGGCTCCCCAGGACAAGGTGCAACCTGGATTTCAGTGGTGCAGGGTTGGGTACTATCCATCACCAGGACCCTCCCCACCCCAGGATGTCACTGGAGAAGCTGAGGAACATCACAGGCACTGGGCTTGTTTTTCCTAAGAAACTCTGAGTTTTCCAGAAATACGACGAGCCAGGATGCAGCAGGCAAATCCCCAAAAACTGATCTGGGAATGTGAAGAGCCAGAGCTGGACTCCTGAGGGATATGGAGCTGAAGTAACCTCAGCACCAACCCTGGATGAGGACAGCTACCCATGCAGAGCTCCAGAGGTAGGGAAGCACCTTCCCGAGCATCCGGAGGAGGTTCTGGGGTGAATTTTAATTTCTTTGCATTTTTGCCGTTGGTTTTTAGAGCACTCAGCACCTCCTGCCTCTTTTTCATCCTTTTCCTCTTTGATTCTCCCCCAAATGAGCAGTAGGAGAGTGAAGCCTGGTGTCAGTCTGTGGCTGAGCCAGCGCATCCATGGGGAGAGAGCAGCCACTGGCAGCCTCGGGGCGAAGGCGAGGGGGATTTATGGAGTTTCATAGCGGCACTCTCCATCCCTGGGGTCATCTCAGTGGGGTGAGGTGGGATGGAGGGTTGGGTGCTGAGGGGCACTATGGCCGAGGAGGCTTTTTGGGAAGGAGAAGGAGGAGGTGATGGTATCCGGGGATGCTGGAGAGCCTTCCTCGATGTCCCCCCGGAGGAGGAGGCGATCCCCGGCAGGTCTCCGACCTCACCCGCGGTGCCGCGCGTCGGGAGAGGGCGGCCGCGGCCGGGGCCCGGCGCGGAGCCGCTGCCGAGCGGGGATTTGCAGCTGAACTCTGCTCACAAAGTCGCTCCCAGCCTTTTCTCATTTCTTTCTGGATTTAAGGCAGCTTCCAAATTCCTGCGCAGCCAAATCCTGCCTGGGACTGCCAGGAAACCCGGCCAGCAACAAGTACGTGCCGTTTCTGTACCCGCAGCGCAGCCAGGGCTGCTGTTATCCCGCGGGTGATGATGACGGGACGGAGCTCCAGCCCTCCCGAGGATGGGATCCCTTCCCGGGCTGCCGCCGGCACCATGCCCTGGGTGCTGCCCCCGGCGTCACCTCCCCTTCATCGCCGCCTTTTTATACACCAAAACACCCCACCCCAGATTCCCTAAACTTTACCCGCCGCCCTCCCCGTAACCTCCCACCCAGCGCATGGAAACGCACTGGCTTCATGCACTCCCAACGGGATTTACGATCCCAGGGACTTCCTGCGCTGCCTGTCATCGCTCTCACCCCTTCCCGCCACCGGTAAAACAAACCCCTTTGTTTCGGGGCGTTCCTTCCACATTTCTTAATTTATTTTTATTCTGCCGCTGCTTGCCTCAGTCCCGGGGGGTTTTAGGGGACAACAGAGGTGCAGGGGACAGCGGCAGAGCAATGAAGCAGCCCCGAGGCCACGGGGAAGGGCACACGTTTGGTCTCCATGGGGAATGTCAGTGGCTGGGGAAAGGGGGGGTCGGGAAAACCCTGCACCGTGGTACAAAGGTCTAAACACCACGGGATGCATCCCCGCATGCCGAGGCCCTCGGCGCTTGGGGATTCCATGGAATCCACCCCAGCGTGACCCCAAAGCAGCCTTGGGAAAGCTGAGAGCAGGGCAGTGAAGGGGCTGCACTCGCAGCATCCTCCCGGCCGTGGCGGGGATGAGGAGCCGGCTCCGGCCAAGCCCACCCATGGGACGCCTGATCTGGTCTTTCCACTGGTGACTCATGGAAAAACGACTTGTTTTGCAGCGGCGCTCGGCATGTCGGGTGATCCTGCCTCCGTGCCTCGCTCGCCTGTCTTTTTTTAAAGGATCATTGGTATGAAAACATCTGGGACCCCGACCTTCGTGCGGAGCTCGCTCACCTGAAGGCATTTTCCCCCCTGGATGTGTGCAGGGCTGGCTGTGCGAGCCACGCTCCGTCGGCTGCCTGGGAGGCAGCCTGGTCACGCTCCCAGGGTTGAATTTTTTGGGGATTAGTATTTTTGAGCGGCTCTTATACAGCGGCGTTGGAAGCTTGGAGGGTTTCCACCGGCTCGTTGCGTGTTGGTTCCCACACTCCTGCCAGTGCCGCCGGCTGCACGGGGTCCCCCCAAGTCTCTCCCCAAGGTCTGTGGCACAACCCGGGGTGATGGGGCTGGGGACTCATCCAGGCTTGTCCTGAGTGTCCCCACTCTCCCCAAAACCAGGCAGGACACGGAGAAGTGGGACCTCGCTGTGTGGCTTGGCTTCCTGATGGGAGCAAGCAGGATCCATTGGTAGATTTGGGTTAAAACACTCAGAATGGGAATGATGCTGACTCCCATTGAGTTCCCAGCCCCACACTGCTTCCCAAATAATCACCTTTCATCGCTTTTTCTCCAAGTCCTTCAGAGGGTAGAGATGGAGCACGGCCCTTTCCCAGTGGGACTGGCCCATCCCAGACTCGGCTGCAGCAGGAGTCTGGGCCAGCTCTGTATTTAACTGAATTGGCTCTTCTAAAAAGTTTTTTCTTAGAAATGGGCGTTGAGAGGGATGTTCTGTGGTGCTCAGTGCTGTGTATCACACCTTCACCCTTTCCTTGCAGAGCACTGACTGTGCCACTACTCTCTGGAAAGCACATCAGCATTTTTTTTTGGGGGGGGGGGGGGGGGGGATGGTTTAGTTTGGAGTCTGGCGTGGAAAATCATTTCCAACCCCCAAATTAGAAACAGAATAATAATACAGCGCCTTGTTTTGGAGGAGGTGGTGTGTGTCATCCTGCAGCAATGAGAAACTTGTGCTAGAGAGGAGTAAAGAGCTGTGATTTATTTTTTTAACACTCCCCAAAGGACTGACGTGGCTCTGGGATGCTGCTCCCTCTCCCTTGTACCCATGGATGGAGATGGGACAGTTGCTGTGAGAAGGGAGGTGTCCTTTCATTGTGTGAGGGCTGTATCACCCAATTTTGTTGTTCTTACACTTGGTTTTGTGGAGAAAAGTGGATTGTGCCGTGTGGTTTTCTGCCTTGCCCTTCCCTAAGGAGTTGGGATGGCGAGCTGGTGTTCAGGGATGGGACAGGAGCCAGTATTTTGCCATGCTGGGCTGGAGGGAGGCATGAGCAGGTGATGATTTCTCCTTGGGATTTTCTATTTTGAATGCTGTGGATTAGAGGGAATTCACTGCGAGTTGCTCTCTCTATGATATCTCTCCTCCAGAAAACATCAGGTCCTATGAAAACTGAGTTGGACTCTTAGAAGAAGTCATGCTGAGGCAGTAGCTAGTCCTGCCTCAGATGGGCTCACTGGCCACTAAAACATTGCCAGAAAACCCTTAAAAATAACATATTTTTAAAAATTGCGAGGGGTTTTCCCATGTGTGGGAGCAGTGGCTGCTCAGCCAATTTAAAGGCTGAATTCCTGTGCAGAGGAGCCTTCATCCCACTCTATTTCTCTCCCTGTTGGTTATAACACACTCTACATCCAAAATCTGTGCCCAAGCCAGGGTGCCCCATCTGCCTTTGGGATGTCCTCAGGACAGGTCCTGGGGGGAGAGGTCTGCATGGAGCCAGTCCCTGGGATTTAATAAAACACTTAGTGTACGTTAAATATCAAGGCCTGATAGGAAACATGTGTCCCAAGGATTAACAGCCGTGTGAAAGATAAAGCCACGAGTTAAACCTCCAAACAACGTGTTTCAAGTAACCCTTCATGGCTGCAATCTGCACTATTGGGGTAACCAGGAGTGGGATGGGGAAGGTAAAATGTGCATTGCAGCTCACGGTGCTCCAAAATCCTTGGGATGAGCTTGGGACTGGGTTTTCTCCCAGCAAGGTGATGCCCAGGGATGCTGGATCACACAGGGGTGACGTCAGCTCCTTTTTCCCCCATTTCTTCCTCCCTTTCCACCTCTCCCCCTTCTTCTAATGTTTTTTTTTCTTTTTTTTTTTTTTCCCAGGCCCCAATTTCTCCCCTGTCGAGGCAAACGCTTTGGCTAATTAGCAAAACGTGTCAAAGAAAATGATTAATGTCCCGGGAGGAGGCTGAGCTGCCTTTGTGCTGGCATTGCCTGACTTCTGCTCTTAAAGGTTTTATTAAAAGATAAGGGAGCTCGTGACGGGTGAGCAAAGCATGTGCTTCCCTGCGTGTTAAAGGGTCGGAAAAGGGGGGGACGTGGGGCAGATCGGGGTCACCCTCGGAGGGAGAGGCGAGGGCTCGTGTTTCCCTGCCTCTGTGCACCACCGTCACCGCGGTGTCTGGCCTTGGCAGGGGAAAAGACTTTAAAAAAATGGCTGAATGCCTCCTTTATTCTTCCAGGGGCAGGTAACTCAATCCCCTTAGCTGGGCTATGAATGTTGCTGTGTTACAGGGCTCTGCCTGGCTGCGTGCTCCAGGAGCGATGCTTTAGGGGGTCTCGGAGAGGGGACGCTCAGGATGGGCATCCCAAGGTGGGGATGGGGCACAGCCAGACTCCTGCCCAGGACAGCAGTGGCAGCAGGGACAGAGGTGCTTGGGCATGGGTTTGATGGACCCTGTGGCCAGAGAGCTGCCCAGGGTCAGGCTTGAGCCCAGTGGGACACCCTGACACTGTCTGCTGTGGGCTGAAACCCCCATCCCAGCTCCCTCCTGGCGATCCCATGGCCAGGTGGGCAGCAGAGGCACAGGAGGGAGTCTGAGGCTTGGTCCCACCGAGCTCCTGCCAGGACCACCTTACACAGCATCCAACTGTCCTCATCTCTCATGGCTTTGGACACGTTTTCAGCAATCCCCAAAAACCACTCCTTGCAATCCAAACCCCTGCAACCCCCTCCAAAAACCAGCAGCCCTTGCAGGGGGGGTCTCACAAAAAGCAAAAACTACCCAGCAACTCCTCCATGGGATCACACGAACCAGAGCTGGCAGTGCCAGAGCATCCCTATGCTGTGCCAAAATCCCAGCTGGCACATCAGTCCTGGGAACAGGGAGAGGGTGAGAGCAGTGGGAGATCCATCAGCAGCACATTGGTTATTTTATCAAAGCAGGAGCGATTCCCAAACCTGGCAGACACCGACGATTGCAGCCACAGAGGCCTGAGCCCCTCAGTGCACATCAGAGCGTTTTTGGGAGGGGGCACAGCTGGCAGGAGCCTCGCGGGGGCTGCAGGAGCTGCTCCGTGAGGTTTTCCTCCAGCAAACAGACCTCTGGGCTTAATAAGCTATTTGTAAAACTCGCTGTGGATAAACAAGAGGCCGTGTGTCAGGCTGAAGGCGGCCTCGCAGCGCTCCGCCGCGCGGGGTGGGACCTCAGCGCAGAAATATTTTCAAGATAAACAGAGGAAAATGAGTCCTGGAGGAGGCCGGAGCCGCTGGCAGCAGCACGCCGCTCCTCTCCAAGATTATTTCGGGGCAGGAACTTGGCTTTCTGCACACTGCAGCTTTTTTTTCGTCTGCCTCTGAAGGGAACCTCGCGTGCTGCTGATTCAGAAATAAACCTGAGGAGCGGTTGGCACTGAAGGCAGAGGTGAGGAGATGTGCAGAGCCCGGGGCTTGCAGGGGAGTTTTGGGGTGAGGGCGAGGAGCTGGGATGCACAGCTGCTGCTGCAGCAGATCCCCCTCATCAGAGCAACAATATTGGGCTGGGGGTGTTCAGCATGGAGAGGAGAAGGCTCCAGGGAGATTTTAGAGCCCCTTCCAGTGCCTAAAGGGGCTCCAAGAGAGCTGGAGAGGGACTTTGGACAAGGCATGGAGTGACAGGACAAAGGGGAATGACTTTGAACTGAGAGAGCAGAGTTAGATTGAATATAAGGAAGAAATTCTTCCCTGTGAGGGTGGGGAGGCCCTGGCGCAGGGTGCCCAGAGAAGCTGTGGCTGTCCCATCCCTGGAAGTGTCCAAGGCCAGGTTGGATGGGGCTTGGAGCACCCTGGGATAGTGGAAGGTGTCCCTGCCCATGGCAGGGATGGAATAAGATGAGCTTTAAGATTCCCTTCAAGCCAAACCATTCTAGGATTCCGTGACTCCAGTGTGAGCAGCAGAGCTGCCCTGCCTGGCTGCTGGTGCCTCCCGCCCTCCATCAGCTCCTCCATTTCCCAGCACAGGTAGAGGCAATTCCGTGGTGCCCCAGGGCAGGATATGGGCACTGCTCTGCCCTCCGCCAGGCTGTAGCTTGGGAAGTGGGCTGGGCTCCATCTCTCCATCCCCTCTGTTCCTCCAGCCTCACTGTCCTCTTCATCCTCCCCACCCCCTCCATCCCACCACCCCTGGGGGCTTTGGTACTGGTTTCCTTCTCCTCTGTTCTGTGCCCGGTCTTTAAACTCCACAACCATGGACTGACACCCAGCTTGGGGTAAAGCTGGACTTGGGGCACCAAAGCTGGGACCAGCCGCAGCCTCAGCAGCTGAGATCTCCCAGCATATCTCTGCCTCTCCTCCCCACCCCCAGCAAATTTAATTAAAAGTCATTCAGATTCCTTTGAAAGAAAATGTCATCCGTCGACACAATTACACTTTAACTAACCAAAGCTGTTACAGTTCCTATATATATTGGAATCAGGCTGTCGTTATTAGTTCTAAGTAAGTAATTTATTCCCATTATTGTGTTCAAATTACAGGATATTACCCCCTGGGGAAATAATCCTGTTATTTGAAATGTAAAAAAGAATTCACATGGACAACAATGGATTCCTAAATGAACCCAACAACAGCCCCCAATCCCAGTGCGGCATCACTTGCCTCAGATAGGGAAAATATTAAGTTTCTTTTAAAAAGGTCCTTGTCTCCTCTCTTTCCCTTCTCCTGCTCCAGGTAAGGGAAATCGGGCTCCTCCTCTTCTTCAAGTGCATCAATTTATTGAGGGAATCCTGGATGTGAAGGCATTTGGTGGGGAGCACGGGGGAGGCAGATATATGTGTATATATATTCATATATATATATATATATATGGGTGTCTCCCCTTATTTTGGGGGTGGAAAGGGACCCCCGGGATAGTGGGATGTGAGTGCCCGGCATCAGCCCCGGGGTTACTGCTGGAGCTGGGAACCTTTGCCTTCCTTCGGCAAAGAGCTGCCGAGGTTCTTTGGAAACGTGGTTCCCTTGATCAAGATCTTCAGTGAAGGCAAATAACAGCTCGTCTCTGCAACACCCAAACATAAGCAACTAATTTGGACCACCGAAAGGAAAAAGGGGGAGGGAAAAAGAAAAAAAAAAAGAAAGAGAAAGAGGAGGAAGAGGGAGGGGAGGGAAGAAAATCAGATACACTTGTAACCTGATTACAACAGCCAGCTATGTGTGCAAAATCACAATGCAGCTCTATAATTAAATCTCTCTTTCCCCCTCCTGCCGAGCTCTTTCCTCTAACAGGCGCGGTACAAAAACAGTCGTTAGGACATCAAATTCCAGCTCCGACAAGAGGGGACCTTTTTGTCTATAGCTGCTCGGCTCGTCTTTAAGGAAATAATAATTATAAGCCCAGTGCCGCTGGCTGACGAGCTTTGTGGAGCAGAAAGGGCTCGTCTTGTCCAACCGCCCCTTCCCCCATGCAGAGGGCTGGGGTGATGGGAAAAGAGATGGGATAGCTCTGGGAGCCAGCCCTGGACACCTCCTCCTCGTGCTGAGATCCAAGGGGAGACAAAACCCTGGGGTCTAACAAGATGCCCGCAATCAGAGAGACTTCTTCCCCTCTTACCCTGTGGACTCCACCTCATGTGTTTTAGCATCAGCAGTTTGGTGGCACAGGGCACTGCCGGGTGGGTCTGGGTGTTTGGGAGTGCATAAAGCACCTGTGAGGGACGTGAGGAGCCAGTGGCTTCACAGACACCCAGAAAACTCCTGCCACAGCGTTTTCCCAAGGGTTTCTCCCCTGCCTGGCGCTTGGCTTCTCCATCCAGATCTGGGCCACAGGGTGATGGGGGGATGCCGTGGAAGGGATCAGGTCAATGAACCCCAAAGGCAGTAGGGAAGGGACCCCCAGCACGGTGCATGAGGCAGGCAGTGCTGGCAGCCTTTCCCCAGCCCTGCCTGTTGATGGTTTGGATTTACTCCACGTTAGTCACAGAAGGCTATTCCCATCCCTGTGACACCCAGCACGTGCTTTTGCTGGCAGCTGCAGGCTGGATTCAGCCTCAGGGACCCAGTTCCTCGAGGGCAGGTTCCTGCTCGCTTCCTTGGGGTATTTTTGGGAACAAGTCTTGCGTCCCACCTTCTTTCCTGCTGCGGGCCAAGGGAAGGTGTGTTGAGCTTCTTGCAACTGGTGCAACGACTCACAGGACAGCGAAGGAAAAAACCTGGCACCAGGAAACCCTACAGTGGGACCCAAAGTGCAAGATAACCACCAGTGAGACAGGATTTATCCACCACACCTCGCCGTGGCAGCCGGCACGTGCAGGAGAGCACGACGGAGGGCAGACGCAGCATGAGACACGGAAACTCGGATGCTGCTCCAATAAAGCTGTGCGGGTTTGGTTTTAATGGCAATTAACAGCTGTTAAAAGGTGAAGGATCTATTCTGCTAACACCCAGTGCTTCTGACGCCTTTCATGAAGGGATTTGAAAATACATTTTTGAGTGTTAATTTTAAGCCACCACAGTGTACCCTGGGGAGCTGGATGGGTTTACCCTTCCTCCACAGGGAAGCTGAAGCAGGCCAGGGCACGGTGTGGGGATGAGCATTCAGTGCTGGCAGTGGTGGTGAAATCCACCTCTGGCTCTGGAAAAGGGATGGGACCAAGCCGGGGACCAGCCGGCAACATCAGTGCAGTTTTCACCAGCATTCCCCTGGTCTTTTATTTTGTGGGGAGATTAACTTGGTGCAAAACCAAAGGCACTCACGAGTTTAACCTTCAGCAGGACCCTCGCGCTGGGGGGGCACGTAGGAAATCGTCTTTCCCTGGGAGATGCTGCAAATCTGGATTTTCCAGTTCCTGGAGGGCTCTGCTTGTTTAAATTAGAAGCAGATAGGAGAGGTGAATTTTAAGAAGGACAGAGCAAAGGCACACAAGTATGCAGTTAACTTCTAAACTTCTTTCTCCGGCTCTCCCGCTGAGTAAATTCTTTAGGAGCTTCAAACCACAGCTTTTAATATCTCCTTAACATGCCCCGCGATTCCTTCCCCCCTGTCAAAACAGCGAGAGCAGCTGTGAATATTTTCCATTTTAAAATGTTTTGTATGCATACGAAAGTACCTGCAGCTCCTGTGGGCCGGGCTATGGAGAACTGCTGAAGCCAAGGGTATCTATTTTATATCAAACCTCAAAATAGCACATGCTCCTGCCTCTCTCTTGCTCGTGTCCTGCATCCAGGAGGGTATTTTTGATTTAACTGACAGATCAAGGAAAAAATCCCCAATTTACTCTGTGGATATAGAAGGTCTTGTCATTCCGAGCTCAGCTCACCTGGATGGAGGATTGTTTTAAACTCCCAAATGCAGAACCTGTAATAGCGGGGTGTTGTATGGGGACTGCAGTTTTGGGGAGGTTTCCCATGCACGTTTCTCCACTAAACCACATTTTTTCCGCTGAAAGGTGTAACTGCCGTTTCCGTGCCTTACGACCAATTTAGCAGCTGATCCGTAGCCAAAAAACGCAGGCAGTAATTACAGCTTTGGGGTTGATGCTCCTCTCAAAGCACTCTATGGGTTGTGCATGCCTGCCCTCCTCCCTGCCTGTTTTTTCCCCCTGATCTTGGATGAAAAAAGCTTATTATTAGGTAAAAGGGGAAAAAAAAATCCAGCCTGATGAATCCAAGAGCCAGTCTAGCTGTGAAAAAAGCCCGGTACCAGGGGCTTGTGGAGGCTGTGGAAAGCAAAGGGCACCCAGCATGGGGCAGCTCCTGGCACTGGGGGTCCCAGCTCGGAATCTGGGGGGGGAAGTGAGTGCACAGGTGGCAGAGCAGGAAAACAGGGTGGGATTGTGCATACACCCCCATGCTCCTGTGCCAGGCAAGGAAAAAACCCCATCAGTCTTTATTTGGACTCCAAACCAGACCGGTTTGGGACACGTTTGGCTTTACAAACCCCAGAGCTGCGGGATCAGAACCGCTGTGAACTGGGGGGAGGGCACCAACCACATCCCTGTGCACCCCCAGCCCCTCTCCCTTCTTCCCTGCTCTGGGTGGGATGGTGAGGATGCTGCAGCCTCCAGCTGCTGCCAGGCATTGGGTACAGCCCCTGGGGGGGGTTATTTCTTGGGCTCCCTCCTCCATGCAAAGCCCACTGCCAGGCTGAGCACAAGAGTTATAATCAGCCAGGATTTATGGAGAAAACCAAAATCCCGAGCTGTTCTGGCCATTAATCAGAAATTCTTCGCTCAGTCCCCAAAGCGTTTCCCTGGGGATCTCCTCATTGGGACCCCCCACTCCACAGCCCCCTCCCCACGGATGGCAGCTCCTTCATTGCAGGCACAGGGGCTGTGGTGGGGAGGGACCCCAGGCTTTGGAATTATCCAAGCCCCCCCATCGATAAATAAATCGCCATGGATGCATCAGAATAAATCCCAGCAGGGCCCCCCTTGCCTTCAAATCCCACCTCTGTCCCCACAGGGTTTTATTTGGGGGGGGGTGGGACCCTGCTGTCAGACTCGGTTCTGCTTTTAAGACGGGGGGGGGAAGGAATGAAATCAGGGCAAAGCTTTGCCGACGCGTTGGGATCGTCGCCGTCCGCGTTTTAATATGATTTATGCCTGGATTTCTAAATCCAGCCACTGACTGCACGCTTTAAATATAGCTCCAAAACCACCCTGAAAACGTGTAGTAAGCACGTTAAAAACAGCGGGCGGAAGGGATGCACAGCACCCCCCCGCCTGGGGATAGGGAGCATGGGGGATTTATTTGGGAAAAAAAAAAGGAGATTTGGAGGGTCCCGGCAGATGGGGATGCGGGTCCAGCAGGGCTTGTGCCCAGTCTGTGGGTACAAAGTCGAGCGCTGAGTTGGCAATGAAGGGGTGAGTGTCCCCCACCCCCCACACCTTGGCAGCCCCCCAAGACGGGGGACATGCGCTGGGGGTGGAGGGCATCGATTTGCTTTGCCTCCCACGTCTCCAGAGAGCCTCCCCCAAGTCCCCCCACTCCCAGATTCCGCCCCCCCGTCCTACCTGCATCCCGGGAGGGGGGGCAGTGCCCGGTGTGGGGCTGGGGGTTGCGAGCTCCGCAGCGCTCCGCTGCCTCCTGCCCGCTCCCCCTCCGCCTCCGCGGGGACCGGGACGGGGGCGGCCACCGGGAATTTCGTGCTCGTCCGGGGAGGGGAGAGAAGGGAAGAATGGGGAAAAAGAGGAAAACCAAACCAAACAAAACAAAAAAACCCAGGAAGAAACGCCAAAACAAGACAAAATGGAGAATAAATAGGTGGGGGTGGGGGGGGGAAGGGAAAATAAAAGAAAATTAAGGAAAAAGCACAAGGGGAGAGACGGAGGGAGCGGAGCCGGACGCGCAGGGCGGGCGGGGGTGCCC
>VZRV01003011.1:1701-17607 GCA_013398115.1 Falcunculus frontatus
AAAATGGGCTTTTTTCAACGCAAACACCCCCAAATTCCATTTTTTCCCTCTGGCACCTCCCAATAACCTCAGATCTGGCCCCAAATATTTCCCAGGATCCTTTTGGGATTGGAGAGCACAAAAAGGATCTTTGTCCCCCCCAAAAAAAACCCCCAGTTTTTACTTTTTTCTCCTCATTTTGCAGCCGTTTCACTCCATATTTTTAATTATCCCATAAAATTTCCTACTAAAAATTTAATATATAATAATATAAAAATTAAATTATTTTTTGAGCCCCAAACCGATATTTTAGGGGATGCATACCCCCAAAATACCCAATTTTGGGGTGAAGTAATGCAAAAAAAGCGATTTTAAAGAGCCCAAACCCCACAGAAAACCCAATTTTGGGGTCAATTTACCCCCTAAAAATTAATTTTAGGGTCACAAAATCTGCTTTTAATCCCTATAAAAACCAAAAATCCCAAATCCTGGACCTAAATCCCTTTTTTCCATTTAGGATTTTCCCTTCTCCTCCTTTTCCTGGTGGGGAAAATCCCCCAAATTCCCTTTTTTCCCCCATTTTTGGGGGTTTGGTGGCACAGAGCCCCTTTGTCCTTTCTTCCCCCCTGGAAAGGTGGGAAGGGGCCCGAAATGGGGGAAAAAACCGGGAATTTTTGTGGGATGAGGTCAAACCCTTCCCCCCTGCACGCGGCCTCTTCCTCCTCCTCCTCCTTTCCCTCCTCCCCCTTTTTTGGGATGAAAAGGCGATTTTTAGGGAAAGGTACAAAGGGATCCTTTCAGGGAGCGAGGGGGGGGGAGCTCAGGGCCCTGTCGGGGATTTTTTGGGGGTTTTATTTTGATTTGATTTATTTTGATTATTTTGATTTATTTTTTAATTGTTTATGCTTTTATTGTTTTGGGGTTTTAAAAAAGTTTTTGTATTTTTAAGATATTTTTTGTTATTTTCTCTCTATTTTGGGGGTATTTTTGTGCACTATTTTAATTTTTTCTAGGGTTTTTTTGTATTTTTTGAATATTTATTGACTTTTTTGTGTATTTTAAAAATATTTTTCGGCATTTTTTGGATATTTTTGAATATTTTTGTGTATCTTTTTATATTTTTTGGGGTATTTTTGTGTACTATTTTAATTTTTTCTAGGGTTTTTTTGTATTTTTTGAATATTTATTGACTTTTTTGTGTATTTTAAAAATATTTTTCGGCATTTTTTGGATATTTTTGAATATTTTTGTGTATCTTTTTATATTTTTTGGGGTATTTTTGTGTTGGTTTTTTTTGGCTTTTTGTGTATTTTTTTATGTTTTAGGGGATTTTTTTTGTATTTTTAAAATACTTTTTTGGGTATTTTTAATATATTTTCTTGTATTTTAAAAGTATTTTTGTGTATTTTAAATTTTGAAAAAAAATTTTAATATATTTTTTGGGGCAAGACCTTGGGAATTTGGGGTGAAACCCCAGGAATATGGGGAGAAATTCTGGGATTTCGGGGTGAAATGTTGGGAATTGAATGAATGGGTTTGGGGGATTCTTCGTGATTTTTCCCATTTCCAAAGCTGATTTTTCCCCTGGAATTCTCGAATTTTTTCCCTCGGCACTGCTCTGAGTGGGGGGGGAGTTACTTCACCCTTTAATATTTTAGGATCCCCCAAAACTCTGGGATTTTTTGCCCCCTAAATGCCTGAAATTCTGGATTTTCATCCAGCTCCAAACCCTAAAAGTTCCTTTTTTTTTTCCCCGGCTGGAGTGAGGAAGAGGTGAAAAAAAAGGGGATTTAGGATCCTTTGATGGCAAATTCTCCCATCCCCCCATCCCAAAAAAAACCTATTTGGGGTGGCGCTGAGCCAGGGCCCCAAAAGCCACGGGGACAAAGCCACCCCTGTGTCCCAGAACCGGAAAAATCCCAAAAAATAAATAAATCCAGGAAAAAAAAATTAAAAACACCAAAACCCCCAAAAAAAAAAAAATCCGGACCCTAAAAGGGATTTCTTGATGGGGGCTGGGCTGAGGGTCCCAAGGTTTGAAGGGAGATTGGGTTCAGGGATTTTTTTTTTGATTTTTGGGGATTTTCGGGGATTTTTTGGGGGAAAAAGCGGAAAAAAGCCCAGCGGGGCTGCGGGTTAATTAATTAATTAATGAGGCCTCGGGGCTGTAGGGGATTAATGGGGTCTGGGGGGAGTTGTTACGAGGAATTAGGATCAGGAGGCTCCTGAAGTGTGAGGACTCTGCCCTTGCTTGGGGTTAAAAATTACCCCAAATGACCCAAAATGACACCAAAATTGGGGTTTTGGGGGGCAGCCCTGACCTGGAGGGTTTGGGGTTAAAAATGATCCCAAATTACCCCAAATTACCTGAAAGTTACCCCCAGATGACCCCAAAGTTACTCCAAAATGACCCCAAAATTGGGGTTTGGAGGGTTAAAAATGACCCAAAATGACCCGAAAATGACCCAAATTGGGGTTTGGAGGGGTAGCCCTGCCCTGCTCAGGTTTTGGGTTAAAAATTATCCCAAAGGACCCCAAAATCACCCCCAGTTTGGGGGTTTGGAGGGGCAGCTCTGCCCCAAGCCAGGTTTGGGGTTAAAAATGACCCAAAATTATCCCAAAAATGACCCCAAATTGGGGGTTTGGAGGGGCAGCTCTGCCCCAAGCCAGGTTTGGGGTTAAAAATGACCCAAAATTATCCCAAAAATGACCCCAAATTGGGGGTTTGGAGGGGCAGCTCTGCCCCAAGCCAGGTTTGGGGTTAAAAATGACCCAAAATTATCCCAAAAATGACCCCAAATTGGGGGTTTGGAGGGGCAGCTCTGAATTTTGGGGTCTCCCAGCTCAGAATTTGGGGTCCCAACCCTAAATTTTGGGGAATCTGATGTTTTGGGGCATCTTTACAGATTTTGAGGCATCTATCCCAGATTTTGGGGCATCTTTCCTGAATTTGGGGCACTTGTCTGATTTTGGGGCAGGCATCCCTAGTTTTGGGGCATCTTTTTGTCTTTTGGGGCATTTTCCCGCTTTTCGGGGCGCAGCTGCATCCCCCCAGCGGCACAAGGGGCTCCGTGTCTTGGATTTTTTTGGGATCTCGGGGATTCCCGGGAGAGCCGAAGTTTACTCGGCATGGCCACTGCCAACCCCAACTGCGGCCCCACAAAGGGCGCTTTTATCCCAAATCCTGGCTTTTTCTGGGAATTTTTGTAAAAATAGCGACAGATCCAGTGGGGGGAGGGGACGTGAGGGGACTTTTGTCACCTGGGGGAGGGAGGGAATTCCTGACAGGATTTGGGGGGGTTTCTGTGGAATTTGGGGTCATTTTTTGATGGAATTTGGGACATCTTCCCAGGTTTTGGGGCATCTTCCCGGGTTTTGGGGCATTTTTCCCAAATTCCCCAGATCCCAGGTGATTCCCTGCCTTCCCAAAAATGTCCAGGAGTGGCTGAAGGGGGCATTGAGAGCTGGGAAGTTTTTAAGGAATTCCAGAGACTTTTTCTGGGACAAACTGGGCCAAAATCCAGGAACAAGGATCCGGAAGAGAGAAAAAGCCAAGGTGACCTGAAAATCCCTGGAATGGGGCAATTTATCCCAAAAATTGGACAGGAATAAATGATCCATGGAATTTTCTGGTGGCCCTGGAGCCACTTTCCAGGATTTTGGGGCATCTTTCCCAAATTTTGGGGCCTTTCCTAGGTTTTGGGGTGTCTATCCAGGATTTTGGGTTGTCTTTCCTATTTTTTGGGACATCTTCCTTGGGTTTGAGGGCATTTTTCCCAGATTTTGGGTCATCTTCCCTGGATTTCGGGGTATTCTTCCCAGATTTTGGGGCACTTTGCCTGATTTCTTTGGCTGAGGATGAACAACTCCAAACCCGTTTCCCAGGATTCCCACCCAAGGAACACAAAAAGCAGGAAAACTCCACAATTCCAGGTTTTTTTCCAGAGCTTTAATTCCAATAAAAGATAAAAAAAGTAGGAAACGAATCCGGTATAAAACAGGGGAGGGAATTTGGGATCCAAAGAGACACAAAGGAAAAAAGGGAAAAAGGGCTCCAAAAATTCAGGAATTTGGTACAAAACTTCAGCTCCCAGCTCGGGAAAAATAGAAAAAATTCCCTGCTCTCGCAGGAGAGGGAAAATACAAAAATTTGGGATTTTTTCCCACTTTTCTTCTCCTTAAAAATCTTATTTTCCAACAGGAACGGCAAATCCAGAGGCTGCAGAAGCTCCAAAAAAATTCAGGAATAAATTAATCCAGGGAAAGGGGTGGGAAAAACCCCAAGCTTTTTTTTTTTTTTTTTTGGAAAAGCTCCCTAAATAAATCCTGTTTTTTGGGGGGAAAACTGAAGGAATTCCCAGGACTTTGGAGCTTTTCCTGTGGTTGTTGCAGTTCCTGGGATTTGGGAGGATTTTTTTCCAGGAAAAAGTGGGAGAAACACCTGGAAAAAGCAACGGGAGCTGGTGGGATGAAGCAGCTCCAAAGGGAGGGGAAAATTCTCAAAAAATCCCCCAAAATCCTGGATTTTGCTCAGGTTTTGGGGTTTATCCCTCGGAAAAGTGAAGTTTGGGAATAAATCTGGAGGAATTCCGGCATTCTGGAGCTTAATCCCAGAAAAAACGGTGCTGAAAAGTGGGAATTTGGGAAGAAAAACCAGGAAAAAATGGGATTTAAGCAGAAATTATTCCCAGGGATCCCAATCCAGGTTTTCCCATGGGTAAAATCCCCAAACTTTGGGAATGAGGTAAAAAAAATGGGAATGATTCCCGAAAATTCCCTCCAGAACCAAACCCTTCCCTCGCTTTTCCCAAATCTGGATTTTCCAGACCCAAAACCATGGAGGCGCCTCCCTTTTCCCGAAAACCCAGCTCCAAAAAGCCCAAAATTCCCAAATTTCCCCATCCCAGCAGCCAGAAAAGCGGGAAAATCCATCCTGGAATCACAAAAGAGAGGGAAAAAACCTCCAGAAAATCCCAACTGTGCTTTCAAACTTTTCTATTCCCCCCAAATCCAGGGGATTATTTTGGGAAGAGCAGGACCCGGAGTTCCTTGGCTGCGTCCCGAGGAGAATCCCGGGATTTTTCTGATCCAAATCTGTGGAATTTCAGGATTTTTCCGGCATCAGAGGAGCTTCCTGTGCAGAATTTCCCAGGCCATCCTCTTCCGGAAGTAGGGCATGTGTTGCTTTGGGAATTTTGGGGGGAAAAATGGGAATTTCAATCAGGGTTTGCTCGGCCAGGGGCAGCTTCCCGCTTTTTTTCCATGGAAAATTGGGGAAAAGGGAGGAAAATTGGGGCTTTGGGTTGTGGGAATTGGGGAAAAAGTGGGAATTTCTTGGGATTCAGGCAAAAAATGGTGGAATTTATCTCAGATTTTGCTGGGATTTTGGGGACTTTGGGGTTTTCCTGGCCCTGGGCATCTGGAAGCTGAGGGGACTTGGGAATATTGGGATCTGGGAATGCTGTAGGAAGGAAGTGGGATATTCCCGGAGGTTGGGAATAGGGAATAACTCAGGAATTTCTTGGGATTTTGGGGGGGAATGGGGAGATTAGTCCCAGATTTTGGGGGGATTTTCCCTGGCACTGGGAGTTGGGAACCACGGGAATTTGGGCATGTTGGGATCTGGGAATACTGTCCCACAATCAGGGGTGATTTGGGATCTTCCTGGGGGGAAATAACACCGGAATTGGGTGAGAAATTCCTGAATTTCCCCCAAATTTTGCTGGAATTTTGGGGATTTTCTTGACCCTGCGGGTCTGGGAGCAGAAGGAATTCAGGAATGTGGGAATTCCCAGCCCCTGGAATGTGGGTACCTGGGTGAAGTTGATGGGTTTGTCCTTGGAGATGCACTCGGCGTATTTGCAAGCGAACATCCCGCAGTCGCTGCCGTTCATCTGCTGCGGGATCTCCTACGGAAACATGGAATTCAATATTCCCAAATTCCCCAAATTCCCACGTTCCCTCAGCTCCCAGGCCCCTAGGGCCAGGAAACTCCCCTAAATCCCCAAAATTCCAGCGAAATCTGGGGGAAATTCAGCCAAATTTATCCCATTCTCCCCCCAAGGAATTCCCGCTTTATTTCCGATTCCCACCCTCCAGGAATATCCTGATTATGGGACAGCATTCCCGAATTCACAACATTCCTAAATTCCCTCCGCTCCCAAACCCCCAGGGCCAGGGCAATCCCAAAAATCCTTGAAATTCCAGCGAAATCTGAGGGAAATTCTGGTGGAATCTCCTGCTGGAAAAACTGGAAAGGTCCCAGAATTCCAGGATTTTTTGCATTCTCACCTTCCTCAAATCTCACCTAAACCCTTCCCCTTGATCCCATCCCTGTGGAAAATTCCCTATCCCAAGATTTTGGATTTGTTGCCTCCTTTTCTCCCCAGGAATCCCTGAGGAAAAAAGGGCCCAGAAAGGGTGGGGAATCCAAGGAAATCCCGATTTTTTGGGGAATTTTAGGGGTGTCCAAACCTGGCTCTTCTTGCTCAGCAGGGCCCATCCATTGGTGTCGAATTCCTTCCTTTTCTTATCCAAACTTTCCTGTTTCAGGTACTGCCTATGGGAAAGGGAGCAGGAAAAGCTGGAATTTATGGAAAAACGGGAATTCTCAGGTTTTTCTCTGTGTGGCCATTCCCAAAGGGATTCACAGTTGGGATTTACAAATTAATCCCAAAAAAATCTAAAATTGGATCAGGAGAGGCCAAATCTCGTGGAAAAAAAAAGGGAGAGAATGCTTGGGATTTGTGGGATGGAATTCCAGGGAAGAGCAGGAATTTTCCAGGTCCTGGAAGGGGAGAATGAGCCTGAAAAAGGGAGCAAAAATGGCCCTAAAAGGGGACAAAAATGGGCAAAGTTGTCGTTTCCAAGGCCAGGGAAGCAGGGATGGGATTTTCTCCAGGAACAGCTCCCAGGGAAGGATTTCACTCACAGCAGGATCCTGCAGGCCTCGCTGTTGATCCCCCCCATGGAATCGTAGTAGGTGATGGTTTTTTTCCTGAAATCCACGACCTGCACGGAGAAAAATTCCTTAAGAAGGGCAAAATATCAGGAATTCTCCCTGCCAGCAAAAAAAAAAATTCTGATTATTTCACACCAGAGGATTTCCCCCCAAGAATCCCTGGTTCCTGCTGTGGTTTTACCCCCTCGAATGTCTAAATCAGCCTCTAATATTATTATATACTATTATTATTATTATTATTATTCATTAAATACTGTTTTTTAACAAAGTTTTGCCCACCTCTCAAGGCCCCAGATCTGGGTGGTTTTTGGTGCGTTCCTTCGCCATTCCCACACCATTTCTGGTGAGACTCAACTCTTTTCCATGGAATTAATTAATAATTTAAGCAGGAATTAATAAATTGAGGAGGTTTTTGCTAAAGGAGCTGAAAATCCCTGCAGGATCCCAGGAGCTGGCGGGGGTGGGACAAAGGAGGGGGGAGAAGTGAAATATCTGTGGCCTAAATCTCTTTAAAAAGATCCTGTGGCACCAGGAGTTGGTGGGAACAGGGAAATCGGATCTTCCCAAGGGAATAAATTCCCTAAAATGACCTCCGGGCTGAACTTAAGGACTAAAACTTCCACACAAAACTGCTCCTACCTTCGTATTTCACTTCAGGCTTTGATTTGAGCCACAAATTCAAATTTTTCCCCTCAGCGTCCCTCAAAAACAACAAAATTTGGGCCTTAAATCTCAAACCGAGGATTTTTAGGGATAATCCAGGCACTCACAGCCAGGCACCAGTGCACTCCCAGGTGGATGGGCACCAGGAGCAGATCCACGGAGAAAATATCCACTTTTTTTGTCCATCTTTTTACAGCCTGGTACCCTGCAGTCTTTAATTTGGTGAAGAAAAAGGTGTTGAAGGCGTGGACTGCAGGCAAATCCTTCTCCTTGCTCCTCTCCATCAGCAAATTCATGTAGAAATTGATGATCTGGGGAAAAAAAAGGAGAAAACAGCCAGGATTTCTTTTTTTGGTATATTTTAAACTTATTCTATTTTTTAATGGGCAGGTGGGATTTGTGGCCCCATGTAAAATCAGGGAATAAACCCCCAAAAAAGGGGGATTTGCAGTAAAACCTTCAAAAATTCCAGCCCTAAGGCATTAAAACCTTCCAAAAATCCAAGGATTTTTAGGAACCTGCCTTTATTTAAGTCCGTATTTAGGATTTATTTGTTGTTTTCCCTGTTCCTGTCAATCCCATCCTCCCACCATCATTAATTCCCCATGTAAATTAAATTAGTTCTATTTTTCAGAGGTTTCCCCACGGACTTTTTGCTCCAGGGTGGGCATCCCAACCCATCCATTTTCCCGCTCCAAGCTGCCGAAAATGGGTGGAAAATGGGAACTTTGGGGGTTTTTACCTCATCGTTGAGCCAGTTGAGGTTGTTGAGGGTCTGGATGTCCTTCCTGGTGATGGTGAGCCGGAAAGCCTCGCTCAGCACCTCGTCCTGGTTCCCTCCTCGGAAAAGGCTCTTGATTTCCTTCTCCATTTCCTGCAGGAAGGGGAAGGAAAATTCCTGCTTTTCCTCATCCCCAAATCCCCAAGGATTTAACCCCAAATTCACCCTTTCCTCCTTAAAAATAAGCTCCCTAAAAAATGGGATGGGACAGGTTTATCCTTTGGCCCTTGAAGGATAAATTCCCGACAAAAATTAAATGGAAGGAGGGAGCAGGACTTGATTTCCTTCTCCATTTCCTGCAGGAAGGGGAAGGAAAATTCCTGCTTTTCCTCATCCCCAAATCCCCAAGGATTTAACCCCAAATTCACTTTTTGCCCCTTGAATCATAAATTCCCTACAAAAATTCAATTGGAAGAGGGAGCACAGCTCTGTTTCCATGCACAAATCCCAGGAATTCCATTAACATTTCTATCTTCCTGGGTCCCAGCCCCACCTCGGTGATCTCCGGGAATTCCTCATCGCCCTCGGCCGCCCGGGCGCGCTCCGGCCCCTCTGGCCCCACGGTAACCGGGATCTCCTTCTCCAGGGGCACCCGCAGGTGCAGATCCACCAGGTCCTGCACCGAGCGCTCCCGCTCCTGGAGGCGCTGTGGGATCAGAGATTTGGGATTGGGGATTTGGGATTGGGGATTTGGGATCAGAGATTTGGGATTAGAAATGGAAGATTTGGGATCAGGGAGAGATTTGGGATCACGGATTCACATCGCAGAGACATTTGGGTTCGGGGAAGAGAAGGATTTAGGACCAATAAAATTGGGAAAAACCCCCAGGATCATGGAATTAATCCTTCCAGAGCCACCCAACCTTGTCCCCAAGGGCCACAACCACATTTTTTCCCTATTTCCATGGATTCTGACCCCTTTTCCAAGCCCTGAGCACCCTCCCAGAGCCAAAATTTTCCATAATTTCCAATCTGGGACATTTCCTCGTTTCCTGGTTATTTATCCCAGGACTGGGAAGCAAAAAGGCCTCAAAAAAGTCAATTTTTCTCAGTTTTTCCCATTTTCCCACTTTTTTCCCCAATTTTCCCAATGCAGGGGGTTTTTCCATGGAATTCTCACCTGGCTCTGGAGCTGCAGGGCCAGAGCCTTCTGCTCCTCAATTTGCCTCCACCTCTCCCTGGCTCGGGAATCATAGACGCTGGTCCTGGAAAACGCCAGAATTTTTATGGGAAAAAAATGATTAAAAAAAAAAATTCATTTTTCCACCCCCAAAATTCCTAGGAAAAGGCAGCAGGGAATATTTACTCACAGCTCTTTGATCCATAGCTCGGCCTGGAAAAAGGGAAGGCTGGAAAAAGGGGAGAGAGGAGGGTTGGAAGTGACCACAAATCCCAAAATTTCCCCAGAATTCCCTTATTTCCCAAATTCTCACCCCATCCCATCCCTCTCCATTGTCATCTCCCTGTGTCCCTAAAAATCTCCAAAATCCCCATATTCCCCCCCAGATTCCCCCATTTCCCACCCCTCACCTCGGAGCCGGAGTCCTGGAATCCTTGACCTTGAGCAAAATGACAGAATCTGACCCTAAAAATGGGAAAAATTCCTGGAATTTTGTCTCCCTCGATTCCCACCCCAAATCCTGCCCGATCCCGAATAAAAATCTTGGCTTGGCCATGAAATTTAAATCCCTTTCCCGGGGTTTGGGGTTATCTGGGATTTGTTTTCTATTCTGTTTGGGATTTGGGGAATCTTTGGGGGGTTTTATGTGGGATTTTGGGAACTTTGGGGGTTTTTGGGGACTTTTTGGGATTTTGGGAATTTTTACCTTCAGTCTGTGCACTGGATGTCGCCTGCTCCTCCCGCTGCTGCTGGGCCGTGGAATTTTGGGGCTGGAACCCCCCAGGATACCCCGGAGAGGGGCCCGGGAGGGGATTTTGGGAATTCCGGGGCAGCTCCAGGGGATGTGGGACAGGACCTGGAATTTTGGGAATTTCCAGCGCCTCAGGATCATCCCTGGGAGCCTCCTGGGGCAGGGAGGGGCCAGAACGGGGACAGCGGGAGCTGCAAAAAAAACCCAGTCAGGGAAATTCCTGGGAAAAAAATGGAGATTTGGGATTTGGGAAGAGGTGTTGGGGGATTGGGAAGGCTTTTTGGGATTAGGGAGGAGTTTTTGGGATTTGCGCAGGGGGTTTTGGGGTTTTTTAGGATTTGGGAAGGGTTTTTGGCAGTTTTTGAGATCTGGGCAGGTCTTTGGGGATTTTCTGGGGTTTGGGCAGGGATTTGGGGATTTGGGGAGATGTTTTTAGGGATTTGGGAAGAGTTTCTAGAGAGTTTTTGGGGATTTGGGCAGGGTTTTCTGGGATTCTTTGAGGTTAGGGCAGGGATTTTAGGATTTGGGGAGGATTCTTTGGGATTTGGGCAGGGATTTGGGGATTTTTTGGGACGTTCTTGACTCACAGGTGGAAGGGGAGCAGTGGGGAGGGTTTGGAGCTGGAGAATCTCTTCCCGGTCACCATCTGCAGCAGCTGCCGGTAAATCTCCCGCTCCTCTTCCCGCACGGTCTGCGGGGAAAAATCAAGGAAAGAATTCCACTCAAAACCTTGGAATTTGCTGATCCCGAGGGATTTCCCCCAAATTCAGGGATCTGGTGGGTTCCCATGAAGGCAACGCTGAGAAAAACCCCAAAAAATTGTGATTTAGGGCTGGAAACCCCAGGAATTTTTAGCTCAACGCCACCAAGATCCCCAGAAGTTGGGATTTAGGGGTGGAAAACCCCCAGAATTTCAAGTTTAACACCACCCAAGCACCCAGAGCTGCCTCACTCTTTCCTGTTCCCAAAAAACTGGCATTTAGGCCTGTAAAAACCCCAGAGTTTTCAGTTTAACCCCACCAAGATCCCAAATATTTTGCATTTAAGGGTGGAAAATTGGGATTTAGGCCTGGAAAACGCCAGGAATTTTGTGTTTAACCCCAGCAGCGCCCCCAGCTCCGCCTCTACCCACCCCGATCCCACAAAGCCCCTGGGATTTTCCCGGATTTTCCCCTTTCCCAGCACTGTCACCTCCTCGGCCGCGCTCAGGAAGCGCCGCGGGGCCTTCTTGGGGCTGCGGCGGCTCCAGGAGGGGCTCGGGGCCGGTTTGAGGGGAAAAGAGGCTCCATGGAGAGTGGATTTTCCTACAAAAGTGCTGGAATTCCCGCTGGAAGGAGGGAAAAACACCTCAGGTTTGCTGTAAATTCCAAATAAAATCACAAACAACTGCAAAAGGAGAAATGAAATGCCAAAAGTCCCAATAAAACCCCAAAGACCCCCAAATAAATCCCCAAAATCCCAACCCCCCTCCAAATCCCAAATAAAATAAAAAAAATCCCCAAGAATCCCAACCGCCCCAAAAAACCAAAATCCCAAATAAAACCCAAAAAAATCCCCAAACTCTCAAAAAAATCCCAACACCCCCCTTCAATCACAGATAAAACCCCAAAATCCCAAATACANCCCCCCGCAAATATCAACTAAAACCCGGAAATTCAGGAATCTGCCACACCCACCTGGAATTTTTCCGGGTTTCCAGGAAGGAACCTCGGCTCCCCCGGGGCTTGGAGCTCCTCCACTGCCCGTTGGCTCCCGGGAATCTCTCACCAGGAATTTCTAAGGGGAAAACCACCGTGAATTCCCAAAAAACCCCAAATTTCCCCTCTTCAGGGGTTGTTTTTAGGGAAAACAGCCCCAAATCCCAAATTCCAGAGGGAAAACTCACCTGGGATGTAGCTGAGGGAGCAGGAGGAGTTCCCAGCTGTGCAGGAGAAGCTGCTGAGTTTGGGGGGGAAAAACTGGGAAAAAAATGGGAAAAATTCCAATTTTTTGGTTAGAACTGGGAAAATGTCAGTGAGGAATCCAGGAAAATTACAGGGAAACGGGGAAGGTGTTCCCAGGGTTGGGTTGGGAATGGTGGCAGGAATTCACAATTCCTAAAGTTCATACTTCCTAAAATTCACAATTCCTAAAATTAGTAATTCCCAAAATTCCCAGCTCCCTAAAATTCACAATTCCCAAAGTTCATTTCTCAAATCATTTCATCATTTCTCAACTTCACAATTCCCAAAATTCACAACTCCCAAAGGTCACAATTCCTGAAACTCACAACTCCCAAATTCACAATTCCTAGAGTTCACAAGTCACAGAACTCACAACTCCCAGATTTTATGGAGGGAATTTATGGAGCAGGAAGAACCCAAAAACTGCTGGGCAAATCCTGAATTTCGCAGCTCTGGGCCGGGGGTGGATCCCACACTTGGGCTCCCCATTCCCAGCAAATTCCAGGCGGAATTCCCACGTCAGCAACCGAGAAAACCCAAAAACGGCTTTGGGATTTGACTTTTAGGGTCTTCAGGCTGAGTCTTCCCAGAGAAACCGCAGCTGGAAGTGTCCAAGGAGCACCCTAGGGTGGGGGAACTGTCCCAAACATTCCCAAAGTATTCCCGCCCAAAAAATCCTTCTGCAATTCCATGAGAGAAGGACATAGGGCAGCTCCAGCCCGGATGGAAAAGGGGAACGAGGAAGCCCCCGGCCCCAAAACCTCGTTCTGGGATCCCTGGAAGTGTCCAAGGAGCACCCTGGGATGGGGGAACTGTCCCAAACATTCCCAAAATATTCCCGCCCAAAAAATCCTTCTGCAGTTCCATGAGGGAAGGACCCAGGGTAGCTCCAGCCCCGATGGGAAAGGGAACAGGGAACCCCCCCCAAGCAGCCCCACGGCCGCTCCCCCGGGTCCGCACCTTGCTCTCGGGAGCGAAGCCCTTAAAGGCCGGGCCGGGCCGGGCCCGCGCCGCCTCCCGGGCCTCCATCCTCATCGGGGGCAGCGCCGCCGCTTCGGCTCCGGGCACCAGGAAAGGCCCGGCGGGAGGGCAGCGGGAGAGAGAAGCGCAGGGTCCGGAGAAGCGCAGGGAACGGGAAGAGGAGCAGGGTCCGGAGCCGCCGCCGCTGCTTCGCTCCTCTCAGCCGGCCCCGGAGCGGTACAGGCCCCGGAGCCGCCGCCGCTACCCTCAGCCGGCCCCGGCTGCCCGACCGGAAGCGGAAGGGGGAGCGGAAGTGCCCAGAGCGCGCGCCGTTTTCCCGGGCTCGGCGGCGGCAGCGAGGAGGAGGTGGCGGAAACGGAAATGAACACCGGGGGGGGGGTGATGCGCTACTGGAAGTGACGCAGAGAACAGGGGAGCAAGAATAGCGTTGCGGGGAGAAGAGAGCGCTCCCTGGCAGGTTGGAGGTCCGGGGTGGCAGCGCATAGAGGAGGGGTCACCCTGGACGAGGGATGTGACCCTATGGGGATCATCCTGTGTGTGGGGGTCACCGTTTGGGGAGGGTGCCACCCCATAGGGCATCACCCTGTGAGGATGTCATCCTATAGGGGGTCACTCTGTATGTGTGTATCCCATTACAGCTGGTCCCTATAGCCGATTCCATCACAGCCAATCCCACCACAGCCGATCCCATTACAGTTTATCCCATCATGGTTTGTCCCTATAGTCGATCCCATTCCAGTTTCTCCCTATAGTCAGTTCTGTTATAGCTGGTCCCTACATCCAATGCCATTAGAGCCGATCCCGTAATACCTGATTCCATTAGAGCTGATCCCGTTACAGTCGATCCCATAATAGCCAGTCCCTGCAGCCGATCCCATTACCCCGATCCCATTACCCTGATCCCATTACGGTCAATTCCATTTAAGCCGATCCCGTAATAGCTGATCCCATTAGAGCCGATCCCGTTACAGTCGATCCCATAATAGCCGGTCCCTGCAGCCGATCCCGTTACACCGCTCCCCGCGGCCGATTCCAGGTCCCAGCCCGTGCCCCCGGGCGACGGTGGCGGTCCCGGGGCTGTCCCGGCGCTGCCCCCGCGCTGTCCCCGGGCCATGGCGGCGGTGCCGGGGCCGGTGCCGGGGCTGTCCCCGGGGCTGTGCCGGTTCCTGGCCTCGGCCGCGCTCTCTTTGGCCGCGCTCCTCCTCCTCCTCCTGTCCTTCCTCCCCCGCGCCCCGAGCCGGGGGCACCCCGCAGGTCAGTGCTCCCAGTGGGCAGTGAGGATTGGGACCAGTAACGGCCCCGCACTGGCATCAGTAAGGGCCCCACACCGCAGCCGGCACTGAACTGGAGCCGGGAGCGGCACCGGCAGGGAACGGGGACTGGGACCAGTAAGGAAAGCAGAGCAGATCCCACTGGGAACAGCGACCGGGACCAGTAACGGTCCCACACTGGCACCAGTAAGGGCCCCACACCGCAGCCGGCACTGAACTGGAGCCGGGAGCGGCACCGGCAGGGAACGGGGACTGGGACCAGTAAGGAAAGCAGAGCAGATCCCACTGGGAACAGCGACCGGGACCAGTAACGGTCCCACACTGGCACCAGTAACGCCCCTGCACTGGGACCGGCGATGTACTGGAACCGGTCAGGAAGAGGTATTGGAATCAGCAGGGAACGGGGACTGGGAGCAGTAAGGAAAGCAGAGCAGATCCCACTGGGAACAGCGACCGGGACCAGTAACGGTCCCACACTGGCACCAGTAACGCCCCTGCACTGGGACCGGCGATGTACTGGAACCGGTCAGGAAGAGGTATTGGAATCAGCAGGGAACGGGGACTGGGAGCAGTAAGGAAAGCAGAGCAGATCCCACTGGGAACAGCGACCGGGACCAGTAACGGTCCCACACTGGCACCAGTAACGCCCCTGCACTGGGACCGGCGATGTGCTGGAACCGGTCAGGAAGAGGTATTGGAATCAGCAGGGAACAGGGACTGGGACCAGTAAGGAAAGCAGAGCAAATCCCACTGGGAACACAGACGGGGACCAGTAAGGAGGGCAGAGTAGATCCAACAGGGAACAGGGACTGGCACTGGTAAGAACAGACTGGTACCAGTAAGGAGGATAAACTGGCACCAGTAAGGCACGCAGACCAGTAACCACAGGGAATGCAGACTGGGACCAGTAAGGAGAGACTGGCCCCAGTAAGGACACAAGACTGGCACCAGTAAGGAGAGCAGAGCAGCTCCCACAGGGAAAACAAACTGGGACCAGTAGGGACAGACTGGAACCTGTAAGGACAGACTGGCCCCAGTAGGGAATAGAGACTGGTACCCAGTAAGGAGCCCCCCAGTGACCCCCCGGGAGGGAGTGTCCCGGCGGTGGCAGCGGGGCTGTCTCGGTGTCCTCGTGTCCCTGTCCCTCCCCCAGCGGTGCCACTCTGCGCTGGCAGCGCCACCCGGGGGGACAGAGTCGCCCTCCCGTCCTTCCCGCCTTGGGATTTGCCCGAATTTCCCGATTTTCCCGATTTTTTCCAGGCAGGAAAATGCCCCCGAGCCCCGCGGGACCCCGGCAGCCCGAGACCCTGGGGGTCGGCAAAGCCATCGCCGTCCTCACCTCCGGAGGGGACGCACAGGGTAAGGGACCCCAAAACCCCAAGCCCTCGGGATCCCCAAGCCCCGCAACCCAAAACCCCCTGGAATCCAAAACCCCGACCCAAATTCCCCCAAATCC
>VZRV01003011.1:18114-28372 GCA_013398115.1 Falcunculus frontatus
GGTGGGGGGGGACGGATTTGGGGTGTCCCCAAGGGGGTGGCAGCTGGAGGGGGGGTGACGGAGGGGAGTGACGGGGGATGACAGCTTTGGGGGTGGCTTTGGGGGTGTCCCCGGGGGTGCCAGGTGTCTGGGAGGGTGACAGAGTGACCGTGATGTCCCGCAGGGATGAATGCGGCCGTGCGTGCCGTGGTGCGTGTGGGCATGTACACTGGGGCCAGGGTGTTCTTCGTGTGTGAGGTCAGTGCCAGCCCCAATCCCAAAATCCCACATTCCCACCCCAAAATGTGGGAAAAGGTGTCATTTAACCACTGTGCCCTCTGTCCCTCAGGGCTACCAGGGGCTGGTGGATGGTGGTGACCACATCAAGGAGGCCACGTGGGAGAGCGTGTCCATGATGCTGCAGCTGGTGAGGGACACGAACAGGGACGGGGACAGGGGGCAGGGGGACACTGGGGGTCCCCTCCCGGCCTGGAGGGCATTGGGTGTGCTTTTCATTGGTCCCAGTTTGTCCCTTACTGGTCCCAGTCTGAGCCCAGGCTCAGCCGAAAATGACCCAAAACCAGAGCTGGGATGGGGGAGAGGGAAGGAGGGAGGGAGGGGTGGACACAGGGATGGACATGGGGATGGACAGAGGGATGGAAGGATAGATGGACACAGGGAGGAATGGATGATGGATGGACACAGAGATGGACACAGGGATGGACAAAGGGATAGACGAAGGGGTGGACGGACAGAGGGACGGACAGATGGGCCCAAGGCCACCCACACCCTTTGTCCCCAGGGCGGCACGGTGATCGGCAGCGCGCGCTGCCAGGATTTCCGCACGCGCGAGGGGCGGCTCCGTGCCGCGCGGAACTTGGCCAAGCACGGCATCACCAACCTGTGCGTGATCGGCGGCGATGGCAGCCTCACCGGTGCCGACACCTTCCGGGCTGAGTGGGGCGGGCTGGTGGCAGAGCTGCTCAAAACCGGTACGGGGGGGACACCGGGGGAGCCCTGAAATCACCCGGAGTGGGGGTGAGGGTGTGGGGGAAGAGGAAAAGGGTTGGATTCAAAAGCACACAAAAATTCAGGTTTTTGGCACACAAAAATGTGGGGTTTTTCCCTAATAATGGAGGTTTGGGGCACTGTTGGAGATGGTTTAAGGGGGGACACAGAGGGAGAAAGGGGTGTGGTTCAAAAAATTTGGGGTTTTCCCCCAAAACAGAGCTTTGTGGCACCGCTGCCCCAAAGGGGACGTTTTGAGGGGGGGCCCACTTTGGGAACAGGGGATGTGGAAAGGTTTGATTCCAAAAGAGAAAGGTTTGGTTCCAAAATCCAGGTTTCCTACTCAAAAATATGGAGTTTTGTCACCCAAAACAGTGCTTTTTGATCATCCAAAGCTGTGTTTTTTCCCCCTTAACAACCCCTGTGACACCTCTACCCCCAAGTGACCATTGGGGGTGATGTGCCCCTCCTGCCCATTGTTCCCCAGGTGGCATCACGGCGGAGGAGGCGCAGCGCTCGAGCCACCTGAACATCGTGGGCATGGTGGGCTCCATCGACAACGACTTCTGCGGCACCGACATGACCATCGGCACCGACTCGGCGCTGCACCGTATCATGGAGATCGTGGACGCCATCACCACCACGGCCCAGAGGTGATGGGGTGGAGACCCTAAACTGTAACCCTAATACTAACCCTAACCCGGCCATCACCACCACAGTGCAAAGCTGACAGGGAGGTGACCCTAAAGCCTGAACCTAACCGTGACCCTAACACCAACCCTGACCCAAACCCTAACCCAAACCCTAATCCTAATGGAGATCATGGACACCATCACCACCACAGCGCAGAGGTGACAGGGACACTCTCGTTGTCCCCAAGCCCCTGGTGTCCCTGTTTTGGGTGGGTGATGCTTTCTTGTCCCTGCAGCCACCAGAGGACTTTCGTGCTGGAGGTGATGGGGCGGCACTGCGGGTATGTCCTCGTGGCACCTGGGGGGCGGTTTTGTCACCCCAAAAATTGGGGGAAGTGGCTCAAAAGGTGTTTCTGGCCCTATTTTAGGTACCTGGCGCTGATCACGGCCCTGGCCTGTGGCGCCGATTGGGTTTTCATCCCCGAGTCACCCCCTGAGGATGACTGGGAGGAGCACCTGTGCAGGAGGCTGGCCGAGGTGGGACGGAGGGATGGACACGGGGTGGACACAGGGATGGAGGGAGGGATGGAGAGATGGAGAAACAGATGGACACAGGGATGGACAATGGACACAGGGAGGGATGGACACAGGGAGGGATGGAGGGAGGGATGGCTGCAGGGATGTCCCCCTGTCCCCATCCCCACTGTCACACTGTGTCCCCCCCAGACCCGCGATGGTGGCTCCAGGCTCAACATCATCATTGTGGCCGAGGGCGCCATTGACAAGCATGGCAAGGCCATCACCTCGGACGACATCAAGAATGTGAGTGGGAATGGGGGGGACACGGGGGACGGGGGGATACAGGGAACAATCCCCTTTCCCTCCCTTTTGGGGCCTGCCACGGAGCTCTCTCGGTATCCCCACAGCTGGTGGTGAAACGTCTGGGGTACGACACCAGGGTGACCATCCTGGGCCACGTCCAGCGTGGGGGGACCCCCTCGGCCTTCGACCGCATCCTGGTGGGCACCTCTTTCCTCACCCCGACTCCAAATGAGGGCACCCCAGAGGTGACAGTCCCCCCCAGAGGTGACACCCCCCCGTGTCCCCTCAGGCCAGCAGGATGGGCGTGGAGGCCGTGATGGCGCTGCTGGAGGGGACGCCGGACACACCGGCCTGCGTGGTCAGTCTGTCCGGCAACCAGGCCGTGCGCCTGCCCCTCATGGAGTGCGTGCAGGTGGTGAGTGGGGACGGGGGGACACCGGGAGTGGCCCCAGACCTAGCCCAGGGATGGATCCCATACTAGAACACCCCAATCCCCCCCTAAACCCACCCAAAACACCCCAATCCCCCCCAGGACACCCCATCCCACCCCAATCCCACCCTAATCCCACCCAAAACACCTCAATCCCACCCCAATCCCCCTCTGTGCCCCCAGACCAAGGACGTCACCACAGCCATGAATGAGGGACGCTTTGAGGACGCGCTGAAGCTGCGGGGCCGGTGGGTGGCACCCATCCCTGCACCCCAGTGTCCCCAAAATGTCCCCAAAATGTCTCCAAACCCCTGTTTCCCCCATTTTTAGGAGCTTCCAGAACAACTGGAACGTTTACAAGCTGCTGGCTCACATCCGCCCACCTGCCACCAAGGTAGGGGACACTGGGGAGGGCACGGGGAGGGGCCCAACCTGGGACACCCTGATCCCACCCCAATCTCAACCTGGGATACCCCAGTTCCATCCCAGCCCAGGACACCCCAATCCCACCCCAGGGATGCATCCCACCCCAATCCCACCCGGGACACCCCAGTCCCACCACTGTCCCCAAGGCCACCTTGGCCATGTCCGCTGTCCCCACAGAGCAGTTACACCACTGTCCCCAAAGCCACTCCAGGCTACCCCAATCCCACCACTGTCCCTGAGGCCACCTGACCTGTGTCCCCTGTCCCCAAGGCCCGCTGACCCCTTTCCCCATGTCCCCAACCCTCTCCCTGTCCCCAGAGCGGGTACACGGTGGCCGTGCTGAACGTGGGCGCTCCAGCTGCGGGGATGAACGCGGCCGGGCCGGCGCCCGTCCGGATAGGCCTCATCCATGGCCACCGCATGCTCGCCGTGCATGATGGCTTCGACGGGCTGGCGTTCGGCATGGTGGGGGTCTGGAGGGGAATGGGGGTGGGATGGGGAGATCCTACCGGGAATGGCGTTGGGATGCGGTTTGGGATGGATTAGAGGGGCTGGTGTTCGGCATGGTGAGGGTCCAGAGGGGAATGGGGTGGGAAAAGGGTTTGGGATGGTGAGATTCCTATAGGGAAAAGGGTCTGAAATGGGGAGAATCCAGAGGGGAAAGGGTTTGGGATGGTGAGATTCCTATAGGGAATGGGGTTTGGGATGGATTAGAGGGGCTGGCATTTGGGATGTTGAGAGTCCTATGGGGGAAAGGGGTTGGGATGGGGAGATCCCTGTGGGATAAGTGCCCAGGGCATGACGGATTTGGAGGGTTGGATTTTGGGTGGGGGAGATACCTATAGGGAAAAGGGGTGGGAAAAGGGGGTGGGAAATGCACCATGGGTTTGAGGGGTTGGAGATGGATTTGAAGGGTTGGGTTTTGGAATGGGAAGATCCCAGTGGGAAAATAGGGTGGTTTAGAGTTTGGGAAGTACAGGATGGATTTGAGGGATTGGATTTCGGGATGGGAAGAACCCTGTGGGAAAAGGGTGCGAGAAAAGGGCCTGGGAAGGGGTAGTTGTGGCCCTGCAGGGATGGGGATTCCTCAGGAATTCCTTGGGATGGGGGTGTTTAACCCCTGTCCAAACCCCAGCCCCACTCTGGGTCTGATCTGTTGCTGTCCCTGAGCCAGGGGACGTTGTGTGACGCCCTGAGAGGGCTGAGGGGACACTGTGTGACCCCAGTGTCACTCTGATGGGGCTGAGGGGATATTGTGTGACCCCAAACCCTTCTCCCACCCCATTAACTCCTTGTTTCCCCCCTCCCCCCCAGGTGGAGGAGATCGGCTGGAACGCCGTGGGCAGCTGGACGGGGCTGGGAGGATCCAAACTGGGCACCAAGAGGTGACTCCCCGCCGTGTGGGGTCATTTGGGGTCCCTTTGGGGTCCCCACCCTGGCCGGGCTCATTCAGGGGGGTTTCCCCTTCCCAGGACTCTGCCCAAGAAATATTTAGAGGAGATCACCGCCAACATCAGCAAATTCGGGATCCACGCACTCATCATCATCGGCGGCTTCGAAGTCAGCAGGGCATGGTTGGGGCATGTTCAGGATGTGGTCAGCGGGGTGTGGTTGGGGTGTGGTCAGCGTCCCTTGCTGTCCCCCAGGCGTTCATGGGTGGGCTGGAGCTGGTGGAGGGCCGCGCACGCTTTGAGGAGCTCTGCATCCCCCTCTGCATCATCCCTGCCACAGTCTCCAACAACGTCCCTGGCTCCGACTTCAGCATCGGCACCGACACCGCCCTCAACACCATCACCACGGTCAGACCCCAATCCTATAGCCCAATCCCATATCCCAAACACCATCACCATGGTCAGATGTCTGACCCCAAACCCTGCCCCATTCCAGACGTGTGACCTGATCAAATAGTTGTGGTGGACACCTCAAATCCCCTGATCCCAAACCCTGCCATATTCCAGACGTGTGACCTGATCAAGCAGTCGGCCGCAGGCACCAAGCGCCGCGTGTTCATCATCGAGACTATGGGTGGCTTCTGCGGCTACCTGGCCACCATGGCTGGGCTGGCGGCTGGCGCCGACGCTGCCTACATCTACGAGGAGCCCTTCAGCAGCCGTGACCTGCAGGTGGGGACAGCCCAGGCCCCTGTCCCTGTCCCCAGTGTCACCGGGGTGGTGTGGGATGAGTGGGTTTCCATTCCCGACCCCATTCCCGGCTCCACTCCTAATCCCACTCCCACCCCCACTCCCACTCCCATTCCCAACCCCGTTCCTGTCCTATTCCTGCTCCCATTCCCGACCCCGTACCCCACCCCACTCCCACCCCCATGCCCGCGCCCGCAGGCCAATGTGGATCACCTGATAGAGAAGATGAAGACCACGGTGAAGAGGGGGCTCGTGCTCAGGTGGGCCCTGGCTTTGGGGTAGGGACAGCTGGGGGGGGACCTTGTGTCACCCCCGTGGGGATTGGGTTTGGGATCAGGAGAACTGGGGTGTTTGGGGTCTCACCGTAGTGACAGTGTTTGGGATCCAGGGAATTCTGTTTGGGATCAGCGGAATTGGGGGATTTGGAGTCCCACTGTAGTGATGGGGTTGGGAAAAGGGCTTTGGGATCAGGGGAACTGGGGGACTCCCATCAGGGTCTCACTACAGTTATGGGGTTTGGGATCTGGGGAATTGCATTTGGGATTGGGAGGATTGTGTTTAGGATCCAGGGAATTGGAGGATTTGGGGTCTGACCGTGGTGATGGCATTTGGGATCAGGGGAATTTTCTGGGATGGGGTGAATTGTGGGATTTGGCCCCGATCCCGTCCCTGCTGTAGGAACGAGCGCTGCAACGAGAACTACACCACGGATTTCATCTACAACCTCTACTCCGAGGAGGGCAAAGGGGTCTTCGACTGCCGGAAGAATGTCCTGGGGCACATGCAGCAGGTGGGAATTCTCTGGGAATGGGGTGAGGGTTTGGGAATTCCCCTGGGATGGGATTGGGGTTTGGGGGATCCCTCCGGAAATGGGATCAGGTTTGGGGGATGTCCCTGGCTCACCCCGGATTCTCCCGGTGCAGGGAGGCAGTCCCACCCCCTTTGACCGGAATTTCGGCACCAAGATGGGCGCCAAGGCCGTGGCCTGGATCACTGGGAAGATCAAGGAGTGCTCCCGGCACGGTGGGTGCTGCCAGAGGGGGGATTCCCAAAGGGACCCCATATTCCCAAACATACCCAAAAGGGCCCTCATGTGGATTTTGGTGGGAGTTCCCTGCTCCTGGAAGGTCCCAAACATTCCCCACCTCCCCTCCCGCGGGTTTTCCCCTCCTGGAGGACCCCAAACGTTCCCAACTTCCCCTCCCACATCCCTGAAGGTTTCCAAACATTCCCAACTTGCCTCCAGGAGGTTCCCCAACATTCCAATCCCCCTCCCAGGCCGGATCTTTGCCAACACGGCCGACTCCGCCTGCCTGCTGGGGATGCGCAAGCGCAGCCTGGTGTTCCAGCCCATCACCGAGCTGCGCCAGCAGACTGATTTTGAGTGCGTGTCCCTCCCTTCCCTCCCTTTCCCACCCTGGGAAGGTGGGACAAAGCCTGGGATCCTCCCCGGGGATGCCCCCAGCTGTCCCTGTACCTGTGTCCCCTCAGGCACCGCATCCCCAAGGAGCAGTGGTGGCTGAGACTGCGGCCCATCCTCAAAATCCTGGCCAAGTACAACATCGAGCTGGACACGTCAGAGACGGCGCACCTGGAGCACCTGACCCGCAAGATCCTGGTCCCTGAGGCCACCCTGTGACAGGGACAGCAGCCACTGCCACCCCCAGCCCCGGGGAACCCCCAAAACCTCATTTTCCTGCAGCCTTTTGGGGCTGGTTTGGGGATTTTATGGGATTTTGAGAAGCAGTGTTGTGATGAGTTGAGGGTAGGTGGTGGAGGTTGAGGGTTTTAGGGTTAAAAGTCACAAAATGGAGATGTTTCAATAAATTCAGCATTTGTCCAAGTGCACCAGGTCTCTGTGAATCCCTGGAATGGCAAACCTGGATCCCACGGACTCCAAATCCCTCCTGATCCTCAGGATTTCACTGCCCAGCACAACGGGGAGAGATAAAAGAGGTGGAATTTCAGTTTTTGTCCCCACGTTCCTCACAGAAAATAACAATGACAGTTTTCAGCTGCTTGGTTTCACCTTGGAAAGCTGCTCTTCCATTGGATCCTGGAACAGATCCCCAAAAAAACCCCAAAACCAACACCAAAGGATGAATTCCTGGTGGGAAACCTCAGGAAGAGCTTGGGGAGGTGGGAGGGAAGCCCTCAGCTCCATGTGGAGCTCTCTGGAGATTTCCTCAGCCCACAAGAATTCCAGTCCTGCAAAATTTCGGTTTTTGAGGTGGTTTCACCCTTGATGAAGCATAAAAATTATGGATAAACAGGGAAAACGTCACTCTCCATGCTGGAGAAACAGCTGGATCTTTTGATTTCCCGCCAATGCATCGCACAGGATTTCTCTGCATCCCAACCCTCAATTTCCTGCCTCAGGCCCTTCCTAAAAGAATTTTCCTTGAAATCCTTCCTTTTCCAAAGCAAAAAAACCCCAAAAAAGGCGGAAAAACCAGACTAATCCAACAGTTGGGATATAATTTACCATCAGAGGATGATTGTTCATTGCGGGAGGATGAATGGGGGGGCAGGAGGAGGAATGGAGAGGACAAAATGGAGGGAAGAGGGAGAAAGCGGAGGGAGCATGAGGGGACAGGGGAAAGAAGTGGAGGGGACAGAGGAAGGAAATGGAGGGAACAGAGAGGAGAAAATGGAGGGAGTGTGAGGGGCCAGCGGGGTCCCAAGTGGCCGAGGGGAACAAAAACTAAGGAGAGGAACCCGGTGAGTCCCGAAGCGAGCGGGGAACCTCTCCGAGGAGTGAGAGGCGATCCAGGGAAGGGAAGGTGTCCCTCCCTCAGGTGAGCAGCAGTAGGTACTCCTTGAGGCAGGCGGGCAGCGGCAGCTGCTGCACAGCCTGGGGCAGGAAGCGCAGGCCGAGCGAGCGGCGCACGGCGTAGCGCGACAGCGCCTGCAGCGTGCCCGGCGCCGAGCACAGCCGCGTCAGCCGCTGGCACAGCTGCGGGTCCCGGGCCACCTCCCAGGGCAGGCTCCCGTTCTTGCGCAGCTCAAAGTGTCCCGTGGCCCTGTGCAGCAAATCCAGGCAGGAATCCTCGCGCTCTGTGCCCAAGCCCCGCACCAGCAGCGCTACCAGGCGCGAGATGGGGCTCTGGCCCTTCAGGTTGACCACGCGCACCTCGGCGCCGAAGTCCAGCAGGACGCTGACGCTCTCCAGGTTGCCCTTCATGGCTGCCCAGCTCAGGGGGGTGTCGTTGTTGTAGTCCAGGGCGTTGACCAGGGCGCCGTTGGCAAGCAGAGCCCGCACACACTCGGCGTTGTTCTTGAAGGCCGCCCAGTGCAGCGGCGTGTCCTTGTTGCCATCCAGGGCATTGGGGTTGGCTCCGTACTCCAATAAAATCTCCACGCAGGTTTCATCTTTTTCTGCTGCATAGTGAAGGGCTGTGCGGTTGTAGCCGTCCAGGGCGTTCACCTAGGGGGAAAAAATAAAGATTTCGGGGTCAGGGAGTGGCCCCAGCTCAGCTCGGCAACAAGGGAAGAGCCACGGGTCCCAAATCCCAAATTAGGGAAAAATGAGGAAGGGGTTTGGGGTAGGAGCTGCCCAGCAGCCAGAGGAAAGTGGGGAAAAAAATCCAGCAAATTTAGGGTTTAAGTCTTCCTTCCCATCCTCCCAAAATTTCAGCACAAAAATTTAGGTTTCAATCCTTCCTCCACTCTCAAAATCTCATCTCAAAAATTCCCTCCCTGCTAGGACAATGAACTTTCCCCTTGTGGCACTTTGTGAGGGAACACAAACCCACTGAATAACCTGAGCTGGAAAAGACCCACAAAGATCATCCAATCCAAGCCCTGGTCCTGCACAGGACACTCAAAAATCCTCCCCCGTGCTGCGAGCGTTGTCCAAACCCTGATCCCTGGAGCTTGTGCCCCATGATCCTCTGGGGGAAGAACTTTTTTCCCAAAATCCAATTTAAACCCATCAGCTCAAACCCCAGCTGTTTATCACCTCCTCCCTACTTCCCAGCCCCTTTTCTCAGCGTTTTTCGCCGGTTTTTGTTTTTTCCAAAGCTTTACCTCGGCTCCTTTTTGCAGCAGCAGCTCCACGCAGTCGGCATCAGCCACCATGCAGGCGCAGTGCAGGGGTTTTAGGGTGCCGTGCAGGCAGTTCACATCGGCGCCCTGGGGAGCACAGGAAGCCCCCCGGGGTCAAGAATGCACCCTTCCCATCCCTTCAGAAAGGGTTAATTCACACAAATCCCGGGGGTTTGTTTGCAGGAACTGCCGACGGCAGGAACCGCCTCGGGGTCAGGAACTCCCCCCTTCCCACCCCCTTAGAAAGGGTTAATTCAGAGAAAGCCCAGGGGTTCGTTCGCAGGAACGCTCCCGGTATCAGTCCAACCTCCTGGTCGCGTTTCACCAATTCATTCTCACCAAAAGGTGCCCGCAGATCCCCGGAGACCCCCCCGGCCCCGGGGGTCCGGAGGGGGGAAGGAAAAGCCTGGAGTCTCTAAACCAACCGGAAGTGCCCGGATCTTCCCCTATCGGGACCCAAAACCCCTCCAGGATCCGCAGGGACCGGGACACCCGGGGACAGCTCGGCAGTGCCCGTCAGAGGGACCCGGAGCCCTCGGGGGGCTCAAGCGGCACGGTCCGGCCGCGGAACGTGTTCGGTGTCCCGGCCCCGGGACTCACCCGGCCGATCAGATCCTCCACGTTGTCCCGGGGGAAGGAGCGGATGGCGGCTATGGTGCGGATGAGGCGCTCGGACAGCGAGTACTTGCTCTGAATGCTCTGCATGATGTACCACATGGCGCGGGCCGCGCCGCCGCATGCCCGGCCGGCCCCGCCGAGCCCCGCGCCGGACC
>VZRV01003014.1:0-19291 GCA_013398115.1 Falcunculus frontatus
CGCCCGGCGGGCAGCGCGCGAGCTCCGGCCAATCAGCGCCCGGGGCGCCTCCGCCCGGCGGGCAGCGCGCGCGCACCCGCCAATCAGAGACAGACGGCTCCGCTGAGGACACGCCCCTTCCGTGCGCGCAGGCGCCGCGGGTCGCAGGGGAGAGGGGGGGTGTGTGTGTGACGGAGGCCGGTGCCGGCGCGGGGCCGGATCCGGGTTCCGATTCCGATCCCGCTCCCGGTCCCTGCACCGCTCCCGGTCCTGTTCCCGCTCCGCACCCGCTCCCTTCCGGGGGCAGCGGGTACGTCATGGGCTCCCTGCGGCTCCTCGTCCCCCGCTGGTGCCGCTACGCCTCCCCTGCTCTGCTGCTGGCGCGGCGCGCAGCCCCCGGCGTTGGATCCGGGCAGGCGCCGCTCCTGCCCCGGCCCCCAGGCCAGGGCTCGCTGCCGGACTGGAGAACGTGCAGCTCCTCCCAGGCCTCCCGCAAACTGCCCGGCAGCGACCCGAGAGACATCAGTGCTGGCAGCTCCGCTGGAGCTACCGAGGAGCAGAAGGATGATGATGATGATGATGAAGGCGTGGAGTTCGGGACGCTATCCGATAAATTTGCCTCTAGAAAATATTACCACAAAACCACAGCGCGCTTTCGGGATTTAAAGCTTCAAGAAGAAGGAGAAGAAGAACCAGAAAGAAGACCTCGACGTGGGCGTAAGAACACCCCATACTGGTACTTCCTACGGTGCAAGGCCCTCATCAAAGAGGACAAGGTTTGAGCCCAGGTCTTCTGTTGTTTTGAATAGCACTGATGAAAGATGCAGCTCTGATCAGTCTCTATCACTTGGTATCTTTACAGAAAGAATTAAAATAAGAATTTCTTGTACAATCATAATAGAACAGTTTGGGTTGGAAGGGACCTTAAAACCCATCCAGTTGCATCCCCTGCCATGGATCCCTGCCTTCCACTATCCCGGGTTGCTCCAAGCCCCATCCAACCTGGCTTTGGACACTTCCAGGGATGGGGCAGCCACAGCTTCTCTGGGCAGCCTGTGCCATGCCTCACTTCCCTCACAGTAAAGGGTTTCTTCCCAATATCTAACCTAAATCTCCCCTCTGTCAGCTTAAAGCCATCCCCCCTCGTCCTGTTACCACGTGCCCTTGTCCAAAGACCCTCTCCAGCCTTCTTGTGAGGAACCCCACACTTTTGCACTAGGATTTGCGCTACAGTCTGCCCACAGCTGCATATATTAATATCCATTGTAATTGTTTCTGCCTCATGATGGTTTTTTCTCATCCTTATAGCTGGCAGAGGCTCTGGAGCTGTTTGAGGTGCAGATGCTGAAGGAGGAGCGTGTCCAGCCAGAAGAAGGCAATTACACCGTTCTCATTGGCGGCTGTGGCAGGGTTGGCTACGTGAAAAAGGCATTCAGGCTCTACAATGATGTAGGTTTAACTTCTCTCTCAAAACATTTTCTAAGCTAAAGTCATTTCAAGCATTCAGTCATGTTGCTTTATCTCCAAAATGCCTTTGAGTTAGTGTTGGCACCTTCTTAGCCTGAAACTCTTAAAAACAAGTTAAAAATTCAAGATGTCCTTTTGCAAAAAGAGCCAGTTCAGATCCTTCTTCTCTTCCTCTAGATGAAAAAACGAGGGTTAATCCCCACAGAGGCCACTTACACAGCCCTGTTCAATGCCTGTGCTGAGTCTCCGTGGAAGGACTCAGGGCTGCAGAGCGCCCTGAAACTGCGGCAGCAGCTGCAGAGCAAAAACGAGGAGCTGAACCTCATCACCTACCACGCCCTGCTGAAGGTCTGTGCCCTCTGCTCAGACCTCAAGATGTGCTTGGATGTACTCAAGGTAAATAGGTTGCTTTTTCCCTCTAATCTGTTGGGGTTGAGGCTCCTGGAAGCTGTCATGTTGCATCAGGTTTTAATTTCATTTCCAGCAGAGATAATTACAGATCATGTCTTTATATTTCATTGATCCTTATTGTCATACCATGAAATTGTACATATCAAACTTTAAGCTTAATTACCTAAAGGGAGGCAGCTTTGGCTTTAAAACTGATCCAAGGTGTCAAAAGCTTACCAGAGTTTTTGTGGAGTTCACAGGTACCATTTGTGTCCTTTCCTTGTTTTAAAGACCTGACTCTTTTTAAAGTTCTTACAGCAGCTCTTCTCAGCAGGGTCTTTCTGGGAATATCTAAAAGGGTTGCTGTCCCTGCTCCCAAGTGCAAGTGTGCAAGTGTTTCAGGGCTTTCTCCCAGAGCAATCATTCTGCTCAAACACTTGGAACTCACCTTATGCTTTGTTACATCTATCCCCAGAAAATGACAGTGATATTTGAACTTCACCACACAGGGTAACTGGGAAGTTTAATGCTCTCTCTGCTCTTTTCAGGAAATTGTGCAGAAGGGCCATGTCCTCACAGCTGAGACCTTCAGCTTCCTTCTCATGAGCTGCATAAAAGACAGCGAAAACGGCTTCCGATTTGCCTTGCAGGTTTGTCCTCGTGTTCTAGGAGAGGGGGAAAAGTGCTGCTGTATGGTTGTAACCATCACTTGAACATACGGAAGGCAGCGGGGTGGTGAAATGGGAGGAGTTCAGCTCCTCCTGGCATAAGTTCTGAAAACTAGACTTTGCTCAGGACATCTCATATGCTGGTAAATAGCCCTGGATCATCTCACAGGGCTCTCCAGCTCAAGGTCACTGTCCTTGTCGTGCTGTAAATTCTCTCCTTCTCACACAGATCCCACAGATGTGCTTACAGGCTGTTAGAGACAGTTTAGTATTTAATATTTGTCTTCCCCTCTTCAGGTTTGGAAACAAATGAATAAGCTGGGAATAAAGGCTGACAGCCACACCTACAACCTGATGCTGCGTGCGGCCAGAGACTGTGGGATCGGCGATCCTGCCATGGCCTCTAAACTCCTGCTCAGTCCCCCTGAGAAATCACCTCAGCTACAGCTGCCACCTGGCAGGCAGAAGGAAAAGGTGAAAAATCAGAGGAAGAAGGGATCAGAGAGTGCTGTTGTCCAGCTGGATGTGGAAGCTATGGAAAAGCAATTATTTCAGGAGAGTTCGGTGCAGCCCGAGGAACGGATCCAGCAACAAAATAAAGATGTGGCTCGGGCTGAAGCAGAACCAGCTGCTCCTGACAGTTCCAGCATTACTCACAGCAGGGCTGGAGCCTTGATGAGGAGACCCCGGAGTGAGATGGAGCAGGAACAGGCACACCCAAGCCAGAAGCTGCCATTCTGCAACCTGCCCAACTTGTTGGATTCCAGGATGCCTGACACACCTGTGGTTTCCTTGGGAACAGTGGCCACACCATCCCATAGACTGGCTTTGATGGGGGATGTGGAGGGATTCTTGAACAAAATGAAAGAGGACAATGCAGAGCGCAACATTAAAACATTCACGTTACTGGCTGAGCTGGTGGAACCCCAAAGCCCCTCAGAGTCCTCTTTGCTGGCACTGCTGGAGGATCGTAAAGTAAAAGTAGATGTGACCTTCTTCAACACTTTAATGAGGAAGAGAAGTAAACAAGGAGACCTGGAGGGAGCAAAGGTGAGACAAAAACCTCAGAACCCCCATCATAACCTCCTTGTCTCGGGCCTCCTGTGTTTTACTGAGACCCATTTCCCTATCCACAATAGAAACTGGGATCTCACACTGTTTTCCACAAGGTGGTGCTTGGGTTAATATCTAAGTATTTATGGATTCTGTTCTAGCACATCCAGCTCCCTATTTGGAAAGCTACAGTGAGATTTTTTGGGAGGTGATGCCAACACTTGTATCTTGCAGAGCGTGCTGCGAGCTGTGGTGAAGAGGGGACTGTCACCTAACCTCCAGACATTTTGTAACTTGGCAATTGCCTGCCACAAGCAGCAGGATGGACTGCAGCTGCTCTCAGATTTGAAGGTAATCAAAGAAAAATCTTCTGCTGTTTGGGGTCTGAGCTGCAGGAAGAGGCAAAGTGAACTGTTAATGCTTTTAAGAAACCTGCTGAGGTTTCTGTGGCGGGTGGTTTTGTTCTCTCCCCAAAAACGTGCAGCTCCAGAGTAGCTGGAGCTCAGGTGGTCTGTCCTGCACCTGTGCTGGCACTGCACAAGCTGCTTCACAGGTCCTGTGGTGAGAGCTGTGCTCCTTGTGTAAAAATTGCCTCTCTGCCTTCTCCTTCTGCAAGTCCTGCACTAGTCAGCTGATAAACTTGTTTATCTGTAGCATTTGTTCTTTCCAGAGGTCTGGAATAACTCCCAACAAGTACATCTACAGCACCCTCATTGCTGCTGCTGTGAGGCAGCTGGATTACAGTTACCTCACAGAGATCCTGCGGGACATGAGGAATAACCAGGTGCCTCCCAATGAAGTGATCATCCGGCAGCTGGAGTTTGCAGCACGGTACCCTCCCAAATTTGACAGGGTAAGGAGCCAGAACTGGCAGGGTGTGGAGGCATCACAAAGGACACCAATAGAGGAGGAGAATCATAAATGTCTGCCTGAGTGTCCTTTGGGTTTGTCTGATCTGGTTGATGATTACTTGATCGCTGTTTCTTCGGTAGCAGTGTAGCTCCTGCAGGCTGGTGCCCAAAGTGAGCTCTCATCTAATAGAAACCTCTTTTGTTGGATTTCTCTTTGCAGTATAAGTACAAAAACCCATACCTGGAGAAGATTGATGGTTTCCGTGGCTACTACTACCGGTGGTTAAAAGTTATGGCTGGAGAGGAGACCCCCCACCCCTGGGCCAAGTACAGGACAGCAAAGCCTGGGGGGCAGGAGAGCGAGGCAGAGGCTGTGCAGGAAAAAGGAGCACAATGCTGAAGTTTCCAGTTTTTCCAGCACAAGGAAGATGCATGACTTGCTTCTTTAAACTGGCTTGTAGTAAAGCTGCTTTGTATTTCTCCAACCCCCAATTGCAAACTTCTTGCAATAGTTACGTAATAAAATATTTCCTTTTTAAGGAGGAGCAAATACATTTTCAGTGAATTTCCTTCAACTGCCAAGGATTAGATGGGCTGTAGTTTAGCAAACCCTGTGCAAAACAAGGAAGAAGCAAAATCAGATTTAACAGGGGTTTAGCTCAGTGCTGGTTTTGTCTCTGTCCTGTGTTCTGTCATTTCACATGTGACCTGTAATACTCTAGACTGCTGGCATTCCTGAAGGGATCTGTGAATTAATTCCAGCAGAGAATTCCAGTGAAATTCAGCTTCCATCTGCACATGGTCAGGGAAGGGCTCAGACTGGACATTTGGGAACTGTATTTCCTTTCCACACAGCCTTTTAAATGGACTTGGTTGAAGAAAAATTCCAGAGCAGCTCACAATGTGCAGAGCAACCTTCAAGCACCCCGAACACATCCAGCAGGAGAAAAGGGGCACAGGAGTGTTTCACCAGAAGATCACACCACTCTCAGGAAGGCAGACTTTATTTTAAAATAAATGGCTACACAAAACCCTACTCCAAAGCACCCCCCCATTTATTCATGATCCAAGTGATTAGGCTGCTGCTTTAATTATTATACAGAAATATCCCATCACAGAAAGTGTAATTGCACTCATAGTCCATTGAGGAGGAGGAGGATGTCCCTCAGAGTTCAAAAAACAAGTCTGATGGCAAAAGGCTTCACCCAGAGCAGCCTCTGCATCCACAGTGAGTGCACTCAATGATTCTGCCCTGAAAAACAAACACAATGGTGTTTCAGCCTAGCCACAGCAGGAACAGCAGGCTCAGACCTCGAGGCAGGGAATGGCTCTGAGTGGGAAGGGTTTCCACAGTTCAGTGTTATTTCCCATACTTGTAACAACTTAAAATGAATGCCAAAGCTGACACTAACTTTAGAGGCAGCTAGACACCAACTGTACCAGCAAAGGTAGAGGAAATTACCAGGAAGAATAGAACTACCCCCTCTGCTGTCCCTGAGCTGGGAGAAGTCAGAACAGCTACTGCAGAGCAAAGCAACAAGCTGGAGACTCACCACTTCCAGCTTGCTTTTGGGAACCCTGCAGATGCAGTTGGTCCCAAAGTTGGTGTCCCGAGTCTGGATGCAGCGCAGGCAGCAGAGGTTCTCATAGCCCTGCTTCTTCCACTTGGCAATCAGGTTTTTGTCAGCGTAGCCCTCCTTGATGCAGTACTCATAGAGCTCTGGGGAGGAGCAGACACTGTCACAAGTCTCACTACCAGGAGTTAGCAGCTGTAGTAACCAGCAGGTAAAGCCAGGCAGCTGCCAAGCCTTCCCTTCCTCCTTCCCCAGAAACCTGATCCCACCAACTCCCAGTTCAGCAGCACCCACAGGTGAACACCTCACTCACTCCAGCTTTCCCCTGCCCCAGGTAAAGCCCCTGCCCTCCTCACCTCTGCTGATTGCTTTCCTCTTATAGAAGAGGTCAAAGATGTAACGTGTTTTCTGGTGGTGGATCCTGAAGATGGGCCAGAGGGACTCCACTTTCCTCTTCCCTTCGTGTGGCTCCGTCTCCGCTGGGAGGGAACACAAACACCAGGTGACCAAGGGCTTCCTTCAATCCCTTTGCAGTGAACTGTTCCAAGAATGTTCATAGCTTTAATACACGACAGGGATAAGGCTGAGATTAATGGGAGAAGACTCAAATGAGAGAGACCTGACCTGGAACAGCTCCTTTAGGATATAAAACCAATGGCAGTGGGATGACATAACCCACACTGGGATGGTGGGTGACTTCATGCCCACAGCAATAACACAGACAGATCCTCCACACACCTGTGAGCTTCATCCCTGAACCAGCTGTAAGCAAAGCTCTGTGCTCCATAACCTGTGTACACCCCAAAAATAGTGACCACTGTGGCCCAGGATCAACCTGCAGCACCACTGGAGGCACAGACATAGAAAAGGTCCACCTGTATTCATGAAGCAGCTCTTTTGAGCCTGTTTTGAGGTCCCATCCCAGAGAACACCCACTCACCTTCTCTCATCTTCTGATCCAGCTCGTCCAGCGTGGGCTCGATCAGCTCCCAGCCATCCGGGGGAGGCTTCCTGCTCCTCTTCACTTTGGGCATTGCCTCGGGAACGAAGGGGGCGAAAGACAAGGGGAACCGCTAGCACTCCCTCAGAATCACTGGGAAAAACGAAAGGAAAACAGCTGTCAGATATATTTCTCCTAAGGTTTCTGTGCCCCCGTCCCGTTTTCCACTTCAAGGATAAAAATGAGCTTTACGGAGCTCGTGAAAGAGGTGAAACCTCGGTGGCTGCTGCACGATAAGTCCGGTTTTTCTCCTCAGCAAAGTGTGACAGCCGCTCCTCCCCCGAGATGACAACTCCGGTCAGCTCCCGGTGACACCGGGGCGAGGCCGCCCGGCCCGGCCCCGGCAGCCCCACAGCGGAACCCGGGGCTGGCGGGGTGAGGGGAGGCCGCAGATCCTGGTTCCAATTCCTGTTCTGATCCCGATCCCGATCCCGGTCCCGGTCCCGGTCCCGGTCCCGGTCCCGGTCCCGGTCCCGGTCCTTGTCCTGGTCCCGACCCTGATCCTGATCCCGGTCCCTATCCCACTCCCGGTCCCGGCCCCTCTCACCGCCCGCTCCCGTCGCGCCGCCACCGTCACCCGGGGGCCTCTCGCAGCCGCGCCGCCGGTGGCTCCTCCCCCTGGGCTGCCCTGCGCGCTGCCTGAGCAGAACCCTCTCCGCCGCCGCCCCGAGAGAGGCAAGAACCCGCCGGGAGAGAACCGGCCCCGCTCCCCGCTCCGCGCTGCGGGAGCACCGGGAGGGGCGGCGCGGGCAGCGGGAGCGGCGGCGCTGAGGGCAGCCCAGCGGCGGGGCCCTGGGGGTGGGGGCGGTTCCGGTTCCGGTTCCGGGCGCCGCTCGGGCCGGGGGGGCCGCGCCGCCATCGCCGCGATGCCGAAAGGTGGTGGGGGCCGGGCCGGGCCGGGGATTCCCCCGCGGGGAACGGCGGCGGGAGGACACGGGGAACAGAGAGGAAGGGGCTGAGGGGATGTGTGGGCAGCCCCGGCCCCGGCGCGGGCAGGGCTCGTGTTCGCCCCCGGCTGTAAAGATGCCGCGGGGGGTCCGTTCTCCCCTCTCTCCCCGGCCTTGAGGGAGCCTGCGGGGGTCCCTTTCCCCCTTACCGGCGGCGGAGGGCGGTCCCCGCGCCGCCCCCGTGGCTGTGTTTGGGCTCTGGGGGATCTCGGGTTCTCTTCCCCCCCACCCCGTTCTGGGGGGCTCCGAGGGTGCCTCGCCCCCTCCCAGCCCCCCAAGAGACGGCTTTTCACAGAGCCGGGGGCCCGCTCTGTGCCCCCCAAAGTGCCGTGGCAGCGCGGCAGCCGCTGGGGGTGTCCGGGCCGGGGGGTGCCGGTCCCGCCCGTGGGACCGGGCTGGGCTCCATGTGCTCCCGCTGGATCGGGAACCGCGGCGGGTTCCCCCGGGACAGGGCGTGGGGCTCTCGGAGCCCCGGGGAGGGGGGTACAGCCCCACGGGGGACACCGGGGGCTGGCGGCCATCCCGCCCCGGGGACAGGGCAGGGGGATCCGGGCGGCCGCGCACAGGGTCCCGGCCCAGGGGTGGTCCGGGGGCTCCAAACGTGGCTCCTTTGATGTGGCTGCGGCAGCGCCGCGTTTTGGGTGTTCGGAACGGGCACCGACTTGCTCGTCGTGTGATTCAGGAGCGGGGATGAGGCACTGCCGGGCTGTCACGGCTCAGCAGGATCCACCCAGAACCTTCTCCACATGCACCATCTGCATAATTGGCTCTTGCAAACCCCGGTCACACACGTTAAAAACCAGCCCTTCTCATTCCTCTTCCCTGCAGTTTGCTCTGCTTTATTTCATCAGCATTTCCCAGCCTTTAGCACCAAACTGATTCCTTGCTTAGATTTTATTTAACCACTTCATTTTGGGTCCATTTGCACAGTGATGGGAGATGGGGCTGAAGCTTTCACATGGTTTTTGTGAAGGCAAGGAACTGTGGTGGGTTATAACCCCAATTTTCATATTTAAATGCCCTGTAACTTCAGGATTTCCTGCTCTTTATTTCATTGTACAGATTTCAGTGTTTGATTCAAACCTTTTGCTTTTTGGAAGAAGAGGGGTCTTTGGTCTGTTTTCCCCTAAGTCAGTGGGAGTTGTTGGATTGTTGGCAGAAGAGTGGATTTTGGCACTCACTGTTTAATATAAAAGGGAGGGGCATTAACCATATACTAATAAATTTTTGCAGGATTATTTCTGATTAATTTCCTTTTTTTTCCCCCTAATACTTTGATTTTAAAAAGAAGAGATTCCATCAGTATAATTCCATTCTCTTTCATCTAAAAGCCTTAATTAGGCTGTTTAAAGCTGAAGACAGATGTGTTTGAACGTGTGCCTGCCTGGGCACCACTGGGCTTTGCTGCAGGTGAAATCTGCAGGTGATTCTATTCTAAAAGTGCTTCACAGAGGTGGAAAAGGATCATCATCCCTGTTTTACAGATGGTGAGACTGAGGCACAGAGCTGGTCAGAGGCAGGTGTAGGACCAGCTCCCCATGTCTGATGTGAGATTTGAGCTCCCTGTGGGAGCTGAGCCCCATCCCTGCACTGTGCTGAGCCCTCACTGAGGCTTCCATGGGCTTCATTCTTCCATTTGCTTCTTTTTAGGCTTTTAATGTAAAATAGTTTCTCTTTGGTTGCTTCCGCCCCTTATCACCACTGTTTATTTGCAGTAATGAGCAGTTTGTGTTCCTTGGTCCTGAGCCCAGTGTGGAATTCTGGAGCAGCTGGATGAGGAGCCTGGCCCTGGCCGGGCTGGGAGCACAGCAGGGGTTTGGTTATTTGGGGGTTGGTGTGTCACAGATGTCACTGTTGTTCCATTTGGAGTGATGTCATGTGCTGGGCAGTGAGGTAATGTCTCCCCAGGAGCATTCCCCTGGCAGATCTTCTTCCAGAGGGTGTCAGTGTTCCCACGTGGGATGGCTGGAAACAGCAAACACCTGTCTGGCTGCACCAAAGCTTTTAATTGTGCTTAGGGTTTGAGAGCCCATGAGCTTCCCCAGTTGAATCCAGGGAGAAGAATTTGGTCTCTGCAGTTCCCCATTTCTCTTGGAAAAATATTTCGGGCGTTTCTGTAAAGCTTCACAGTGGGGTTTTGGGACAAAACTTAGGCATATGAGAGTTTGTCCGTGCTGAGCCAGGAGAATTGGTCAGAAAATGTTGGATCTCTAAGGCTCCCAGTGCTTCCCAGTCCAACAGCACACAGTGAGAGAGCAGTGGCAGATCTCCCATGGATCCCACAGTGCCAAGGAAGGAGGGACAAGCCCTCATCCCTCCCCATCACTGTAAGGTTCCCATTGTCCTCAGCAGGTGAAATGGGGAGGATGAGGGAGATCCAGTGTTTCCTGCTCCTTCCACTGAACTTCCAGGACCCCTGCAGTGGCAGAGAACTGCCTTGCCAGAGTTGTTTGCTTTTTCCCAACCTCCCTCACTCAAGGCTGTGGATTGGCTCTATTCAACTTGCTTCCCAGTTCTTTGGGCTGGAAAAACATAACCAGAGCAGTGGCTTGAAGGGAGCATTAATGGCTTCAGCAGTTCATTAATCAACACAATTTGGAACTTGGGGCAGTGCCAGCCACAGTGACTCCCCTTCCTGGTTCCTAGGGCTTGTGTTTATTTTTCCTCATAAAGCAGTAGAATGTGGAGGTTCCTTTCAGTACTTCATCAGCTGCCATTGTAATTTCCAAAGCTTTTGTCCAATTAGCTTCCTATTTTCCCCTGGCACAGTGGGAGGGGTTAAGGAGCCAAGCTTGTCAGAATGTTGGTTGTAACCACAGGAACACGCTGTGATTCCTCCTGTGCAGGAAACTGGCATCTGCTGTGGGACTGAGCACCCCTTGCCATCGTGGGAAGGGAATTGGAGAGGCCACGAACACAGGCAGGGAGGGGTGGTATCAATAATCCCAATTCTCTGAGTGTCTCACCTAAAAATCTTGGAGCATTTCACCAAGTTCAGTGTGGGGTTTTGTTGTTTAGGTTCTATCAGAGGAGCTATTTTGGTTTGTCCTATCCACACCTAAAATCCAGAGGGTGCTGCAGGAGGAACAGACTTTTCTGGAAGTTGCCACTAAACCATGTGTTAATTTTGTTATTTTGTGCAGGTAGAAAAGGAGGCCACAAAGGCCGGGCAAGGCAGTACACGAGTCCTGAGGAGATTGATGCCCAGCTCCAAGCAGAAAAGCAAAAGGCAAGGGTATGTGTTTGCTCCTTTGTGTGATTTCTGTCCCAGTTCCTGCCTTACCCAGCCTGGTTATTCGCTGTTTAGGAGCAGTGGCAGCTTAGCCAAGTGTTGCAGATCATTCTAGCAGTGATCACAGTATGGATCCTGAATATCTCCAGCTGGGGAGACCCGGGTGTCACCCAGTCTGGTTCCTGAGGCCCGGGAGACCACCCAGGGCAGCATTTGAAGGTTAAAGGACAGAGGAGCTGATTACACAGCAGCTCTGGAGATCTTTTCTCCCCATATTTCATCGTTCCAGTCTCCAGTGTCAGCTCGTTTTCTGTCCATGTTCTGCAGCTTGGCTTTGGACAACAAGGGCCACATCTTGACATGTTACCGTATGTTGATATTACTGAATTTGCCCTCTTTCTGTTGTAGATTTAGGGACCAAACTCCTTTGACTTCTTCCTGGACACATGATTTTCTTGTTTGCCTCTGACTTATAGGGAGAGATAACAGAGTTTTCTGGTGTGGGACCTCTTTTGGGTGTGTTTTTGTGCCCCAGCATTGGACTGTAGCAGCTCCCCCCACTTCCACCACAACCTGACTGCCGTCATAAAAGCCTTGGCTGCTTTTTGCAGCTCTTGCTCTCTTTATTCCCAGCTTAACACAGCTCTGGTGACACTCTAATATTTTTCTGTGACTTTCTGGAAGTGGTGCCTCAGCCCAAATACACAATTCCAGCTGAGGCCTCACAGCACTGACCACAGGAGGATAATTATACCCTGTGTAGAAAATCCTGATGAATACCTCTGAGATGACTCTCTCAAGCAGTTCTGAGCCATAGTGTTGAGTCCTTTTTAATGTTTTGCCCAGCTGGAACTCGAGATGATTGTTTGGTTTGCTGCTTAGCCACATATTCCGGCTTCGTGTTGGATTTCTTCTTCCAAAGTGTAACTCTTGGTTAGTTTCTGATTCCACTTTCATGGTTTCATGCCATATTTCCAAATTCTAAAACCACTTATGAGTCTCATCCTGTTTTCCAAAATAATTCCAACTCCTACCACTGTGATGTCATTCACAAACTGTGTGTGTGTTCCCTGCTTCCATGTTGTTAATAAAAATACTGACTGGAAATGGAACAGAAAAGCAGAACCCACTTGAAATGTGTATCTTGTTTCACAGCAAACCAGAGAACTGCTCTTTGGGAAGGATTTATTTTTTGTGGTAATCCGTATCACACAGCGATGGTTACACAGATGGTTACATCTAGTACTGATTTATTAAGGAAAGCTTAAAAACCCCCCCCCCACAATTAACAAAATTACTCCTCTTAGTGTTCCTTGCTCATCCACTTTTCAGGTTGCTTGACGAGGGATGTTGGTAGTGTAAAACAAGCTGTTCACACCCATATTGGTTCTTCTAATGATTTAGAAATTAATCCCCAGGCTCCTGACTGGTGGAAGCTCTGCTAAAAAGGCTGTAATTCTTTGGATAATAATGTTCTGGTTGACGGTTGTCAATTTGCTCCTTCTCTAGTTGTTTTTATTTATCCAGACCCAGGATGGGATCCACCTCTAAACTGCATCTATGTAGTTTCCAGTCTCTGAGATACTGTGCACTGGAAACCCAGGCCAAAATTCTCCTGGAGAGCTTTCATTTGGGGAAAGTAAAGTGCCGGTTGTGTCTCTCACGGTGATTTTCCTATTAGAGGGAACAGCAGAGTTGTTTGGAGGTGATGCTCTTGCTGAGGAGGAGCTCTCTGTGACAGCCAGACCCCCTTGGTGGCACAAGGGCCACATCAGGAACACCAGTGCTCAGAGCTCTCATCCCTTCAAAATCATCTCATTTAAGAGCTGGGTTTGGGATTTTTTGTGACATACATTTCCTCTAATTTCCTCTGGTTTTCTAGGAAGAGGAGGAGCAAGAAGAAGGAGGCGAAGGAGCAACAGGGGACCCCAAAAAGGAGAAGAAATCTTTAGATTCAGATGAGAGTGATGAAGATGATGAGGATTATCAGGTACTGGCATTCTCAGGGCACTTAATGCACCTAATACTTGGGCCAGGGGGGAGATGCACACTGGGTTCTGTGCAGTGCACCTAGAGTGCATTTTTAATAGAAGTATTTTTAGAAGCCAAAAACTCCTCACTTGACAGCGTTTTACCCTCAGAATGAGAATTTGTGAATATTTACAAATGAAATACAAAGGCAAGAAGATTTTTTAAAAGGCTGAAGGTGCCTTGATTCATAAATGGTTTTACTGGCTGGTAGTAAAATCTTGAGTTGAGCTTTTGGGGTGCTTTGCAGTGTGTTTGGAGAGCTCTGGTACAACCCAGAGCTGGGTGTGAGAGCTCTTTAACCTCCCTCTTGTTCTTGACCCACAGCAAAAGCGCAAAGGAGTAGAGGGGTTGATAGACATAGAGAACCCCAACCGTGTCATTCAGACAACCAAAAAAGTCACTCAGCTGGACCTGGATGGACCCAAGGAGCTCTCACGACGAGAGAGGTGAGTGTTCCCTGCTGCATCCCTGGACTTTCAGCCTCACTGCTGGCAGCATCTTGGTGCAGGGAGGTGTTTCCCCTGCTCTGTGTCAGTGTTTTGGGGAGGCCCCTAAAGTGTATTGCTGCCTAAAGCAGGCACTAAACAGCAGCAAACTGGGCTCACTGTGCTTCGGAATGGGGTTCCTTAGAAACTTCACAGGAGTTGTCTGTCCTCTGGGAGCAGCTGTGGCCATCCTGCAGCCAGGCAGCCTGCCCTGGGGCACTGAGAGAAAAGTATTTAGGCCATTCCTTTCCTAAGGTTTTATGCCAAAAATCAGACCTAACTGAAATTCTGAAATCATACTGCTGTGAAAGGGATTTAGGCCGTTCCTTTCCTGAAGTTTTATGCCAAAAATCAGAACAGAAATCCATTAACCAGAAGTCACCTTGGATCCACTGTAATATCACTCAGAAGGTGTCCTGGTGACAGGTAACAGTGTCCAGATTTCAGGCATCATGGTGAAATTTTTGTCTGGGCAGATGAATAACCTGAAAACCAAAGTTTAATCTCCTAGTTTCACTTAGCAATGGTGAGGTTTGGAAGGAAAGATTTAAGCTTTGTTATTTGGCGTAAATTGCTTTGACAGAAGGACACCTTTGAGGGTAAGGCTGGGAAAAACACGTCACAGTTGTTGTGGTGTGGGGCTAATTCATTTGACCTCCTTGTGTGTCCGTGTCCTTATTTAGCTCAAGGAAGGAAGAAATAATCTCTCTCCTCATCTCTGTTCAAACCCTGCAAATAGACAGAAACTGTACTTGAAAACTGGTGAAAGACCCCCAGTTTTGGGGTTTTTCCTGGTTGGAAAGCCCCACTCTGCCTGTTCCTGTGGGCTTGCCTGGGTACTCTGGTGATTGGTGTGTTTCCCTTGAGCAGAGAGGAAATAGAGAAGCAAAAGGCAAAAGAAAGATACATGAAAATGCACCTAGCTGGGAAAACAGAGCAAGCCAAGGCAGACCTTGCCCGACTAGCCATCATTCGGAAGCAAAGGGAAGAAGCTGCCAGAAAGAAAGAAGAAGAAAGAAAAGGTTAGAGAATAATTAATCATATTCTCCTACCTCTCCATGCCATGACTGCAGTGCCAAGAGGCACAATTCCTCATGCCACACGTCCCTCATCTGAGCCTATGTGGTGTTGCTGAGTGTCATCAACTCCCCTCAGCAAAACCAGGCTCAGCTGTTTCCCTCTCATCAAGTTCTTGCTTCATAAACAAGAACTTGGGCACCGGAGCAGGGGAAGAGAGAAGGGAATTGCTCTTGATATCCATCTCGTCCCCTGCCTCCCAGGCAATGCTGGCTCCAGTTTGGGGGTTTGGCAGGCTCCTTGTGCTGGGTGATTTATCTGCTTTGCATGTGGGGATCTGAACTGCCTGGGGAATTCACAGCACTCCTTCCCTTCCTGGCCTTTCCCTGGGAGATGTGAATCAGAAGTCTGAACACGGCTCCTTGGTGGCTTCCACTGGGAAATTTGGGCATCAGGTCGTTTGTGGACACCTGGAGAGAGGCCAGGGATAGAAAGGAACATACAAGAGGAGCTGTGCCTCTTGCCTCTGAGGAATTGGTGGGAAGAGTGGGATTTTTTCCATTACTCAACTGGGAGGATTTTGATCCTCGGGGCTGCCCATCCAGCCCCAGTCCCTGATCTGCACCATGAAATGGTGAAATTGTTGTTTTCCTCCCCAGCAAAAGACGAAGCGGCCATGGCAGGTAAAAGACTGCAGTCACTATCCCTTAACAAGTAAGCACAGGCCATGCAAGAGGAGGAAACACCAGGGAACTGTGCCTGGTCCTGCCAGGAGCTCTGCCGTGTCGCCTTCCATCGATGCCACGCAGGGCGTCCTGCAGCATCGACCTCACCTCCACCTCCAAGAGACACTGACGATGTATTTGTCCTCATCCTGGCACAGATTTCCATTTGGGGTTAGGGGCAGCTGCTCTCTGCAGTGCAGAGCTGTGCTGGACAGCAATTCCCTGTAACAGTTCGGAAACATGAATGTTTTTGCTGTTTTTAGGATCAAGAACTCGTAGACGGTGGGGGGNTAGATTGCAAGAAAATAGATTGTGGGGTCGTTGTGGGGTGGGGCATGGGGTGGGGAACTGATTTGGTATGAAATCCCAAAGGACAATGTATCTGAGGAATCCAGTTGGCAAAGAGCCCATCAAATTTTGCTGCAGGGCGTTGCAGTATAAGCTGGGAGCCTGACTTCATGGACATCTGGAGTGCCGTTCCTTCCCGGATTCATCCCTCCTTTCTTGCAGCCAGTCTCCCCTTTTCCCTCCTCTTCATTTTCTTTTTCTCCTCCTTATTAGGGATAGTGCCAGTTTTTAACCACATCATCCTTTGTTTAAAGGAGAAAAACAAACAACATTTATTGTGTCAGATCCAGATGGAAAAAGAAAAAAACAAAAAAGGAAAAAAAACTTGATCAAGTTTAAAAACCACCAAGAGAACTTGTATATTTGGCTGAATAAACTGTAAGTTATCAGAACTGCTGTGGCCTCGTGTGTGTGTGAAGGGCACAGCTGGGGGGGTCCTGGGGCAGGCACAGCTGCAGCTGGGGGCTGCTGGTTGTGGTGTGGAGTTTGGCTCCGGGTTCAGGAGCTCCGTCAGCACACGCAGCCCGAAGGGAAAAGCTTTTTCTGCTGATTCTAATGGATGTCTTGCACAATCTGTTTTACCACGGTGGAGGAAACAATTACCCTCAGGCCACTGTCTGGCCTAGTCCCTGTGTCAGAAGGGCAGTCACCGCACTGTCACCCCCTCTCAGATGTCTCTGGAGGGGAGATGCTCCAGCCTGCTGTGCCCCAGGGGCTCTGGGTGTCCTGCTGCCAGCCTGTTCAGGGACACCAGTGCTTCCCAGACTCACTCCCCAAAGGCTGGAGGAGATCCAGCCCCAGGGCTTGGAGCTCTGGAAGTCACTGGGAGAGGGGTTACAGCTGTGGAGATGAAGGATGACAAATGGGATTTGTTCTGTGTCACCCTGTCCATGGCTGGCTGCAGGGACTTGGGCACAAGGGTGTGACACAGGACTGTGCCCCAGGGAATGTCACCGTGAGCTGCTGCCTCAAACCACAGCTCAGACCAAGCCAGGATTTGGGATAGGAAATATCCTCAGGCAGCTATGGAAGATGAGCCAGTGCTACCAGAAGAGGTGCCTGTGCTCTCAGCTCCGAGAGGGAAGACCTGACATGGTGGACAACCTGACATGGGAAGTTTGGGTGATCCTTGGAGCACGGGGATGGGGATGGGGCAGGACAGCGGGAGTTTTTGGGCTGATGCCTGGGATGGAGCAGGGCAGGGGCCACAGGGGGGGAGGTTGAGGCTTGTGAACACATGGAAATGGGTGGAAAAATCTCTAAGTAACACCTCCCACTAACTGAGGGCTGGAGTAGAACTCAAATGTCACTGTCCCTCTGCCAGCCAGTGCTCCCTTCCCAGGCCGTAGGCAGTGTTGGGACTGATCTGCTCCTGTGGTAACAGGCTGGAAAGGGGCAGGATTAGTTCAGCAGCCCAAGGTCTCTGAGCTGGCTCCAGGTTTGGGAATTGACCACCTGACAGGACTTTACCAGGGAAACGCAGAGAATGGGAAACCTGTGCTCCCTGGCCACCTCCATCCTCTCCCCTCCCTTTTCCCTAACACCAATCCTGTTTTGACACAATGCTAAAGCAGGGAATGGGGAAGTGACATTCCCCTTATCCCCACGATCCCAATTCACCCTCAGCACTGGTGGCAGAGAGGATGTGACCACCCCTGGTGAGATGTGGCGCAGCACCGTGATCTGCCCTGGTCTCACCTGTGTTTGCACTGAACTTACTCTAAAAAAGTGTAAAAACCAAGTTTTGATTTATCCAGGAAAATCCTTTATTTGCTATTTCTCCAAGCAATGTATGACCAGCATCGGGAAGGATGGTAAAAAAAATAGTAAGAAAAATGGTTTTCTTTGTCTGGAAACAGCCACCAGGGCTGGCTGGCAGCAGGGACAGGCACTGGTGGCATCGTGGCTGGGTCGTGTGGCACAGGGGCGTGGCAGAGGGCAGCAGGCAGGGGGCAGAGCAGGGGCAGCTGGAAGCTGGGATGCCCTTCCTGGATGGCTCCTTCATTTGATCTTGAGGTCCTTCAGCGCCGACTCCAGGCTCTGAAATGAAACAGGAAGGTGTTCATCAGCTTGCTGCATCCCAAAGAAACTGGAGGTGTTTGGGGAGCTGAGAGGGGGGAACTGGGAGGGAAGAGGGTTCAATGCTGGGTATTCCCAGCCTGGGCAGTACATGGAGATTCCTTACCTTGACATCCCAGATGCTCATGCCCCCATCCATTCCCGTGGTGCAGAACTGGGAGCACTTGTCCTTTCCACCTGTCAGCACCGAGATCTGGCTGTGAGAGCAAAGAGGGAGCGGGAATCAGTCCCAAATCCCTGCCGAGCCCTCGGAGCCCTTGGAGCTGCCTGGCAGCCATGGGTGGGAGTGGGGCTGGACCCCTTCATCTCCCCCACCCATGTGCAGGAAGGCACTGGGGATTGACAGGGATGCTTGGGAATATCCAAGGCTGCTGCAGCTGCTGGCACTGGAGCCTCAGTCTCTCCCACCCACTTGCAGGGGTGCTTAGGGACATTCTGGGGATATCCAAGGATGCTCCAGGGCTGTCCCAGCTCCTGGGCTGGACAGCAGCACACTCAGGGGATGCTCAGGGATCATCACCCCCAAGCAGCCTCCGAGGTGACCCCAAGCCTGTCCCACTCCTCCCTCGCCCCAGCCCACACCTGATGCTGTTCTTGTGCAGGGTGTCCAGGGTGGCGTTGGCCGTGTCCGAGCTCGCTTTCTTGTCCAGGTTCTGGAAGCGCTCGCGGGCGGTGAGGCCACGCTGGGAGCTCTGCTTGGGGACGTCCAGCTTCCCCCCGAAGGTCAGGGTGCCCTGGCTCTCCTCGTAGGTGAACAGCATCGGGCAGCAGTCATGACCCTGGGGAACAACCCCCCCTTGCTCAGCTCCCTCCGGCCAGCTCTGGCCACAGCGCCCACCCCGTGCCCCTGCCCGGACTCACCGCAGCCACCAGGCTGTTCTCCGTGATGAAGGTGACAGCGAGCAGGGGCAGAGTCTCGGTGCACAGGGAGGCAACACTGTGAGGGGTGAGCAACGAGAGGAGCTTCAGCCTCGGTGCTGAGACTGGCACAGCTCGTCACATGGGTGGGAGCCACAAAGGGGAGACACCACCTCCTCCACCCGTGGTGGTCTGGGGATGCTCCAGGGGTGTCCCAGCTCCTGGGGCTGAGCCCTCTGTGTCCCATAACATGTACAGGGATGCTCAGGGAGTACCCAGGGATGGTCAGAGACACCCAGGGCTGCTCCAGGGCTATCCCAGCTCCTGAGGCTGGACCCCTCTACCTCCCCTACCCAGGTAAAGAGATGCTCAGAGGATACTCAGGGATGCTCAGAGATACCCAGGGATGTTCCAGGGATGCCCTAGGGCTATCCCAGCTCCTGAAGCTGAACCCTTCCATCTCCCCTACCCCCATGCAGGCACACTCTGGGATGGCTCTTGGCCCAACCGCACCCAGATACCTCCATCCCCCTGTCAATTTGGGGGTCAACCCCTGCTGCCACCCCCAGCACAGCCTCCCCCAGTCC